>JAXIUT010000037.1:691313-779495 GCA_035586675.1 Eurytoma californica
TAACTGCCTTCTTCAATTGGTTCTATATTTAATAACTATTCTTTTGTTCAAACTTTAGTTAGGGCAAATAATTTTGAATTATTTTAAGCAATTTTATCAAACTGTTACAAAACATTAATCGTTAAGCCATCAAATTTCCGCATTTTCACGACCAGCGTAATTACATTTCAATTGCATTGTAATATGATAGATAGATTAGCTGCAACATATTAATTCTCGCGCTCGCATGACAAAATTGTAATGAAGGCGATTGCTAAACATCGAAAATTGCATGTATCATCAATTACACATTGTACCGGATGACACGTGATAAACCACCCTCTGATTATGCAACATTTCAAATGTATCAAGAATACTCGGTGTAAATACGGGGAGGCATTACAGGCGGCCAATAACCGGAATGGTGTCGACGAGGCAATGATTACTATATTGATCGATTGCGAATGTCCGAAAAAAAAGTTTAGGTATGATCTAGCCTCGGAGGAATAACGGTGGGTGAATACTACAACCATTAGCCATTTCATTAAGTTTGCATGCATGAGCATCAAGACATCTATCTATACAGGGAAGCGTGCTGCCCTTTGTTATAACTTATATTTTTATTTTTTTTTGTACTTTTTACATTTGTGTACTAATATAAACTATACTAATTGGACAGGCAGAATTGTTGCTCTTTAGAGATAAGTAAAAAAACACGAAATACAAAAAAAGATTTTTGATTTATTTAAGGTGCTTTCCCTTGATACAATCACAACAAAAATTTTTGTATAAAAAATTCGATCATGTTAGTGTACCTTTACAGTATTGAATTTCTGAATATGCTGCATTAACGTTTTTAATTGAAATGGGTTTGAGCAATTCTGGAGCATAATAATAAACATAACGGATTAATTTGTAGTTCTCAATCTTACATTATATCCACCGTACAAAAACGTACCTATGAACAATTAGTTCACTAATAAAAGTGATAAGTGAAATTATACATCCACCAAAAATCATGCTACCTACTTGTTGTCGCTGTATAGTATCAGATGCTTCTTCTTTATGCAACCATTGTGTGTTAACATCTTTATTACGCTGTTTCACATAATTATAAATTCCTGATTCATAAATTCCGTGAAACGTTGCTTTGAAAAGATAAAAAAAAAGTGACCCCCAAGAATATTTAAAAATCGCATCACATTTCTGAGTGATAAAGTAACATCATCAGTAAATACAATTAATAAGAATTTCGGCCGTGAAAATTTTGGAGAGATTTTAATAAAATTATCCAAATACTGTTGCATTTGCGAACTAAATGATGAAACGTTTGCAATCTGCAACTCTTTAAATAGTACGTACATGGTGGAGTCTTTTGCATTATTGAAAACTGGCAAATCTGAGTATTGTTTACTTTTAGATAAATCTATTTTACGTATATCAATCGCCATACTTGGAAAATTTTGGGCGAATTTCTTGAGTATTACTTCGCACTTACAAAATTTTAACAATTTACTAGTGTCATTAAAAACAATTGTTGTTTGATATGGTTTTAAATCTGCATTTTTTTTTAACTAGAACACTTAACCAACTATTACCAATAGCTTCACTTGTTTTGTTTTCAAAAATTATTATTAACAGAATTATATGCAATATGATACTCGTTATAAATATATTCAATAGTAATTTTTTTTCAAACGTGTACACTCAAAGTTTTTAAAAGACTGCAACTGTATTTTGACCATTTTCATTTAAAATAATACATTGCCAATCATAAGTATCATTGCATTGAAATTTTGATGTTTTGAAAACTAGTAGTTATATGGGTAGTAATTAGAATCTTTATATCTACCAATCGAAATAAATAACAACTTAAACTTGCATTTGAAATTTAGCTTTATATTGAAAACAATGTTTTTTGGTCTGTAACTATCTTGATAAACCTAAAATAAAAATTTTGTAAAGGGTTCTACTTAAAATAATTAATAACTCTTGCCTTTTTATACCCATCTCACATTTTTTGACAGACATTTTTTTGCTTGAAAAATTTATTAAGCGATAATTAATACCCACTAACCACCTTGATTATATTTCTATGTCGATGCTTGATAATTCACGCATTACTTATTCAAATTTATAAATTTCATTTATAAAATTATTTCCAATCTTTACAACTCAAACAAATGTGGTTTACAAATTTGGTTTAATTATAGCTCTTAATTAAACATTTAATTTTACCTTAATAATTTATACTTATGAATAATTACTTCAATAATAAAAACAATAATTGAAATTACACAGCCAATGTAGATTATAAAATTTAAATGATGAAGGTGAAGAGAGTCCGAAGCAGCAACGTTGTGCTCACGATGTACGTAAAGGTCTTTATTTTTTTCTATAAAGTATTTGTGAATTCCAGATTCATAAATATTTTGAAAGATCATTTTAAATCGATCAAAGTAGGGAGACGCACCTTGAAATAAATATGTCATTCTTACATTGGAAAAAATGGGTTTAGCTATTTTTAACACTGATTTTTTCCTTGCATTTAGATATCTTCCTACGTACATTGAGCCGGTTGAGACACCACAAATACACGTAACATTTCTATTTTTTACCAGCTCGTGTAAGCATCCTTCGATACCAGCCGATCTAATTACTGTTTTTTTTATACTTTGTATATAAGGATCATCGCTGATGAAAGCTGTTTCAAAAACTACAGCATCTACATATATACTAAGGGACGATTCACTTATTTCTTTGAATGTGCTGAATGGAATTTCTTGTTGAATTAGATTCATTCGCGTAAACATAGAATAAAAATCTATAGAATAATGAATATACACTAAGGAAACAAATATAGAGATTAATTTATCACCAAATTTCCTTGAATTCACAGTTACTGAAATACCGAACAGCAAAGCAAATATATCCAACATTTTTAAATTTGACGTTTGAACTTTAAAAAAAGCCTTTATAAAGAAAATAAAAAATAAGCAAATTATAGGTATAAAAAAAATGCTAAGAAATGTCGATATGTTGAATTTGTTTACTTTCAGAATTGGAACAAGAGTAATTAATTTTTCAAAAATAAATCCCATGTCTGCTTCAAGAACGGTGCTGGGATATAATGAATTTGTATCGTTGTAACTTGGCATAGGCACAGACATTACATCTAAATTGTCGATCAACATATTCTCCATTACACGATTCAAAACAATATATACATTCGAAGAATTTATAAATGTTGTGTATTTTATTGTAAAATTTAATTTTTGAGAAATAATTTTTATTAAATGTCCACTTACACCTGTAGTTTCGCAAATATTTCCTTTTTTATCTCTGACAATTCTTATAAATGGTGGTTTAGAAAATGCAGGTAATTTTAAATCATATCCATTAACATTGTTCAGTTTTTCAGAAAAAATATTTGTAGTATTATTGAAATTACTTAACTGAATGTTATTGTAAAAAGGATTAAAGGTATAAATCACAGGTTGAGTATTGATATTTTCACGATTAAACTGTACTTGCAGTATCGAGAAATCAAGAAATTTCTTTTTCCAAGAATATTTAAAAACCGCATCATATTTCTGAGTTGATAAAATATTGTTAATAAATACAATTAATAAACATTTCGGCCTTGAAGATTTTGGAGAGATTTTAATAAAGGTATCGAAATACTGTTGCACTTGTGAACTAAATGATGAATCGTTTGCAAACTGCAACACGTTACAAAATATGTACATTGTTGAATCTCTGGCATTGTTAAATTCTGCCAACTTTAAGTATTGATTACTTTTAGATTTTATTTTGTTTATATCAATCACCATGGCTGGAAAGTCTTGGTTGAATTTCTTCAGTATCTCTTCACACTTACGAAATTTACTAGTGTTATTGAAAAATAATATTGTTTGATATAATTTTAGATCTCTAATATGTTTTACTAGAACATTTAACCAACTATATTCGGTGGCTTCAATTGTTTTGTTTTCAAAAGCTATTACCATTACAATAACGTACAATACAGTGCACATTTTGCTTGCTTTTGTTCTATTAAATGGCGAACTCTCGTTATATGTGTCTATACTTTGCTTACTGTGTTTTCGTACAACTGCTAACAGTTGGGAACTTTCACTGGAAATGAGTAATACACTTCTATTCTTCTAACTATAGTCATATACTTTTGGATAAAGTTGATACCATTTACTAGAAAAATGACGATAAATGTGCAAAACACTGTCATTTATTCAACAATTCATTTTATATTTACTAAATCAGACGCTGACTTTAATAAAAAATTAAAAAATGATGGCTGATAACTTCGATAAACTAGGCGGCAATGAAATCTGTCCTTTTGTCAAGACCTCTTTTTTAGTGATCATTAACAAGATAAAGTACATTAACACAGTATATCGTACATGGTGATCTGAACTTACATAGATAAACAAGATGATAATAGGTGGTAACCTCCTGCCACTTCGAAAAATAACGTTGTTGTGATTGAATACACCGATCTTCATAAAAAAGGAAAATACACTCCTTTAGATTTTCACATCCTGAAAAAAGCAAGCAAAAGCTCTATAAAAGCAGCATTTTAAAATAAAACATTTCGTTTCAAGTCAAAAGAATTCCCCCGTTAACATCAAAGCGATTAATACTCGATTCATAGTACGCCTTTCGTTATAAAAACGTTTTCTTCTATTTTAGTGAGGCTCTGCGGCTCTGCACAACTCTCTTAAGGAGAGTTACATACGGCAGGGATAATAAGTGTGGAGCAATTCTTTTCCGCCGCGGACACGCCGATGTGAGGCTCAACTGCCGCAAGCTCGTTATCCTCGAGTGTCGTAAGTACTCGAACCCGGCCCGATTGCAATCAGCCGGCCATTCAGATGCTTCCCGCCTTTCTCCGAGTGTGTCTTCCAGCATCGAAGCTGCGCATCCGCTAGCGTCGCGCGCCGGCACGGATCAGGCCGGCGGGGGAGGCCGGCCGGCGCTATTCTTTTTTCTGATTTATAATATTGCGCGTACGTGCCAGCGGTGCGCGCCGCGGAAATCTCGGTGGGAATTTATAAGAGCGCCGCCACGTGCAGCGAAATCAGACTCGATAACAATGACGGTCCTGGGATTTACGGCACTTTCTCGCCTCTTTAACGTTCACTGCTCCCCTCCCCCGCCACGCTTCAACGGTTAATCTATCGCTTTCGAAGAATTCCTGATTATTCAATAGCACTGAATCGTTATTTCCTATTACCCAAAGTTTTTCTTATATTATGAATATTCATTCGGTATACGGAATATTCAAAGTTTTACATATACCCAGGCTACATGCATTTTTTAACAATACTTCGCTTTTTCATGCCACAATTTTTTTAAAAAAGGAGGACTTACGAAAACGGAAACATGACACAAGCTTGCAACTTTTCGTTCTAATAAACATGCAAGCTTTCATCTAAAAAAAGCTGTCGACCTACCTTTTGCACATCAGACTGAAAGGTAAATCTTTGAAGAGACGAGGATCCTTAAAAAAAATTAACGACTCCGACAACATCAGCCTTTAAGCATTCTTGTTTATACCCGCGTGAACCCCTTCGAACCATTACGTCGAGCTCGGCGGGTGCACGTGTAACCTCGCGACCGGAAGAAATCCCCGAAACCAGTGTATACGCGCGCGGCGACTCGTAAATTTCCCGAGCGTAAATCTCGCGGCTCGGGCGCCGCTTGGCTCCGACTCGAAAAAAGGGGAAAATAAAAAGGAGAGAAGCGACTTCGGCTCGTTCCGTGAGAAACGAGTCACTTTGATCCCACGATCAGCCGCGTCGACGAAAAGTATACCAGGCACAAAGGGACGGACGGAAGGAGCTCGTTATCTCCTCCTTCCGTTTCTGCGGCGTAAAAGCTCCGGGCGTTTGCGCGACGAAATTCGAAGAGGGCGCTTATTACGCGCGCGCGCGCTCGGGGGTTGCCGCCTTGTCTGGCGCGACGCGGAAAAAGTCCCCGAGCAATTACAGAAATAGACGGCGCCGCGGCGGCCGGGCGAGAGCGCGAGTCTCGCGAGAACCCGGGGCTTACTTCGGCCCCGCAGCTTACGATAGCCCAGGCAAGAGCGCACGAGCGGAAAAAGTATCGCAATAATTAAGCTTTTGCGTGCGGCATTTGGACTTTGCAGCATTAGAACCGCTTTATGCTCTTATCATTTTTTATTCCTGCACATTAGCCTGGATACTTAAGCTGTTTACCTTTTCACTCAAATAAACTTTGAGATCGTTTTTTAGGAATAATTTTTAATTATTTTTTACGTTTATTTATTTTTTCCCTTTGAACATCATGTTTTAACATCATGTTTTCATTCGCGTCGCGTTGCATGTGCCATGTACATCCGTCAAAATTGACTTTCACGACAGTCTTATAAACTTGATCGCATATGTAAAGTGTTCTGTAATTTATTTTTTTTGCAATTTTTTGTCAACACTTGCATGCTGCTTGAAAAGTAGCTCGTAGCAGAAGCTTAGTCGTGACTCACGAAATACAGCTGAGATGTAGAGTAAGTATGCTTAAAAATATCGTTGAGTTTCATTTGCTTCTCGATGTCTAAAATTGTGAACGTGAATAATATAAGCACCACTATTTACATTTATGTACTCTGAAGAAAGACAAAGATAATAAATTTAGATTTTTATCACCTATGCAAGTTACTATTTATTATAGTATATTTACAAAATAAATAGCGTCACATGAATATTTAATATTCGATATTTTTCGAATATTCGATCAAATATTTGCAAATATGCAAGTGTGTGTCCATTAAAAATATCGAAAAAAGAAGTGAAAAAAACTGGTCGATTGGAATATGAGAGAAGAATTGAGGCAATAGCTTCATTAAGTTGGCCAAGAGGGCAGAGCTAAGAACGAGAGTAAGAGAAGAAAAGAAGCTGAAGCGAGCGGACATAAATGTCGATGATTAGTTGTCGGGAAGTCGAGCTGAGCAGTCCTTCACGACACTCGTCTTCTGTCTTCCTCCGTGTCCGCTTTCCCCTTTCTTACATGGTACTGCTAATGCTACTATTGCTACAGCCTTCTTTTTTCAACGATAGGTCAAGAGTTGCAAGTACGTTTTATTGGGTAGATAGCAAGTCTTTTTCAAATTCTAAATGCGAGCGAAAAAATGATGTAATATCAATAAATCGAATGTTAATAATAAAACAGGGAAGAAGCTCTTCAGTATTTATAATCGCCAATAATTAGGTAAAAGTTTAATTTTAAAGTCTACTAGAGTATTATAATAATTTTCAAATAATAGTTATATAATTACATTTTTGAATAAACAACAACAATGTAACAACATTGTTGTTGTTATTTTGAAGGAACTAAAGCTATTGAAAATAAAGTGAAACGCAGTAGAGCTGTAGGTCTGCGACTAATTAACCGACGCATTTCGACACAAGGATGGTGAAAGAGCTTTTCAGCAAGATAAATCATTCTTCACCTGAGCCCTGAGCTAGCGTCTAAGTTCATAAAGCCGGCAATATGGGAGGAAGCCGCGAGACTTCGCACCCGGCTGCTGGGACAGGAATTTTTCTTTGACACGCGCGTTAAATTTTCGCGGATCTCAGGAGGCAATAGCAAATTCCCCGAAGAGTGAAATTTCCTTCACGCGCGGTCATTAAAGCATCGAGTATTAATGCTTCCCATTGAAACTTGCAACGCCGGCTGCATAATTAATTTCCTGCCTGCCTTTGGGAGATTTACGGGGCCGAAGCCTGAAGACGTCGCAAGCCGCCATCCCTGCTCCGCGTCTTTCCAAATCCAATATCACGCTCGGGCTCTACGATGCCTCGCTATTTTCTTAGACACATCTTGCTGATTTCGTTGTCTTCTTTCAAATTTAATTATAGCAGTTTATATGTTGTTGCCTTAAACAACATTGCAGGTAAAATTATTAATTTAAAATGCTGTCAATAAATTGTGATAGTTATTAAATATATGGATAATGCGTGAAAAACAGATATTATTAGTCTTCCAAACGTCGCATTCGTATTCAACATAAAATTCAATCCCTTATTAAAGTATTATCCTCCCCGCTCAATAAATAGAACTCTGATGCACATAAAAGCATTGATGCTGGCAATACATCGTTCGATTCGAGCGATATTTATGCGCCATAAGGCTCTTGACATAATAAAGGGGTCGCAATAATAAAGTACAAATTCGGGCCATTTCCAAGTGTCTTTATCGTTTCATCGGTTAAAGCGATTTTTCCCTTCAAATCCCTGCTCAAGTCCAGCCCACTCGCTCCTTCAGCCTTGCACCCCATATAAAATGGAATCACGAATTTTTCAGCGTCCGTGCAGAAGGTTAGTCGAGAGCCGGGCCAATTTTTCACCCTCCCGGAGACGAGGTCGATAACGACTCGCGCGCGGACGTACGCCCCCGGACTTCGATATGTGCATCTTATTCCCCGGATTTTCTTAGCCCTGATCCACTCGGGGTCGGCCTCCCTCCGCGCCATCCGGCCGCGCGGTCAAAATTTTATCGAGTTCGCGATTACGTCGACTGTGGCGGCTGAGGTGGATACGTCGGAAGCGCGTCATTGCTAATGCATGACTTGTTGTGATCGCAGCTCCCATAACGCATCAATCTCGTCCTCGCGAGATCCCCCGGCAGCAGTTCTTGCAGTAGGTGTCCTGTCCGACGCCGACCCAAGCTCATCCGTCACACGCTGCTGCGTTCGCACGTATCGCATTGTCGCTGATGATCGTGATCCTTTTGTATTCTTCTTTCTTTGTTCGCTCCTTTGTCCCTTTTTTTCTCAGTCGTTAAGTAGCCTCCGCAGGTTTGTCATGTAGACTGCAGCCTCTCCTCTCATTTCCTCAAGAACTTTCTTAATTCCCTACTGCCAATAAACATTTTCATAATTTACCCATTTTCGGGCGTCTGAAATTGAAAATATCGAAACAATTTTTAAAATCGCAATGTGGTTTTTCGATTATATTTTCTTATTATAGATTGCAGAAAATACATAAACGCTAATAATGTTTAAGTTGAAAACCAACAAGAGCATCAAAACTATTACATCAGGCACAGAGAGGCAGCAGCATCGTCAAAATGCTTAGATAAGATATGCTACACGTTTAGCGTCAGAATTTGATTAAAATTAAAGCGCAGTCGGCTCTTCTCAGCATTCGCTACACTCAGGGCCCGAGCAGTCAATCAATTAATCCCTCTCTCTCTGCGGTTCGGTTTATCCGTTGGCGCGATGCGCGCATCGTAGGTGTTCGGGAGATTCACTGGATTCCCGCCCTCCAGAACGCAGCCGCGCATTGTATGCTAACGGCTTCCTTGAACACCGTAGCCCCCCTGCAAGTCCCTATACGCGCGAGGCGGCGCGGAAAGTGGGTACCCTCCTTTTTTGGCAAGCGCGCGCTGCTCTCCATAAATCAGAGAGCAGAGGGAAGTATGAAAAGTTATTCGGCCAACGCGTGGATTTTCTCTGCAGGCTCCTGCGATTAATGCTGCACGATAACAGTTTTATGACTGGTGATAATCTCACTTTGGATTGTGACTTATTTCCAATGAATAGTTAAAACTTTACCGAATATGTTTTCGTCGCTAATTTAAATAAAGAATAATATTGCAGATTGGTGGTTGCTGTCTCCAAAATCGCATGTAGCGTTTGAACCGATATCAGTGGATTTTTAACAATAGCAGCTTTAAATTCCGCCGAAATAAAATTCGGAGGACAAGCTTGCTTTGTAACTCGGATAGCCGTAAACTCGGAGCTCCGGCAAAGAAATAAAGGACGTACGGCGCGCAGCGCGCCAGCGACCTTTGTTCGTCCTATCCCGCAAGCATCGCCCGCTACGAAAGCTCGGCCATACATCGAACTAGGGCAATAAAGTGGCTTAAACCGCCCCTCCCAAAGCCACGGCGCAGCGTCAGCCGCGGTCAGAAACGATTTTCCCTTTTTATCCCCTCCTCGGCGCATGCAAATCCCGTAAGATCTGGGTTATTTGGTCATCGAGACGACGTCGGGCGTATCGCCGCCCGGCGGAGAGGGCAGGGCCGGCACGGGGGAGCGGAATACGCTCCCCCGCGCGAGCATAATGCGTTCGATCCCCGAAACGCAGAAATATACATATATCAAGCGGCGTCGCGCCCTCGCACAAAGGCAGGCGCGTCCGGCTTTTCCGGTGCATCGGGCGCGGCGAGCTTCCAGCTGCGCGGGCCCGGACGGCGATTCACGCCAAGTGCGCACACACATCTTTCCGCTCCCTTAACGCCGAGGGTAAAACTCCAGGAGCGAAGTTGGCCGAACTACCCGACTGTACGACCGCCTCCCTTATCTGCATAACCGTGTTTACATGCGCGGCCCATTTACATGTCGGCCGGATCAAGTCCATCCGGTCATCCGCGGCGATTCGTGGGCTCCTCGGGTGTATAACCACCAACTCGGGCGAATGGTCACCCTGGCGAAAATCCACCCGCCGCACGTCCGCTCGACCTGGCGCTCGGAATTTTAAATTAGCGCGAGTCCGCTCGATTTCGGCACGCGCGTGTCCCTCCGACCCCCGGAGACTCGCAATCGAGCGGCTGCAAACGCCCAGCTCGAGGGGAGCGTCTGAGACGGTATTAGTGGAGGGACGGATTGTTTAGCATTTCTTTTTTGCGATGAATCATAATCAGCACACTTTCGGAGGCATCGGCGAATTATTTGCCGGCACGCTTTGTTATTCATGGATTATCACTGCCGCGTGATGAAATTTTCGGCGGCTGGATTTTTTTTCCATCCCTACAAGGGTGACGGCAGGAATTTTTTTTAATTAATTTATGGTTTTCGTGAACGTCGATAATCGCGGGCCTTGGACAAATTTGCATTCCAATAATGCATGAGCGATTTTTTGTCGCGATGTTTGCTTTATCTTCCGGGATGAATTTTAATTTTTTACTCGTTTCGATGGAAACTTTTTAAAAGTGTCTATTGTAGCATGAATATTCCGATCTTATAAATTTTAATAATTTATCCCCGAACCGAGTAAACGTGACGTTCATCCGTTTTTTCAAATAAATTCAGCAGCATTTTGCAGGAAACCGCTAAAAATTCAGCGCACCGTACTTTTCAAAGGCTCATGTAAATTTTAGATTTTTAGCTGTATCCAAGTTTTATCAGCTTCAATGTCAATTGAATGTACTGTATAATTTAAATTTTTTATTTGCGGAGAATTTACAATTTCCAAGACGGGTATGTCTAGTAACCTTTCAATTATTTTGAAAGCTTTTTAGTAAATTCAATTTACTTTCTAAAATTTATTTTATATTTTACATTTAACCAGAATAAAATAAACAAAATAAACGAAAAATTAATGATAAAAAAAATAAATTAAATATGTTATAGTCTGATCAATCAGTTTTAACCTCTAAATTTTTTAATATTGTTAATTACAAAGGCAAATTGTTTAAGCATTACGAAAAAGGGGTAGAAATCCGTAATAAGAGCGGCAACGCGAAGAAGTAATTCCAAGCGCGGTAACTAATCTGCATAAACGTGTTTATGCGCCGTAGCCAGCGCGTTGGTATGTTAATGCTCGAGAAGTAGGGATATCGTCTCTTCTTCACAAATCCCCGAAATCCTCGCTTGCCCTCGGATCCTTCGTCAGGCGTTGCGGAAACGAGCCAACGCACATGTCGCGGCGACCAACCCCAACGTCGCATGGATTTTTTTCTAGGACTTGGCGTACCTAATCAGAAATGAATCTCTCCGACCCATTTTTCGGCGGACGATTCGAGGATTCGGACTGGGAGGACTTGAATATTTATCGGGGACCTTCGCTTTTTTAGTAGTGTAAATGTATTGTAGTCAGCTTGCATTATGCAGCATACACTTGGAATTCATGTACATTAGAATTGCAATGTGTGGTTGGAACGTATTGCCGATGATTTTGTATTCCTATTTAGTTGAAAGAATTTATTTTTAAAAGACGAAATCATACATGTTATTTTTCAGATTAAACCTCATTAAGCAGGGATACATTGATTAAAAAATATATTTTACTCCCTATTAAAATTGACATTATTTAGTCCGATTTATATTGATTTACATGTAAAGACGATAAATTTTCTTTAAAAAAAAGAAGAAGCATTAAGGAACACACGCCTTCCTATCGATAATGACGCCAATTTCAAAGAGTGTGTCACATAGCTCTTTCTCTTGCATCTCCGCTCCCTATCTCTCTCCCTTTTTCCTCGCTCACGCACATAATTCCTTTGACAGGCTAAACTGGTTTTCGCACCCTCGCCTCGAAAAGCGACTCGCAGCAGGAGGGCAGGGGGGCGGGTCCGAACACGCGCGAGATCGACCCTGAAAGGCCGGACTGGGTCGAGCGGCGAGAAAATACATTCGGTCTCGCGATAAGACGCGGATTTCGGACGTGACAAGGGTTGGCGACGCACGCCGGCGTCCCCGTGAATTTGCTTAAAAAAAGAGAACACGGCGGGCCCGTGGGCGCGTGGACTCATCGGCCGCCCGGCGAGAGATTCGCATCTGGCGAGTGCGTGGCCGATAACGGGGCCGCGCGGGACAACTTTAAAATCCTCGGGAGTTTTACGGCCCGGGGAAAATCGCATTTCACCCGGGAGGACCGATAACGTTCCCTCATTCGCTCCTTCGTCGATTATCCGAGCTGCCCCCGCCTCGGTTTTCGAGCGCGCTGAAATTTATACGGCTGCGGAGGGTACCGTAATTACTCGGTCGCGCGCGACTGCAGAAAACTCGGCGCCCGGCGAATTTGTAAATTCGAACGGCACCGTTAATTTGAATTTTCGCGGAGCAATAACTCGCCCGCCGCGGCCGATCGGCCGATAATTGGCGGCGGCTGACCGAGAACAATCGCGTTTCGCAAAAGTTGCCGCGCATCTGCCGCGGCGCGGCTGTCGAAGACGAATGCAGTCGATTGCGCGACCGCTGATTTATAAGTCCGCCGAGCGGTGAAGTTGCAACAGGTTGCATATTTCGCCCGGCGCGATTGTGATTTGCAGGATCGGCGGCGCGTATACGACCGCGACGGCATTATCCCGAGCGCTACGCCTCACTTGCGCCTATTACAGTGGCCAGTGATTGTCATGAAGATGAAACGGAAGTCGGCCGATCGGACACTATCAGTACCAAGCCTTAACTCATTCAACAAAATCGGTATAATCTTTAAGTTATTCCTTCAGCTTTTTAAAATTGCTTTTAATTGCATTTTGATTTCTCCAAAAAAAATCAAAAGAAATCGATGACTATTATGGAGCTCACGTAAGAGCTCACAAAAGTAAATAAAAGAGATTCATTGGACGTGACCGAATTTCCTAATACATTCTTGATGGTAATAAATTAATTTTCGTCTATTGTTGCGCGTTTTATACAAAATACGAAGAGATAAAACGTTAGACAATATCAATTATGGCTCGCAGAAAAATATTTGAGTGCATTTGCGATTCAATGAAAATTACATCAGCTTGAGTACTCCAACGCATAATTAGCATATAAAGGAATTTTGTCGAAGTGTAAATCTTAGTTAAGGCGAAAGCGAAAATATTACAACTAGTTATAATCGAAATTGAAACTTTTCTCTTCTGTTAAACGTATTTTCGAAAATTTAAATTTAACTATGACAGGATAAATATTTTTTAGAAAAAAAACAAAATAAATAAATAAAAAAAAAAAATGATTGCCCGTTTCAATTAACCTTTATAGTGTAATGAATAACCATTTTGAAAAACGATCTGTAATCAAATTAAAATTACAGAAAAAATTTGATCTACCGTCATTCTAAATAACGATTAGCATAATACAAGCAACGCGGATGAGAAAATAGAAGAAAAGCACTGAATTTACATGAGAAAAAAAGTAAAAGCAAGGTAAAGCAAGTTCATGAGAGCGAAGCTTACGTGAAGCTCGCAATTTTCTAGAAGCGAGAAAAGTGCTCGCCGCGCGCGAAAAAAAGATACGCCCGCGGCCGGTGTTAGGATACGCGGGAAAAGCATGGCTCGCTCGCTCGACGGTTAATCTCGCCGGGGGCGGCTGCCGGGCGGATTAGCATGTATAAAGCGCTCGCGCGACGGGTTTATCTAATTAAAAGTATCGTGTGAAAATGAGCGGCGCGCCGGCGCATATGAAAAGCGATCTGCGTGAGAATGAGTCACGCGCGGCGTCGAGCGCGATCGCTAATCACCGCGAGCGCGCGCGCGCGCCTCCTCGTTATTACCTGCCGATCTTAATCTCGATCACGAGAAGGAGGGAGGGCTGGAGCGAGGCATTAAATCTGTCTCAATCAAGCGAGAAGCGCGCGGAGATGTGCGCGGAGATGCGCGCGGCTTTGATTTATGGCCGCGCGAGAGACCGGGAGCCCGCACCGTGTAATTTTAAGGCGATTTGTTGCGCCGGAATAATCCGAGTGACGTGGAGGCCGCGGCGGAGGAGCTGTCGCCGCGCGGAACCGGGGCTACCGCGATGCGGAAGCAGGCCCGGTGATTTCGCGCGCGAACGGTACCAGCGGGCGTCCGGGAGAATTCACTTCGGGAATCATTTAACCGGTCATGCGACCGGGACGTGCTGCTGCTTTTTTGCCGGGGTACTATACGAGCATCGCCGGGAAAAGTTACGCGAGACCAAGCCTTATTTTACGGCATTTTTCACGATCGCTTCTGGATTTATCAGAATGAAGATCGCTTGATATGTTTATTATAAAATGGCGTCATTCTAATTGATGAGATAGATTTTGAAGGTGTGCTAAGGTAACGATTAAGATTGGAAAGTGATCCTGACGTTATGTGCTTCAGTTCGATATATAAACAAATAAGAATTTAAAAAAAAGGTTTATGGTAATGTTATATAACTTTGATTCATTTAATTCTGATACATATAAATTCAAATAAAATAATGTTCAGATCGTATCCCTCATTAAAACGCAACATCCGCTTGAAAGGGTATTCACAGAAATTTAATTAGCTAAAGTACCGAGCAGCAATTTTAATTGAAGTGGATCGAAGTAAAAAAAGCAAACGTAGCTATTCCAGCGATATATCCCAAGTAAGTGACGCTCTTGTAACACATAGGCCCCATTTAATCAAGTAAAAAAGGAAAGCTTGTATATTTTCCGCACGAAAAAACAATCCCCGGAGCCCTGACGCGGCGGTACCATGGGAGCAGCCGGCGTACCTTCTGTAAGAGTAAAGTCAGCGCATGCGGCTCGAATCCTCGTGCAATAATGAAATTAGCGAACGGACCGGGGGAAAACGAAGCATCGAGAGCTGGCTTTCCTCCTAGGCCCTTGGCCGCTCGCAGCCGTGTGCAGAAGCGGCGGCGGGCAAGACGCGCAGCCATCACGAGAAAGGCGATAGGGTTCCCCCGGCACGAAATTGATCCGGGAAGCAATAATGGTAATAGAATTCTAATGTACAAAGGCGCGCTCGCGGCGCGCCGGCACTGCCTGGATGAGAGAGAGGGAGCGGGAGAGGCTCGGGCTTCCTCGCGGCGCGTACGCGCCCGTATTAAGTAGTCATCGGGTGATTTGCATCGAACGTGCTCGCGGCTAGATTAACGAAGTGAATAGGTCAGCCCCGTGGAAGGGGGAGAGAGACGGCGATCGGCGCACCGAGAGAGATGGCCCGAAGAGATAGAGCACGACCGTACGCCCGGCGAAATTAAAGAAGCAACGGCTCGTGCGCACGGCTCTGCGAGATAACAGATAATGGCCGAGTTTTGCGCTAAGTAATAAATAGAATGACGCGGGAGCGACGCCGCTGGCAAGGGATGGACCTTATTCCTATCGTTAAATTTCGCTTTCTACTCTGCCGCGAAATGTATTCAGATTAACGAGATTGACGTGAATATATTCATTTTGCATATTGCAAAAATCGGATGTCACCTTGAAACGCATTAGGGGCAGTTTCAATAATTTATTCGGCAAACAGATTGTAATAAGCGGGTCGACGGTAGGAAGAGCTCGTTGTTCAAACCCTCGTTGCGTTCGTAATTAACGAATCACGCTGGCTCCACGCTCCTCGCGGTATAATCCGGACTGTGTCGCGCGCTCGGCGAGCGGCATGCACCGGAGGCAAGCCGAGGCAGTGCATTCATCATGGTTAGATGGCGTCTACCGAGTGACAGATTGGATCGCGCGAGCTATTATTCATCGATCACTCGTGCGCGCGTACTGATTTATCTCGTGCCTTTAAGGGTTGCGCACGTGTAGGTATATATACGCACGGGCTTCGATCCTACGCTCGCGCCTTTGACGAGCTAATGCGCGAGCTCGTCCTCCGGCCCTCAAATGGCGGGGTTGAGAGAGAGAGAGAGAGAGAGGGAGATATGCAAAAATCAATGCTGAACGCGTGCGTGCGCCAAACGTGATTCAGTAGCACGAGGCGCGCACGCCACTGTAGGTTATACGGCTCTCGGGCTTTTCACCGTGTTCGCATGTACGTCTTCCTAGCGTCATTCAGTTGACACTTTGACAGTGATTCAAACAAATATGTGCTTCAATGACGGAATGCTCACTGTGAAATACGTAGTGGATCTATGTAATTCATCTTACTAACTATTGCTATTTTCTTTTTAGTTATTCTCTAACTTTTTATTATATTGCGACTTTTGCGTTTGATTAACACTTAGTTAGTTCGCATATTCTGGGTTAAATCAATCTATGAAGTAATCTTCAAGAGTTAATAATACTCGAGGAATTACACTGCGTGCTGAGTTTGCTTTTGTCAAAAAGGAATAAAGTCGACGACCTTATTAAAATCGAAGCCACTCCACTTGCCAAAAATCCAAACAAAGGGATACTTAATTAAATCCCGTTCTGCCTGTGGCCCTCCGTCACGACGTACTTCGCCTTCTCCCTCCCTCTTCCCTCCCGCCGGCCCCGCCGCACTCACGAGGGTGCGATCTTAATTAAAAGAAAGTCGGTGGATTTGACGGTAAATTTACGCGGCGGCCCATTGTTTCCTCCTAATCCCGCGCTGATCTCGCGTAAGCAGCCGGCTCATTATGGACCATTGGCCAGGGGAAAAGGTAGGCGCGTACCGTGGGGGCAGCGCGTTCCGCCTCCTCTCTCCCAGGGAAAAAATCGATCGCGTTTATCGGCCGACGCTCACCGTACACGCCGAAACAATGAGCGGGACGGCGCAGTCGGCTACCCCTTGGTCAGTCGAGTGGGATACGCAGCGAGGAGGCTGGGATTACCACGGCGCTCTCGCGACAAATCAAACGTTACCCAAGCCCACACCGACGAGCCGTGCCACGAAAGAGACCCGGCTTCATTGCCGCGGAAAATCTGACATGCCGCGTGTTCCAAAGTGAAAGAGAGAGAGAGAGAGAGAGAGAGAGCCCGCTGGATGAGGGAGGCGAGGGCGCGGCTTTCGAGCTTCGCCGCAGGCTCCATTCGGCCGCATAAAGGATGCGAGGAGCCGTATAAGAATGTAATATGCGGTACTTGTTGCCGATTTCCAATGCTCCGAGAAATTTTATGAAAATTTTCTCGTAGATGGTTGAATTTCAATGGACTTGGGACTACTTGTTTCTCATTAGATATGCGAACCCGAGTTATCACCCTTCAATTTTGCGGGAATATCATGACTGCATGGGGTAATTAGTTTATCTTCTGTCTCTTCCCACACTTCTTATACTATTTTGTGATTAATCGAATTTTACAAAAAAATGTTCCTTTAGCCAATCTCGAAATTTAAATTTTACTGCTGCTGCTGTAAACAGACATTTTTCTTTATACTAAGAATGTCACTTTGGAAGAGATACATCTGCAGGACTGCTCGTGGCAGTTTAATAAGAGAATCGTGATTGTTGACAGTAAGATGCCTGCGATTGATTCATCAAAGAGGTCCAATATAATCTATGACATTCATGAAAAGGAAGGGTGCATGTATTACTAAAATAATGGTACCTATAGCTATATATATTTATTGACGAAAAAAAATATATTTTCATTTTTTAGGCTATTATTCTAATCATCGTTACAGCACATTAGTGAAACTAAAATAAACTGCAAGTAAGTTACGGCTTCGCACTTTATTTCTGATAGGCCATTTACAAAGCATGCAATTTTTGAAAATTTATAACAGCTATTTTTTTCAGAACAATCGAAAATTAATAGCAACGCGTTGGGTGTGAATAACAATGTATCGCAATTACCGCATAAACGACTTGATTCCATATGTCGAGCTCGTAAACCCATCCGCGCTTGTGCATAAAAGGGGTGCCAAGAGGGGGAGGATGCAGGACTAAAAAAATGTCTCTTTTTTCCCCGGAAAGACATAAAAACGTCGCGTACACAATGCTCGGCCTATGCA
This sequence comes from Eurytoma californica, assembly GCA_035586675.1. Taxonomy (NCBI): domain Eukaryota; kingdom Metazoa; phylum Arthropoda; class Insecta; order Hymenoptera; family Eurytomidae; genus Eurytoma; species Eurytoma californica. The sequence goes on from JAXIUT010000037.1 coordinate 709,635, forward strand.
ATGGGTCAACCCTGCAGCAGTTTCCATTTTTTTGTCGCAGAAGCGTCGATATCGGGGCGTAATTTAGTGGCTATAAAATTGCCAAATCGCTAATACGTTGTACATAAAAGAGACGTCGCCGCGCGTCGTTTCCAGAAAAAGAACGGGGACGAATCGCCATAATGGCGGAAAATTCGAACGCGGGGGGATGGAGTGGGTGCGCCCGAGGACAAAGGGGAAGGAGGGGAGTGGGCGCGGGCGACAGCGCAACAGCGTGCACACGTGCTGAAATTACGAGCGTCGTATTTTCCAACAGGAAGCGCTCCCGGGCTTTCCGCGAAACATAATTATCCTGCGGGAGTCGTATTTTCGCGTGCGGCTGCATCGAAAAAGCGAGTCACAATGGCGGCCAAGTCGCCCGAATCGCCACCCCCTCGAGTACACAATAGCCCGGGCACGTGTGGCGCGGTATCCAGTCCTTAGCTCTCACCCCAAAGTAAAACGGCCACGTGCCAACGGGTGGCGGTGTCACACCTTTCGAGGGGTAAAGGGCCAACTACTCCTGGGAACTGCGTCGGACTGACGCGGTGCGCGAAACCAGTAATTAAGTCTTTGATTCTCGACTGCTTTACAAGCGCGCTTGCTGGGGTTACTTGTCGCTATGTTAGGCTTACGCGCCGGTAACCGTGCCCTTGTGGTATGCTAATTTTTCACTTAGCTTAGAAAGAGTCAATACTATCGTCTGACACAAACTTACAACATTTTCTAATTCGAATTTTAAAGGTATGCTCAACAACGTCTCAATTCTTTTTATGTACGGTTCAAGGCACCCATACACATATTTCCTCTATAAGAAAGCAGCAGTGCTTAATTTTCCTGAAAAGCGCGAAATTTAAAAAAGACTGGCAAAAACGCTTTTGATTTATAATTAATCATAAAATTTCAATGCACGATTGCTTGCAAAACTTTATCAAGCTATATTAAGAACTGAAGTCAATATATCAAAGGCTATCATTTAACATTCTTCTGCACGCTTCGTTGAAATAAAATAAAATGTGACAGCTGTGTATTATCTTGACAAATGAACTGGAAATTGCACAAAAACGCCAGTAAGCCTTTCCGTTCTTTCAAATCAAACATCCAGACATTTTCCATACACATCGAAGCGTATACTCGACACCCCTTTCTTTCATTACACTCCATGATGCTGGACCATAACGACAATAATTTTCGATGGTGGTCAAAGGGGTGGCTTCTGTGGATGCAAGCGTCGCTCGAGGGAGGATGAGAGATGGAACTGATGATTCAACAGCCGTGACATTGTAACCGAGTGGCAGGTTGGCCTTTACTTATTTTTCAATTAAACAAACGATTTATCACGTGATTTCTTATATCTTGCCCTCAGTCGAAATTTGATGAATGTTACATGGAATATTTACGTAGAATGCATTATGCCATTTTCCTCTTTACAATTCACCAAGTGCATTAGCATGCAAGAATGCGCTGCACTTCTGTTGTCGTATTTTTCGGAAGCGGGATATTTGCGAGGCTCTCGGCGGCGCTGGAAAAACACTTCTCGGGCGAAAGGTTGGACTTAATGAAGATTAATCGAAGCGCCTTCGCGTGGTGCTTCGATTTCGCGAACTTGGAGCTCGCTCTTTTATCCCGCAGGGAGCCGGGACGTTCGCGGAAAACTTGCGGGACGCTTTACCGCGACGACGATAAGCCAAACTTAGTCGGGCTACAAATCATCGGGCTGTCCGAGGGACGCGCCACTGGCTCGTTACCCGGCTCTGCAACTTTTTGATGCTTCGAAGGGGCTGCGCGGGGGACGAGGTCGGGGGAGTGCAGGCAGCGCCGACCGAAGACAAACAAAATTGGCACTTTTGAAAAATGAACGGGAAATATTTCGAGGTCGTCGTGACGGTGCGCCGCGGTCTGTGCTCGGTGCAGCGTCATTCTGTCAATTAGATTCGCGCCGGTCTGTCTTCGGCCTTCGCGAGGTATAAGCAAAGTTATTTATTGGGTATCGCATGGTCACATTAAATTATGCTAAGCTTTTATTTCTCCAATATTTTTCATAACTCTTTTATCAAAATAGATCATTTATTAACCACTGTATTTCGTTTATTATTTTCGTTTATTAAGAAAGCAGAGCAATTTCGCTAATTTGCGTCGAAGTGGCAATATAAATCGAGAGGACAAAGTCCATAAGCATCAAAGTCCAGCCCCCAGTACAGAAAGAATTTAATTAAAAAAAATTCAGTTTCTCTGGGCGCCTCGTACAAACAGGCCACACGCGCATGCGAGAGTCCGACTACAGGCAGCTACCTCGAGGCATTCATCATTTTGACATTTATCGCGATGATCCCTCTCGTGGCGAGGAACCTCAGGCGACAAACTCAACTGTTTACCGAATGCTTTCGCGATTATTGGGGACATATCGAGGAGATATATAGGCGTGAGCGCGCGCGCGCGGCCGGCCACACAGAAGGCTGCTCGCCTCCCTTTTCATCGCAGTACCGCACTCTCATCTTCTCTCATAATTTTCTCCCTCCACTTCTGTGACGTGTTTGCTGTTATCCTCCGGCCGATGTATATATATATAACTCGGCTCGGACGCGCGCGAGCCACGCTCCACTCGACGTTATTGCGCAGAGCAAAGAGGCTCGGACACTACGCAGAAGTGTATCATCGTAATAAGGGAACAGCTGACAGTGGCGTACACATGAACAGTCCGCGTATATAGGCGCCGGGCTAAAAGCAATTACATAGCCGGCCGAATCTCGTGGATTTCTATACGGGCGTTCGGGCTCTCGGTACACCGACAGTCCTCGAGTAATATCCAGCGCTATTCGCCGCCCGGTTCCTGGGCGCAGGCTTGCGCGCTACCCTATGCTTTATGGGCGTAACTTTCGCCTTTGTGTGCGTGCACGAGCCGTGTGTTTCGCGCGGGCCAAAGCCCTTTTGCGCCAAGTCTGCGAGACGCCGCCCCCGGACTCGACTGCCCGAGCGCGAGATGGAAACGGACGCGCTTTATGGAGATTAGACATGTTTATTGTTGTTGCCGCGCGATTTGCCCGCGCGTCGTTGCAACTATTCTCATTGGGCCGCGTGTCTTCCGAGTTGAAAAACTTTTAATGAGTCAACTCGACGACTGGCGCGCCTCAGCGTAGCCGCACGCTACGCTTTAGGGAAATGTGTCAATTGATACTTTTCAAACTGCTGCGCTGGTAATTCATTTGTCCCAGCACAAGCTCGCCGGGGTTCATATCCTGTCATGCGCCTGGCTACAGGGTAGGTATTTTAGGCCGATATTTTTCTTCGAGTAAATGCAGCTTTGCCAATTTAATAAATAAACGCAGCTTTTCATCCATTCAGTAAAAATGTCAAATTGTCGATGAACTGCGAAATCCTCTTAAATCTCTAATTAAAAATCAAGTTTAACGATTTGTACCGAAAACAGCGTGAAGCCAAAATTTACGAATCGCAACCCGAGCCATAATAATAAATTTCGCCCAATTACTTGTGTTACACTAATATAATTATCGAGCGCTATCGATCCACATAAATCAAGCTGACCTACATCGACGGTCAGGCTTACGCATACCAAATTTCGCCGGGCAGTCCGAGTATCCCGAAGTGAAATTACGCGGTTGCGTGTCCACAAAACTCGAAAAAAAGCAATCCCAGAAAAAACAAACTCCGAAAAAAGAAATCCGACCAGCAACGTCGGCCCCTGCGTGGATTTTTTTCAGTCCGCACCTCGACGGGGCGTATATTGCGCTCGCGCGAAAATTTATGTCCATCGGGGGTTGCAGACGGGAAGCCACAGGCGAGTACTCGACGCGGCCGCTACTTATCGATCTCCGGGTAGCTATTTTTCCGCCGCTAATTCCGCGCAATGAATGCGCCCATTGTGCGGCGCATCGATGCGTCTTCTTCGCGGGGAGTTAGGCTTTTCATAATCAGGCCGCGGCCCCGCTCTGTTTTATGGTCATCACGTCCCGACGAAATTGGATCTTTGCGCGGCGGGCGAATTTCGGCGCATAATAAATGTCGAGCGCGCGCAATCGGCAGAGAAAGAGACGCTCGGATGGCTGGCGGGGGTCGGGGATGCAATTTATAGGCGTAATTTATTGCGGCCGGGGGGAAGGGGGGATATTACGCGACATTTCGCGCGCGTAGTTCGATCCACTTTCCGGTGACTGCGAGCCTCCGAACGCAGCCACTAACGATTCGGCAGCGGGGGATTTTGCGTTTACGCGGCTCATCGGTTATGCGCGCACATCCGATTCATATTGATGTGATGGAGCGCGATTTTCTAATCTTGCTTGTTCGTAAGCACCGGCGTTCGCATGATAAATTTTCGTCGAGTCGCTGTAAACTTGATTTGTTGAGGATACTTGCCAACCGTAATACGCTGGAAATTGTCCCATTCAATGCCGGCTAACGGTTTCTTTAGAGTCTATAAATATGTCAATAGATAGTGAATGTAGCTGTATTACCGACTATAAATTATTGATGGCTTAGCCGGAAGATCAAGGAATCTGTTCTGAATGTGATGTTGTGCTTCATCTCGTAAACACATAAATGTTAATCCAAATTAATCGCGAATATCTAAAAATAAGTTATACATTATTAGCATTATTAAAAAATCAATAAAATCGAGTAATTCTGATAAAGTGCGAGTGTAGGCATACTTTAATGAAGAAAAACCACGAATAAAATGTCGCTGCACGAAAAAGCTATTCGTTATAAAAATAAAACGCATGCAAAGAAAAACATGAAAAGCTTTCAAGAGGAAAATTGTGAAGAAACATTTGCATTGAATTTGGAGGTTGCATCTTCTTCCGGAGTCAACAAAGATACGCCAGCACTTAAATTAGAATTGTCGTAACACACATTGCTATGCGGGTAATCGCATAGCAATGAACCCCGCGTAAACAGCCCCGGGTGGAGTCGATTCTATTTCCGGCAACAAAAGAAGGAAAGCGCGGCATCGGGCTGCGACTTCCCGAAACCGCTGCGCAGAATCGCGAAATGATAATGTGTGCGTGCCCTGTGTGCCCGGTGTGGCCGTAACCTAAATATAAATTTCGAGACCGATGCCTCCGTGTAGGACACGTGCGCAGAGCCCAGGGAGGCCGCAATTAGAATAGAGGAAAAATCGGGAGCCTCGGACGCGAGTTGTCAGCGCGCGGCGAGTGCAGCGACGACGCCTCGATATCGCGGGGGTGCGAACGAGCTTTTCTCGCGGGACTCGCCAGACACGTGCGGCTCGTGGTTTGCGCGCGGCGCATGCGTAATCAACGCTGCGGGAACGTCGGCTATTCTTTAATGGGATTTCCCTTTGTCGAAGTCGTTCTTTGTGAGAGCCGGATTTTACGTAAGCTTGTAAGTATTTTAGGATGGACGAGGATATTCAGATGAAAGCTAAATTAATTTGCATTAAAGATGTTTGTTCTTACTCCATATCTGGTAAGAGTAAATGCGAGGTCACCGGTTTTCAATTTAACTCCGGTTGTTCTGTCATCTAGGTGGATAGTGGATAGACCGCAACGGAGGCTTCTCGGACGATTTATGCGGGTGACGTAAAGACGCGCCAGTAATATAGCCCCTGCATGACTCATATAATATGTGCGAGTGCAGTAGTGCACGCGCGGAAAGATTATGGCTGAATAAAGGCTGACACTTGCTCTATAAGCCAAGAATATTCGTCCCGAGTATAAACTCTCGAAATATACTGTTTATTTTATTCATTTTAATAATCGCAAGTATCTCTTTTAATATCGAGTTCTAAACATTAGAGCAGATCCTACTCATCTCGATTAATCGCGAAAGCAGATTTACACCAGCAAGACTCGTCTGACCGAGGGATCGATGAAAGCGGAATCAAAAGCGACACAGTCCCGGAATCGAATTATCCAATCAGCGAGGAGTCGTGGAGTGGATCGGTACAAAGTGATTTCTCCGTTTGAAGATTGCATTTTTCAGGCGGTCGGGAAATAAAAGTCGCACGGCCGCGCATCTCAATTAGAGCTCGTTACTCGCGAGAGCTTCGTCCGTCGTAAAAACCCGGGCCGGCACGTAAAAGTCCGACGCGCATCTCGAGGCGATCCCAGCGGAACCACTCGTATAGGTGCTGCTCGCTCGCCTAATCGCCAATCACGGAAATGCGAGGGGGGCCCGCTGAAAAGAGGGAGCAAAACGCGCGGAAGGAGAGGCCGGCGAGTAGGCGGCTGAAAAGGGAAAAAAGGAGGCTCGAGGTCATCCCGACGGTGTCTGCGCGCTCCGTCAATTTGTAACAAGTGTAATCGAGTAAATATACCATTAGGTTGCATTAGGTGCGTCTGCGTGGGGAGCGCTGCTTTCTGGTTTTCTCCCGGTCCCCGGCGCGCCCCGACTCGTCCCCGGTGCGTCCCCGGTGTGCGCTTACGAAAAAAAGTGTAACGATGAAAAATTCGTCCAGGCGTCCGGCTCCCCGCCCTTATTTGGCCTTGTTGCGCGTCATTTTCCGGGAGGTTCTCGCAGAGGAATAAATGACGCGGAATTGACGGCGGAATGCGAGGCTCCTTGACAAATGATGGAAAACGGGAGAAATTTAAATCCGCCGTGACGAGCCTTTTGACGAGAGTCCCGTAGATTTATGCCGTTTTGAAAAGTGTACAAAGGACCATTAGGAGGGCCTCGCTTTCAATAAAAAGGGCGTCGAGTCGGCGCGTCACGAATTTATTAGTGTACACATACAACAAGTCGCCGTGCGCTGCATTAACATATTTTTTACATTAGATACGTGATATTGGCTACAGTTGAAGTTGGCGTTCTTCTTCCAGGAGTAGCGGCGCGCGGCAGTAGCACAGGCTTCGATTAGTCTTAATGCGCCGACGCGGATTTCCATAAAATCATCGTGCATCATCCCACGCGACAGCGATTAAGAAAAAGGGTGAATCGGATATGCGTATGCACCCAGCGACGCGTGTTTAATTGTCATTCCAAGTGAGGCGCCCGCGCGTCCTCGACCTCCTATTATACCGATAGATTTTCCGATGGGCTCGGGGATTAATACTTTCTGCTGAGGGGACCAATGGTTAATGCGAATTTAATTTTCTTATTTCACACCTGTTTCTAATTTATGATAAAAAATCCTACCATGGGGTATGGTGAACCTGCTTTCTGGAAGGACTATATTATAAATATTTATGAACTTTCAAACAGAACTATATCTTTTCAGAATAATATTAACTCATTCGGAGACATTTATGCTCTTCTTATATACGTTGTATTTGAAAATTTTATCTAATTCCTACATGCTTCTATTGTTATGTACTTATTAGGGTTATTATTAATAATTTTACTGCATTTATTTTCTCTTAACGTTTTATAAATAATGAAGGAAAATTTGATTCAAAACTTTCTTTGATCGTATGAAATTAGATTTGATTTTGAATAGGGGTTACATAATGTCTGGATTATCGCAGGGTTAAAGCCCGACCAGGCGTACATCTGAAATTCGTTGAAAATTCACCAATTCCGAGCAATTATTTATAACAAATTTTCAAGAGAAAGAATTAAAAAGCTTTGAATACATTAATACGGCAATTTGCATGCAAAATCTATAAAAGTCCGATATGACGGTGGGGTAATCCATAAAAGAGCCATCGCTTAAAAATTCCGTCTTTTTTCGCGGCGCGCAAGGGTGGCATTGTAGAGCCTCTAAATTAGAAGTACAAATTGACGGGGTTGGTAGCTCGGCTCACGGCTCTCTCTACACTCTTTCCCTCTCTCGCGTCCTGAAATATTGAGTCGACGTTTAATTAAATCGAGAAATTAAATTCGGCCGCAATTAAGTGGCTGCATTATTGAGCGCCCGTAAGCCGAGCGCTTTATGGAGGAGTCCGCCTTTTGTTTTTACGGCGCTTTCTACCCTTCTGTTTTTCAAACGCCCTGGCAATACCTTCACGGCGTCCCCGGGGTAGTGCCTATTGCCTCCTCCTTTTCCGCTCCCTCACTTTCATAATTTCATGAGCCATTTTCGTATAAGAACGTCGTTAATCTACTTTTTCGCTAAGCTTCAAACATATTTTACAGTGACGTTATTTTACTTTAAAGTTTAGTGTACTTATAGTAACAATTATTAAAACAAATTGCTATTCTATGAACAGTATATTACGCACCTAGGGAGTAAAAGTAAAGAATGTTTCAAATCGCATGTAAATTGTGACCCGAGGCGAAGCCATGTAGGCAAAAAACATAATATTCTCGCATTGGATCAACGTGCAAGTATTTTCAGAACAATTGGAAGAAGGATGAATTTGAATAGACGCGTTGTAGTTCGTTCGCTTCTTTATAAGACTGCATAAAAGAGGAAGAACGTATAAAGTAGATCAGCAAGCAAGGAGGCTCCTTAAGGATTCGAGGAAAATCGTGTCTCTCCTCGTTTGATAAACTCGCTTCATCTGCCTCCGTCATTCTCCCCTTTATTTCTCGACCTTTTCTTCTGGACGGGTTCTAGCCTACGACATAATATAAAGACTCGGGGAAAAATCTCAAAGTTTTTACGTGTCCTCCTGGCTGGCATTATCATGCATTTTTTTCTCTCTCCTCGTGTGCGCGCTCGTAGCATATCTCTACATCCCGCCGAAGGCGAGCGCATCCATTGAAACTCAAGACCCTTTTGGAGATGGCCCATTCAGCTCACGACCTCGTGTATATACCTCCTTCGATGTCTTTCGGTCCCTTTGGCCGGGAAGTTTCTGTCGCCGTGAGAAAGCCGAAGGGGAGAGGGAGAGAGAGGGCATGTCATGATGCATCACGCGCGTGTGTACGTTCGCTGCCGAAAAGGAGAGCTCGATCGAAGGCATCCGCTTTTCTTTGCTCCGTGTATCTCCAGAGAGATGAGCCGTGTCATTCAGGTCATTCATTATGAGTGAGGGAATCGGTATGCCGTGAGCAGACTCATAAGCTGTATTTTTAATAGTGCAGATATGTATAGGCGTAAAATAGAATACTTATGAATATAATGGATCCATTAAGTAATTCATTTATATATACCTGCTAGTGTATTTTAATTGTTTAGCAAGTTTAAACATTTTTAAAATAAGAAATTATTTCTTAAATTAAAAATTTTATTTTTTAAATTAAGTAATCGCAGATATTATTACTATTATTACTACTATTCAATTAAAATTTAATTCAAAGCTATTTTTAAATATGTGGCTATATATATATTTGAAAATATCTTCGAATCAAATTTTAATTGAATAACTATACGAAACATAATAGAATTTTTTTGAATCCGATATAAATGGAACTGAATTATATAGCAAGCAACCCTTCAACGTAGGCGTGGGGCATCTGCGGCAAAGAGCTCGCACTTGGGGTCACGTCTCCCCCACGCGTAAAATTATGTACAGCGTTTTTTGGCCCACGGCGTGATTTCATTTTCGAGCTGCGATTCAATAGGACCCGGATCACGGCAGACCCGGATTTAAGTCCCGCGGCTGAATCGTCGAGCAAGAAAGAGCCCGAGTGCTGCCTCTAATTCCCGCTGAATGACTCGAGAGATCTGACGTTTTTTTTTGCGCGCGAGATTTTCCGGTGAATTGTGCGCGGCGCGCTTTTTTTCTGTCGTTGAGTAATCCCCCGGCCGGGTATATGGACTGGAGCGGCGCGCGCTGAAAAAATAATTGAGATCCCCGCGCGTGCACGTGTTGTGATTTTCATACATCTGACGTTGGAATCTGGCCGGGATGAAAGACCGCCGGGGAGGGATTTTATTTTTCTTCCCGGGGGCTTCCTTTTTCTCGACAAACGGGATTTCGCGGTCAAAACAGATTCCAATCGAAAAATCTCTTATTTTCCTGCTATTATGCAACGTGAATACTTCAAGGGATGGCTTTCTGCATTGTTATACTTGAAAATTTGTTACAAAAATAATTCTCTCGTTCGAATAAACATTTTTATCGCCACAGCGCACGAGAATCGTTGCAGTTAGCGGTTGCACAAATTCATAGCTTCAGCCTTTTCCCCTTTTTATTTGCACACATTGGAAGAATATCCAATACCATTATACTAAAAATTTGATAAGATCTCTCGCTGCTTCTTATTTCTCATATACCTTATTGTGTATTGTGTCATTGCAATTTATCTTTTACGGTTAGACGATAGCAACTGCCGATATAAAAGTAATGTCATCTTACATCACCAATTAGAAATAGTAAAATATAAATTCGGGGTTATATTTCAAACGGTTTTGTCATTTCTCTCCTTCCATTCCGGTACGTTAGCCGAAAATGTTAATTTTACGAGGAGCGCATTAAATAAGAAGGATCCAAACATGCTACAAATATTAGGACTGAAAAGAGTCGTAAACAAGCAGCAGAAAATCTCTTGGACTTTTATCTTGGGAGAAACATGCGTCGATGGTGGAAAGTGCACCGGCCCGAGGTACCCGTAACATAAATTCGAAAAACAAGAGCCTATGAAAATGAACGGCGCCGCAAATATTCACACCCCGAAGGTCGGGCTTGCGCGATTCGGCGTAACGAGCGCAATGGCACAAATCGCGTGAGAGAGGGAGGTCGTCTCGCGCGGAAAATCGATTAGCACTCGGGTGTCCGAGCGAGTCGGAGGCCCGTGGATAATCGTCGCCGCTTCCGAAATCCCCGGGCCCTTCAGCCGGTCTAAGCCCTCTCACGCCCAATTGTGCGCGCACAATGCGGACCCGCTTTCTCCTCCCGGTCGGCGAGTGTGTACCGACTGGTCCGAGCACACGCGCTAATGCACGCAAAGTCGACCGTTGCTCTCGGGCTGATTTTGCTAAGAGAGGCGGAGAGAGAACAAGGGAGTTAGAGCGGTTTAGCCGAACGGGGAAAGAGAGCGCGTTTTAACGCTTCATTAGGCAAAGTGAGACAATTACTTAATGCATCTAGATTGATGGATAGCGGGCTTTGTGCGCACACGTACGATTGCCAATCAAAGAGAACATTGTTGTTCTAAGAATGAAAAGTGATTGAACGGATAATTTCGTTTCCTAAAGCACAGAAGTAGCGTGTTGTTGGTTAAACCGATTAATTATTGATTGTAATCGAATTAGAAAAGCAATATTAAAATGAAACTACGTGAAATATAGCCGCAGGGGAGCAAGTCAAAGACTCGCGCACGAGGGCGAAGAAAAAGCGTGAGCAGCATCTTTCTAGCGAAGATCCCCGCGGGAAAGGTCGGAAGTTGGACCGCTCTTATTTTCGGTCGAGCGATAAGGGCCGAGATTAGGCACGCGCCGTGTCCTTCGTAATGAGCCGCGTGGAATGCGGCCGCCATACGCCAGTGCCGCGCGAGCGCGCTCGCACAAAAGCGAGCCGGAGAACTCGATGGGTCCTCGAGCGCTTACACGCTGCAGCGAGCCCCGCCAGTTTCTGGCTACAGCCCGCCTTGAGAAAAAAGAAGAGAAAGAGAGAGACCGAGCTCTATCGCGACTAATCTCCCGGAGGGCCTGCACCGAGAGGCCGCGCCTCACGCTCCGTTCCCGTAACGAATTCGAGATATTCAATAATTCAGCGAGCGGGAAAAAGAGTCGGGCCCTACGTACTGCGCGAGCCGGGCACCTCGATACGTGACTTCGATTTTATTAGCGATAAGCGCGACCGAATTCATTTATATGCGTTGCTTTCGCCGCGGTTGCGTTCGCGCGATCTTCCGCCTCCCCTCCTTTCGAGCGCGCGCGCCGGATAAATTATAAAAACTTGTCTCGGGGGGGTTGTTTAATTTTCTGAAATTTCAATTTGAGATAAGTGCCGCGTGTTGTCGCGTGTCGCCGCGATGAAGAGGCGACCGCAATCGCGATAAAAGGCTTGTTGAGAGATACCAAAATAATCTTAAAATCTTTTACATATTTTATACACTGTAATGTTACTAAACTTCATGAATATTTTACCATTTGTAGCTTTAATTTACAAAAAAAATTAATTTGCAAGACAGTTTGGAAAATAAAAACGAATATCGGTTTCCAATTTTTATCCCCAAACTTTTTCATCCAAATTTCAAGATCAAAATAGGATTTTTAAGCCGCAATAAAACGGCTAATGCGAACTCGATACTTCGGCTTGAAATTTCAGGAGAGCTCTTTTGAGAGTAACAAGAAAGAAGAAAAAAGTTCAGCTTTTTTTAATCGCTGATGAATAAAAGAGTTCGCCGACCTCATAAGTTCCGGCACTCAATTTTATATGGGTCGCCGAAGCAGAAACAGATGGCTGCCATGCAAATTGAAGCTAGGGGCCTTGTCAAATTTCAAGAGCTTCCGAACGTGACAGTTTCAAACGTCGAAGAGCACTAGGGAACGTTCAATTATGCGTGTTGTCTTTGCATCCCAGTATCTCAGGCGCGACTAGAATTCAATTTAAACGGCGGGTATAAACATTTTATGGCCTTAAACCCACTTAATTTATCGCTCTTCTTTTATTCTAACGAATTTGTATGCAACGTATTTGATATAACGCTCTTAACTGTAGGCAGTTAAATTTTTATTCGTTTAAAATAATAAATTTTCGAGTCATTCTCGAATTAAATTGATGGTTAGAATTAGAATAAAATTCACATAAGGACGAAAAGAAAGGATGAACTTAAATTTTAATACACTTTCAGCAATTATTTTAATGTTGGTCTGTAAGTAACCTTAATACAATTTTAAACCAATTAAGAAAATTAATTTAATTTTTTAATAAATGACAACAGGGCATTGACCATTGAATTAGAAAGCTATAAAAAAAGTGTAGGGTCTAATAGTTCTTAAGATCTGCCGCGCATACAGTGCATCATTACCAGTCAAGATCCCACCTGGATATGAGCGGCGTCCCTAATGGGGTTGGACCGTCATCAGAGTAATGAAACTGTCAATAACCACTTAAAAAGATCGGAAAAGCTGAAGCCACATGACGCAAGAGCGATAAACTAATCGTCGCGTGAAACGCCAGCTCCGAGCGATGTATCATCGGCGGGCGCGTTGACCGTGCGAGCGACGAAAGCGAAGCCGCGAGTATAGAAAGCGAACGGCGTAACGCGCCCCGACACGTGCGCCCGTGGCGTCGGGCGCGAGATTAATTTCTCGCGTCGCCCCGCTCGCGGGGGTTTACCGACCCGCTCCTCCCGGGGACGTCGGCCGCGGCTCTTCCGGGCTCATGAGTAATGCCGCGAGCTCGAGCGGGATGTGCGCTTTTAACATTGGATATCGCCACAATTGGACGCCGACCCGCGTACATTTGGTATCAATTTTTTAAGGCACGCGGATTCCAGACTCCACGAGTCTTTTCCCTAATTTATGGTGCGCTTAAATATACATTTGCACGGAGGGCAAATTTTTTTTCCGCGCGAAAATAGTTGGGAATGAGAATATACTGCAAGTGACAATGGATCATCGACCAAACACTTGTTACAATTTTTTATCAAATTCGTTCTTAATTGCATAGCAATCTATTCAATCAAGACGGTACAGCATCGCATCTCCCGAACGTACTACAATAATATAATTACTCGCATAATTACTCGAAGGTTTATTGCGATGATAAAACAAAGTAGTCCCATATAATATATGTCTTAACGCGCGTATCCCCAACGCGCAGCCAAGAAAAAAAGTAACCCTTCCTCCCCTCGGAACAATTATTAGCCACTTTTTTCTAATGACGCACATGGTTCACACCGGCATAGTGATTAACGCCCGCCATGTTGGCCGCGTCGTAGTCAGCGAGCAAAGTGAAAGAAAAGAAAAAAGTCGGTGAAATACGTTGCGCGGCAAAGGGGAAAGGGGGGTACCAGCGCGTGTGTCGCGCGTTCCCATCGCCACGACTCATCAGCGCCGTGGGGGAAAAAAAAGCGTCCCCTCGCGCTCTGCGCCGCGACTTTTCTCTCATTGTGCCAAAAATAATGCTTAATTCATCTTATTTCCATCTCGGCCGTCATTTATCAAGCTCGCTCTCTCCCTCTCCCGCAGGCAGCGGCGCTCGACAGTCATCGCGGCGCGAGAAAGCGCGAGGCCGCGCGCCTTCTTCAACTACGCAGTAGCGAGCGCGTGACACACTGGGAAACACGGGAGGCCCCCTTCGCTCCTCTCTTTTCCCCGTTTCGCCGCGCGCCCGCCGCTCGAGAGCCCGCGACGCCATTAGAATCGGACGGATATAGCGGCGAGCTAGTGGTTGGGAGGCTCGCTTTTCTTTTCTCGCAGTTGCGCCGCGCACGCGAGAATCTCTCCCTTTGTTTACGTTCCACCCTTCCCGATCGCGCACTCGCTGCACTGCGCTACTTACTCTCAGCCGTGCTCGGCTCTCTTTTTTCTCCCCTGCTCTCCGGCCGACCTGATTTTTTCCTTGCCCCCATGCAAATCAAGCCTACCCCTCCCTTTGTTAATTCAGTCAAATTTATGTAGGACTGTTTTTTCAAGCTTTTTCTTCGCCTTCAATCAGCGCGGATATTCTACTCTTATTTTTGCTCTTTTTTCCTGTGCCTATTTTTAGGGTTTTTTTTCTCCCACCGAGGAGCAAAAAGAGTCTGTCACAATATTAAAACAAGTAGTGGAAATAATGGGAAGATTCGCAGTTTGAAATAATCGTGTCTAATTAATTGGAGGAAAAAAAATATTGAAAAAAATCTGTTATTAGAGACACGCATTAAATGCATAAATTGGTGGGGATGCGCCTTCGGCGTGTCGTTGCTCCTCTGGAGTGCCGCAAAGTAAACACCGGTGCGACAACAATATTATCGATGCCATCGAGGCGAAAAAGGAGAGAAGAAGAGAAGGGAGGAAAAGTAGCGGAGAGCATCGACACGAAGGAAAAGCGAGCGTGTGCCCGCTGTCAACGCCCTGCCTTTAGGAGTACAATGCGAGCAACGGGAGGCGGCTCGGTCAATTTTTAAGAGCGATAACTTCGTCTTGGCCGCGCGGAGCAACAGCTGTTCGCCCTTTCAAAGTGTCACTTGCCTTGCCCGCTTCGCTCTTACTTCTCCTGGCCTTGTTTTCCTTGCGCGATGTATTTTCTCCGGATCCCCGCTTCCCCGGTCTTTTACAATCCTCTCCACTTTTCGGTATTTTCCTTCACCTGTATATACTACGCTCACCTTCATGTAAGAATGCAATTGTGCGATACAAATAAAATTTTTCAGTTCCATCTTTTGTACAATATTATACAATGTTGCATTTCACAATACAATGTTCCTTTTTATTTTATTTCTCGTTAAGAAACTGACAATTTCAATAATTTTAAAAGATAAGTTACGTGATTTTCATTTTAGGTTCATAAGTATTACGCTTCTGTTTGATGTTTTATTCAAAGGTAGCATCTTAACTTGTCACTATCGTCCTTTTGATCTCCATTTTCTAATTTCGCAACTACTAACAATTTCGGCTCGCTTAGCTCTGAAGAAAGCGAGTGTTGGAGTGACTTATATTAAGCGCCCTACGATGGTCAGCCTGGTTTCCAATGATTCACGTGCGTATTCACGTGCGGTTGCTCGAATAAAAGGAGAGAAAGAGTGTTACGTATATAACACTGGTGGTCGCAAAGGCGGGCCAAGGAGGGGGACTTGAGTAACGTCGGGCTCATGTACCGGCCGATTTCTATCGCTCGGCCAATTAGGAAAAACCCGAGCTCAAAATGTAAATACGTATCTGTGCACCTCGGCGAGCAGGCGCGATTGTCATATTTCGACAAGCCGCCCGAGGATAAACGACCTAACGACTACGAGGGAAATAAAGGCCGATAATCGGCGTGGGTTTGGGTCAATGCAAATCTTGACCCTCCGATGAGTACGAAACCGATGTGAACGCTGTAAAGGATTTTAAATTTTATGTTTATAAATATTTATGTGCACATGTTTGTGTATTTATGAATGCAATGTAGAAATGTGGCTTATGCAACTGAAATGTAAGCTTATTAATTTTATATTAAATTTCTCTTTGACAAGAATTTACTGAAATATTTGTTAAATTTCTCATGTATTTAGCTACGGAATTGATAATTGACATTCCTGGAAAATAAAGTTTTTCAACTCGGTGTAAGCAAATAATTCGCAGTAAAATATTTACAGGATTTTTAAAACATTTGCATCGCAATATACGAGGCATTTCTCAACTCCCTAACATCCGTCAATTGGCATTTTCCGTAAAGAAGCATAGTTCGGGCGATAAAAAAAATAGTGTTTGCACGTAACAAAATGAAAGTACAAAGTTGTCTATTAGTTTGAAAACTTGTAAGACGGCCGGCGATTCAAGAGCCTTTGAACAAGTGCGATATATTTCCCAGCATTGAAAATCCCGCGTACCCCGGTAGGATATGCCTCGGATTTGATATATGAATCTCGCGGGCGTCGAAAAAGCCGGCCGCGGACTCGTGTTAAGGCGTCGGGCGGTCTAATTATCCGAGGCGCAGCTTGCGGGCTACACCGCGGGGAAGGTCAGCGGCGGACCCGATAAATTTCGCGAGAGACGCGCGCAACAATGGCCGCCGTGTGGAAGATAAATGTGAGAACGATCGGCCGGGAGTTCGTGACCGTGCCGCGACCGAAAATCGAGCGAGGAGGAGACGGCCGTTCGCCGTTACGTGCGGCAGCTGCTCGAGAGTGTGAACGAGTGCGAAGGAGTGCGAAGGAGTGCGAAGGAGTGCGAAGGAGTAAAGGTGAAAGTACGAGCAGGCCGAGCAAAGCGGCACCAACTACGAAAGGTTATCTTCTTGATATTCCATTGTTATCGCTTTGGATATTCCATTGTTGCGTTGGACCTCCCGGAGACGCCGAGCCTTCCATCTGCGCGCGGACGCTGCGATCATTGGGAGAATGAGAACGGAGGATTTGCGAAATCCTTACACGCATGCCAGTCGATCGTGTTTGCGTATTATTGTTTAGAACTTCTCTTTTTTATTTCTCCGCTTTTTTTAACGATACTTGACTTTCGTAACTTCTACACAGATTATACTGTTGCTTAATTTGCGGGGGTTACACTCAAGAGAATGGAAATTGACTCATTTTAGTTGATCATTTGTTCTGCTAATAATAATAACTTTCTTCATTAATATTGAAAGTTTCATTGAAATGGGCCTAGCTTAATCGTCATTTTCTACTTGTGCAACTTCTGAGCGATTAAAGTTATAGATACTTAAAATGTAATTATGCGCACTTTATTACACACGTTTTCATTATACACATAATTCGCAAACTTTCTTACGTTTAAAGACATTTAAATATTGGATACTTAAAAAAAACAGGAATTATACGGAGAAAAAATGTTGCATTGAGACTGAATTTGCTAACTAATGGTTCAATGACAAGTTTCTAATAAATGCAGTAAATGGAGCCATCGCAGATTGTTTCATTAGCGCATTTTCATGATATTCCCTTTTCATTATTTCTTACTTCACGCTGGCTGTACCTTGTCTTTTAAATTTTCATAAATTTATCTACTTATAAGAAAATTGCAGTGCCACTTTCCACAAAAGGTCGTAATTTGAAGAATGAAGAATCCAACCAATCGTATCATATTTCACGGCGTAAGCAAGAGTACGAAAATGAGAAAAGTAGTGGAGCGGAGTTTCCTGGATGCGGGTGGCAATCGGGCGTACAGCCGCTCGTCCCGCCCTCGCCGAACTCGCAGGGGGTCCGCAGCATCTCAGCGAAGGAAAAAGAGAGCGCGCGCGCGCGGGCGCGGCCATCAGCGCATCCTTAATATCGAGCCGGCATTGAGCCACTTCCCGGAGGTGACCCCCTTTCTCTCCCCCGCGCCGTAATAACCGCTAATAATTCTTCCTTGGTCGCCCCTCGGAAGCCCGCGCCGCGGGGGCGGCGCTCCTTCCGCCGAGATCCGAGCCCCGCTTCACGGGGCCGTACTCCCGCTCCTTTCCGGTGAGAGACGGCTGCTCCGGATCCGCCCCCTTTTTTGCTACTGCCCCCGATACGCGCCCTGTACGTCGCGCCGGTGCATTGAAACGAACGAAAAGAAATGGTGGCGAGGTGTCGGATGTACGGCTAACCTTTTTTTACATTATCAACGCAGTCACGATGACTGTCGTGGTTGGGGATTGTTTTTTTATCGGGTCAGCTTTCCTTACGAATATGTACCAGTCCGAGTTGTTTAATTGAAATTCGTTGCTTTTTTTGTCTGCGACCAACCGGTGCTAAGCATATGCACCGTAACGATATCATCGAACTCGTTTATTCTTCGAGGGTAATGCTCCATTTAACTTTTTGTGCGCGCGTCTTGCGCATTAACTACGCGGAACTCAAGCACGTGGCCTGTGCAGTTGGACGTACTTAATTATGATTAAAAATTTTATGCTTTTTTTAAAAAAACTACTTCGTCATTCCTTTACTTATTATTTTAACGCACGCATATATCGAAAAAATGACTTCCTAAATCTAACATTCATAAAAGACACAATGATACTTTTTGTACAAGTGCCTGATATTGGTTTTCATAGTACATACATCATATTATACCTGTATTTATATTTTATTTTCAAAAATATTTGTTTTTTTATATGGAAGATCACCGAATATATTACGTTGTTTCACATAATGGAAGAAATAAAGAAAGGTACATTGTATCAATAGAAATTTGAGGAAACCCCGTGGTGAGTAATATAAACACGTCAAAAAATGAATGGAAAACTGGGTTTTTCTGACGAAGAACGTGAAAAATAGTATTCGTCGTAGCATATGAGGCGTCAGGTGAGAAAACATGTGCTTGAGAAAACAACAAGGAGCGGCGCATTATGCACTATTTTCACACTTTAATAAGGGCCAAAATTAATGCGATTTGTAAGTGTCACTTTGATAAAGAGGCTCTCGCGTGAGCTAAATGAAATATGTGGAAAGTTTATCGATAACGCGTTTTACTATAATTTTAATTTGCTGCACCCCGTGGCCTCGATTTTAATAACGACACTAGGTGAAAGTGCGTCGATCAATCAATGACGCTTAGTTTATGAGCCTTCATCACGAACATGCAGGAGAATTGCACACTGACTAT
The DNA here is from genome assembly GCA_035586675.1 of Eurytoma californica. Lineage (NCBI taxonomy): Eukaryota > Metazoa > Arthropoda > Insecta > Hymenoptera > Eurytomidae > Eurytoma > Eurytoma californica. Next base: position 728,620 of record JAXIUT010000037.1, read on the forward strand.
AACAATTATTAGTCTCGAATAATCATATTTTACGACTTTTATTTTTCAAAGTGTGAAAAATGAATAACAGCCAATCACTTATTGCGAATGTGCAGTTAATTATGACATTAATTTAAAAAAAAAGCAATTTATTAAGAACTTTTATCTATCACAGATTTTAACAAAATAATTTCTGAGAAAGCTTCTAATCGCGTGAAATAAAAATTCTGGACTGTGCCTTTTTTCAATGCTAAAAGCTAAGTATTCTTTGTAAAAAAAGGAAAGTAGACATCGAAAGTAGCTGTTTGTCATTTAACGTGACGTAGTGGATAACTTGAAGAGATGGTTACAAGAAATCCATCGATCTTCCCTCAGCAGTGCATTATCCGTTGATTTATGTCTGGTCCTTTCCCGATATTAAAAATTCCCTTGAACGCAGGACTAGATCGGGGTTCTCCACGATCGCAGGATCTGTCCTTTTCCTCCCTCTCCTTTTTGTCGGTCCCGTGAATTATGCCGATCGGAAGCTCCAGGCCATTATCAGGAGGAAGCTCGCGCTCGATACTCGGCTCCCGATCGAATTATACAAGAGACTTTATTTCCTGGTGGCCCGCCGCGCAACACGAAACGACCCCCCGCGATCGCAACCGCCTTAGCCGGTTGTAATTTTTCTTTGCTGCTCGCCTCGACTCCTCCGCTGACCCACTTTCCTCGCGCTCCTTCCCCTCGAGCCTCTCAAAATTCACTTAGGCGTGCGACGTGTCGCGCGAGTCACGTGTCGACAAAGGAGCCGGCCCTTTTCACCGGGGCTCGGCAGCCTCTTCATTTGCATTTTATTCGTAAGCGCAAGCTCGGGCTGATTCATACCTCGGCGCGGCACAAATCACTCGCCGTTCGTAAACTTTGTTGCGTCGGGATAAAAAAAACACGCGCGCAGACAAAGGCAGCGGCGCGTCGAAAATCGAGGCAATTTTACGCCCGTTTAACGACTGCATTTTCCATTTTTCAGCGAGGCAAGTTCCCCGACTGGCTCTCCCTACGGGGGAGGTCGTCATTTAATTTACAATTTCCGATTCGGCGATTCGATTCCCTTTCAGTCGATGCGCTGAACATTTTTTTCGCCACTCGTCACCTCGCGTCATGTTTCCCATTTCCAGGAAAATTCGGGCGCTCGCGCCCTCCTTTTTTCTCTCTTTCTCTCTTTTATATATATTTTTTATTATTTTGCGCCGAATAAACGTCCCACTTTCGGGACATGTGGCAGGTTTACAAGGCAGGCGGCGGGAGAGCTGACGGCTGTTAAAAACCTCCCGGGCGACGAAACGGGGATGTGCCCATTGTGCGCGAGCGCTGGATACTACTTGGTTGCCGTCGCCGCCATGCAGGACATGACAGCTGGCTTGAGTATTTAAATGGCGCTCGCACCGGGTATACACGTCGGCATCGGGCGGGGGGTATCGTGTATGCGGTAGACTGACGCGGAGATGGATATCGGAGCCTGGCGATCATGCGAGACCGAACAATGAGCCGGAGTTGCGCGTAAGACGTGACGTGCTGCGAAGATTTTGGCTGGAAAAAGAGACAAACCTGTAGATTATTGTCAAGAAAAATTGCCAGTTTGTACCTTTAATAAAATATTGCTTCTCAAATCTTATGTCTTTAAATCAATTTTATAACATTGTTTGCGAACCCTAAAAGTAAAATATGTTGAAATAATCAATAAACTAATTATGATATTTATATTTACAAGTAAATGTAATATTGCTAAACATATCCATTTAAAAAGAAATGAAAACTGTTTTATATATCATGGTTAAAGTATATTGTGCAACTGATTATTTCGTTGATCTAACTGCATTAATTAAAGATAATTAAATTCAATGGAATTCTTTTGCGATCAAGTAAATTCATTAAAACAATCGGGAAAAAAATGAAATTAAATATAGCCTCACAAGAGATGCAACTTGAAAGCCTTATAAAGCAAGGTATACCTGAAAAAGCGCCGAGCGCCGTGCAAAGTGAGAAAGGTGAATGAGAAGGGGAGAGGCGAGAGAATCCACTCGTCCTCGCCCGGGCCATTGTAAATGGGCCTCGCGGCTCGGCTAATCGGCCAGATTCTCACGATTTAATATTCCCCCGGTCCTTACAGATTCGCGCTCGCGAGCATAATGTTATCGATTCATCGTCGCTGCGCTCCAAAAGAGACGCGCCTCTAAATCACGGCCGCCGCGGAGGCACGGGCACACTCTCCGAGCGCAAATGGCAAAATGAGAAGCCGCGCTGTTGCGTCGAGGTAAACTGGCGTTTTCTCAGTTTCGGCGATTGATCGAGGCGCTGCTGGAAGAGAAGGCAGAGGAGCCATGATTGTTTTTTAATTACCACGAGTACGCGGCAGCGCGGCAATTATCGGCTGCCATTGTGCCATTGTCGAGGAACCGCGATTTCCCGTATTGATTTACTAATGGCGCGTATTCTTTGCGGAGACCTTTTTCCGCCGCCCTCGGCTATTGTTTTCTCCGGATTCGCTCTTTCGAAATTAATAAGAGAGCCGGCGCGAGCTCAACGATCTTTTCGCATTTTTGCGAGCATTGATTAGAAGCCCCGCGCCCGACGCGAATTTTCGCCGAACGAGTTTATTACAGTGATTGCGTTTCTTGTTTCTTAAGTTCTGCTTCAATTAGAGTTTCTTATAGCGAAATTTACAGTTCTTTGGGAAAAAACCTGCAAAAGAGATATTTTTCTTTCTCACTATCGTTACCTTAATTATGATCGTAAAACAAATTTAATTATGTTTATCAAATAATAATTAATAAATTTCTTTCTACAAAGAAATTCGTTAAAATAAGAAGAACTTTGGGTAGCTCGAATACGACAATGGAAATAAAGCAAATGACTCGCCTCATAAGTTGCGCGCAGCCTCGTAACTTCAGTCGCACGTGAGCTGTGAAAATGTTCCTTTTCCGAATCGAGAGCGCGCGGCACCTCAAGGAGCGAATTCGAGAAAAAAAAAGAGAGAGCACATCAAGCCGGGTATAAATATGGAAATTCCAGGCCTCGGCACGGGGGGATGGAAAAGCCCCGGCTCCGCGAGCGGCCCCACCGTAATTTCGTTCGCTTTCACGGGGCGCGCGATATACCTACCCTCGGCGAGCGTCTTCGGTTTCCTCCCCGCGCACGGCTGCGTAACGTTTAGCCGAACTTTACGAACCGCGATTATTGTCGACTGCGCCCCGAGACGCACAAAGGTACACTTTATGACGCGGAGGCACCCCGGAAAAGCGAGACAAAGACGCGCGCCGCGCACAAAAAGCCATTGGAAAATTGCCGAGACGAAATGGAGGACAGTGAATTCGGGAGAGGGCGACCGGAAGCTGCAAGACCGAGCCGGGGATGTGCTTCGAATAAAAGGCCGTAACTTTGCCGTTTTGTTGCTTCCATTAAAATTTAGATTGCGAGTTATATGAAAAATTCTAACCATAAAAATTTACATATTTTATGTTTCTTATATTTTTAGTCTTATTAGAAGAAAATCAATATAAACTTAATCTTAATTTTCTATTCTTCTACAGTAAGTTTAGATACTGCACTTTACATACAAAGTATTTTTATTCAATTCAAAAGCACCAATTATTTAGGTTTATTTTTTTATTTTTTTTAATAACTAGTGTTTAATCGCGTTAAAAAATGATATGAATGATATGAATGATATGATTTTATCAATAGAATCATAATTAAAGGAAAATATCTTAAATCCATTGAATATAACATAATATAATAGCTAAAATAATAATTTCCACGGTAATGTAGTCCCCTGCAGGTTCTTAGAGCGTAATCTGTTGGTTAATTATTATCAACATTTCATATATACATTACGAAATGAGTTTTGGGCTTGCAGGTATTGTGTTAGGCGTAGGGGAAGAAGCGGAGCTCGAACGATGGCGTGCCCTCGTGAAAGCGAGCGTTATTAAATTGCGCGGAAACTAAGGTCTCGATTTATGCCCTGCAAGATAAGACTCCGGAGCGCTACTGGTGCTCCACGTCGAAGAGAAAATCTTTTCACCGTTTCCGACCTTACCTCGTATAAGTACTGCCTTAAGAATTCCGGTCCGCGCCCTCGCATTTAAACCTGAATTTTGAGAATTTAATTAACTTTAAGCGTAATGAAACATTTTTACGATCTTCCACTTTTAGCCTCTTCCTTTGCACGCTTAACTACTTTTAACTTTTACAAAGCTACGGGACTTAAAAAGAAATTAATTTTTTTATGGACCAAACTATACCACTCGTTTTATTACTGTTTTACAGGTATTTTTATATAAGGATAAAAACTGTTTACATCGATTACAGGTACGTATGTGTATGTCAATAATTAAAATATTATAATTTAGTTTTTATCCGCTACTATTGTATGAATATTTCTATTTTTATAAATATGTACACGAATACCGCGCTATTATTACTTTAAGAAGCAGAAAATATCGAACGAATTTTTACTCCGTTTAATTTTCTGTTCATTATTATCTTTCAAGAAAGAGTAAAAAAAGAGCATATTTCATTGAAATAGAAGATGAAACCTTTAAATTTTACATTGTAAGCTGCATGCGACAAAAAGTGTTTTGATCAAAGAAACATAAAAAGCATCCTAAAAGAAGAGAATCTTCCATTACACAGTAAATCATTACATAGCAGCACGGTATGATAAAGCTGAGCGTAAAAATAAAAAAAATAAGGGGGAGAGGAAGAGGAGAGCAAACGACGAAGTTTAACAAAGGAAAATGAAGACAACGACGCAGCAGTAAACACGAGGAGCGCGAAAAGGGAAAGATTTAAAAGGCCAGTATGGGTAATAAGAGTGCGGGATAAGGCAGCCGTCGAAACCCCTGAAGGAGGGAGTTGCACAGTAAGAGGCAGATGGAGATAGAGAGGCGCGTTCAAAGGCGAAGCACGCGAAGGCACGTTTGAAAAGCGGAGTCGAGCACGCGCGGGGATAAGGAGGCGCGTCGCTTCTCCCTTGACACATTTTCCGCGCCTGCCTATCGTAAAAGGGCCGAGGATGCGCGAGCTTGCGAGGTCATTAAAAATGCATACAATAATTTCTCCGGGCGAATAATCTCCGGTGCCAGAGGGAGCCCGGAGGCGGCGCGAGAGGGCGGACTTTTGCTTATTAGGCGTCGGGGGTCGTTACTTCGGTTTAGGGCAGCAGTTTTAGGTCCTAGTCGTCTGGCCCGGCCCCACCGACATCCTTCATATCCACATGCGCGTTTTGCGATCGCTACTATCCTCGCTTCCAGAATGGCCATGTTTATGTGCGCGATGCGCAATTGAGTCTGGAATATTACGCTACACAGACTTATGTAGCTCTGTTTTTCCTCAAATTTAGTGCATTGCTTTATAAGATAATCTTTCAATATGATTATGGAATGATAATCGACTTCTTTTTTTTATTTAAAATTTTTTTATTTAATTATTTATTATTGCTACTCAATGTGATAATAATAAAGAAATTAAATATTTTTCTGTCAAACTTAATAAGAATCTTTTGATAATGAATGTGTCGAGGAAAATAAATTAAGTATATTAAAATCTACATTAATCGTTATTGCATTAGCACGTAAATAATCAAAATATTAAAAAACTATGTTTGATGAATAAACGGTAAAAGAAGAGTCTCTTTTCTTAAAGTTTTTAATAGTCAATATTATTCACTATTGCATTGCACTGTATTCACACTTCGTACAATATTCAAGTTGATAACAATGAACTTGGCTTCGAATTCAGTGATTCTATTCTACGAATATGATAATATGATGAAATAGATTTTTCTCCTTAATAAAATTGTTTCAGAAACTATATTGCTGTATTATCTTACAAGAATTATTCTCTCAAAAACGATTTAAAATTCAATTTGCGGAATCTATAACAGTTGGATTAAAAATACAGTTAACAGTGTAATCTATAACAGGAACCTTTTTTCTCAGACTCACGCCGAGATTGAAAAATCAAAATGCGAAAAATGTATTGTTACACCCGCACCCTTGTCTCGAATCATAAATATACACCAGTCGTATACACGCGGATGACGCACCCAAAAAAATGGGGCACCGCAGAAAGATATGTAGTCCCTCTCCATCCGCATATCGCCCGATCGGAAAAGCGTCACGAGGGTGACTCTCGAAATGCATATCCACTTGCTACGAGCGTCGGTCATCAGCGGGCCGCGCGCGTATCGCCACGTAAGTTCGCGTCGGGCATAAAATAAATCAGCAGATCACCGTGCGCGCGTAATATGTTTTCCGGAAAATTAATCCTGCAGCGCAGGGACAATCCGGCGAATCCGTCATGCGATGGAATCGGCAGCGAGATGTCAAATATACATATATATTCGGCCGACTCTAACTCCCCCCCTTTCGATCCGGTCCGATACACGCCCATTTATGCATTGGCCGTCTGTCTTCGTAACAAGTGTGCCCGATTCGTAAACAGGCGGCGACGAAAAAAAAGGCACTGGGGTGAGTCGAGCGCACTGGCCGCTGGTGGCTCCGAGGTAAATAGTGCGAGAAATTGAGAGTTTGCCCTTTTTTTAGGGATAATGGGCGGTAGCGACAAATGTTCTACGCAAGCAAAACGGAGCTACATTAGGAGGCGTGGATAAGGTGGATGCGAGTCTTCAGGATACGAAAAATTGGGTAATCGTGATATCGTGATGAGGTGATATTTTATAGGAGCTTCGGTAAAATGACCCAGTTTTTTTATCATCAATCCTGTATTATTACAATCTTGATAAATATAAATACCTTAAGTCCGATTTTCCGGTAATTTTGTCATCACACTATCATTATGACCAATTTCTGGTTACATATTTCAAGCTTTTATGTAATTCTTTCTCAGACTAAGAAAAATCTCTTACTATTCATTCGACAAAAAAATTGAGTAAGGCTTAGAATTTAACTTTTATAGCTAACATTAAAATGAAGAAATTTTTATATATTATTATTTTTATATGCGGTAGGCGCTATAACGACAATTTGAAAAATCAAAAATAGCTGCATTATTGTTTTTTTAAGCAGCGGAATAAGCCACTCTTCGTTGGGTACATTAGAGCGACTAGAAAATGAGTTTTTCCCACGCGAAAGGGGGGTCGACTCGCGGGAGTCGGATTTAAATCGCGATTGTGGCAGCCACAGGCGCAGCCGAGCAAGACGTACGACTTGCCCGCGGGACTGGCAAAGTTTCTCCCGGGGCAAGTTTGGCGCGAATCGCCGTAAGCGAAAAGCCGGGGTCCGCCCGACGAATTTCGCCCGCATGCGAGAGTACCGCGCACCCTTAATTACTCGCGGCGGAGGCGGCGCGGCACTTTGGAGAATCGGCGCGCGCAGCGGCTAACAGGTAATTACGAGGGGCTGATTGTTGCCGAATTCGCCTGGCTTCGCGATATTTATGCGCATGACGTAATGGCAAACGGCCTGGAAACAGCTGACGTTTACGGCCGCGGCCCGGCACTCGGCCGTTATGGTTACTTCCAAGATTTTCGAGTGAGCCGAGCGCGGGAGAGTGTATGCTCAAGGGTCTGCGAACGAGCTCCTGCACTGCTCTATTGATTCGAGTGGATCGCCACGTCGATTAGCGACCGGACGCCGAAATCCGGCCGAAATCCGACCGAAATCCGACCAGCCGCTCGTTATAAGAGAAACCTGAGGGACCGGATAGGAATTCAATTATTAAAGGTCGGAACGCTAATTGCATACTGCTTCGGTAAACTTCGTAAATAAAACTTACACTTGGCGCTTTTGCAAATTTTTCAATTAACGACCTCGTTATTAAATCAACAAATTCCCTATCATTTTATTTATAAACAAAATTTCACCGATTTCACAGATTTCTATTTCGAATAGTGATTAGTAGCTCAGAGCTTAGATGCCTAAATCCTACGGTGCTAGTCCCACGGGTTCGAACCCTAAGCTGGGTTCTTGTAACATTGGCTGTGCAACGGGATGTCATGTTTACAATAATATATCATGATATCAAAAACTTAGTATATTGATAAGTATGAATGTCCCATTCTATAAAGATCTGAACTACTCGTAAAGTAAAAACTGTAATGCGTACATAAAAAAATGCTTGTTCTGCAAGCAAACTTTATCAGTGTACATAATCTTTGCTAAATTTGCATAAATTCAATTTATCTTAAAATATAGGTATGTAACTTAAATTTAATGTAAATCCAGTAAAGTTTATGTGCAGCGATAAAATTTGCTTCGAATGCACGCATTAAAATTGTAGCATTTTTTACAGCAGAGCACAAAAGTTTAATAATTACTAATTTCACCACAATTTTTGTATAGTGCTGAAAAAAACGAATATATAACATACAATGGTGATACACAATGAATCCCCTCTTGACGTTCCTCATTTGTTACGAAAGGTCGCATAAAAAGATTTCACGGCTGCGAACGCATCGACCGCAGAAATAATTAAACGGCGCGCAAAAACTACGGCAATACTCGTAAAGTACCGAAGTCGCTCATTCGATTGAAATTAAAGTCATTAAAGTCATCGTAAAGAACGCCAATAACAATGAAGCCGAAATGCGTGTCGCGCGAGTTTTCCCGAAATTTCTCGGTCAGCTTGGCCCGCAGCCTGGCCGTGTCGAATGAACCGGCGGCCGCGAAAAAAGAGGGCGGGGGTACGCTTCGTTGTTCGTGCGAGCGTCGTTCGGCGCATCCGCGCGCGCGCGTCCACGGGAAAGACGCGTCCCCGCTGCGCACGTGTGCCGCTGCGCTGCCCCCGATAATCGCGACGCGACGAAAAAAATGAGGAGCGAGATCGGGGAGACCGTGGCGAATTAGAGTTTATGTCGCAATTGGAGCGACTCGGGACGTGGCTCTCCCGCCTCCCCAAGCGCGAATTGAAACGACGTCGTGATTGCGAGTAGTCGGCGTCGGTCAGCGTCGATAAGTATCGGGCGCGGTGTGTTCGCTCCCTCGTCGAGTGGCCGGGCGAGGGCGGAAAAAAAACGCTGCCACCGAGAAGGGACGTAGAGACAGAGATGTAACCTTCTTCGCTGGGTTTTACGAGCGCGGTATCTCGGGGGACGGTTCCAGGACAGCGATCTATAAATTTCTATAAATTATTCGACGGATGACTTGCAATTTGACAATTAAATTGTTTTTTGCACTTTTTTGTTCTGGAAAATCGAAAAGGTTTTATATTTATGGCGTAGAAGTTCGCAGTAGAAAATAAAGTTTTGATTTTAGAAACCCAAAGAAATTTTCTCAATTTCGTTTGGTTAAGGAAATTTTTTCATAAAATTGTAAAAATATTACTAATGAGATTGGGAGCTAGCCGACCGAAATATTTTTCTTCAAGAAAATTCTTACAGCGTTCAAGCAAGTTCTTACATAGCTTTTCATTTACTATCTGTAAGTACCATCCAATTCGAATTGGCGTTGCACTATTCCTATTCTTTAGTACAGATTGGAAATTTTTTACATTGCCAAGTATATAATTTGTTGGTTGCAGTACCATTTTGCAGAATTGTTGAAGAGATAGCACAATGAAAAAATCGGTCGCAAAACGACGGTCAATGGTTTCTACTTGTGTATTGAGAAGTTTCTCTAGATAGTTATCTTCAGATGTAATATTCGACAATTGTACAAAGTTATGAAAAGAACAGTTGTAAAAGGGCTAAAAAATGGAAAGCTAAAACTGATACCGCAGAATTAATGTAATCAGAGAATATCAAAGTTGGAATCAAATTTGAGAAAGCCGTGGTGAAACAGTTCTAGAAATCCAGAAGTCAATATTTTGAACTGCAATGTTTGCAACCGGATATCGTAACTAAATGTCTTGAAAATTGTGCCTTTTTTAAGATTGAATCTAAATGCTTGTTTGTTCGCAATAATATGGATACCTAATTTTAGATAGAAACAAAATTAAAGTTACTTAATTAGTTTTATTTTGCCAAACTGCAAAACTCTCAACAACATACTGTCTTACATAACATAAATAATAAATGTTCTCAGGTACCGTTCAAAGAAATTACTGTATCATAAAGATAACACTGTGGAAAAGGGGACGCAAGTAAGAACTTGGATCAAATGTTTTGTCCAGTCCCTCGGGACTGCTCGGGATGAAGAAGGCAAAGCAAGGCATCCAGGAAACTTCTGCACGCTTCTTTCTTTCACTCACAGTTGAACGAACCCTCGTTATCATTCAATATTTATAAATGTTTTTAGGGTATTTACGGCCTTTCTATAATGATTCAAGTAGCACCTGCTCCTTGAGGAATAGCCACGGAACAAGGGAAATGTCAATCGATGACGTTGCGTCGTTAATTAAAATGTAAGACGAGGACGTTAATCTTCTGTGGAAATTGAATAATTTATAGGTTTATTAAGGCGGTGACCAAGAATTCCATTAAAATTGATGTGCCGAGTAAAGTGGATATCATAATTCAGCCTTCTGCCGCCGATTGAAAGTTTAATTGGCTTGTATGTTTTAGAGTTAAATTAACATGAAATTATTTTTTTTTAAATTAATTTGATAACAAGAAATAAAAAATGTGAGGATCTCTACGAGGAAGCAATAATGTTTTTCCATTGATCAGATTGAAAGAGTAAGAGCGGCTGCTTTTTTTCAAACGTAAAATGTTTTATACGCATGCGATGGAAGAGGCAAGTTCAACATAGAATCGATTAGGTACGCGCGATTTTTCAGCTTCAACCGCGCTCCCCCCGTCGCTTTAAAAATTAGTATTGCATTGCTCTCACCGTCGAAACCTTTGATTTTTACTGACGTCGATATCTCAAAGAAATGGCTCTCGATATATCATCTTTCCCGTATCAATGGAAAAACGCATAATGCGCGAAACGTGAATTTATTGCAATTATTATTTCTAAATGACCCATCGGGGGGCGCATTACGCTTCGCGGCACAAAAGTTTGTTTTTCCCCGCGCCCGGAGAAAAGAAACCGGCCTCCCCTTTCGACCTCGTCCCTCGCAGAGGCTCCCGCCGCTCGTCACCCCGCCCGTCACCCCGCCGCGTCCCCGACATTGTCGTCATTTCCCGAAATCATTAGGCCGCGGCCGTCGCCTGTTGCCTCACCCTCCTTTCCCTTCCTCGCCCCGGCGACCGCGCACTCGAGTCTGAAAAATGCCGGGCACTTAGCGCCAAAGGCTTAACAATTCGCTCCACGTCAAATTGAAAGCGCGTATCGCGCGCTCGCTCACTTTCATTCGGGAAATATGATTTAAGGCGACCGATAAATCCTTACCTCGATCGCGAAACCGGGCCTGTTGGCGCAACACCCGGTAGGCTACACGCGAACATGTGGCGCTCGGCGACGACGCGCAAGAGCACTACCTACGGACGTATTAACAAAGCCAATGACCCCTGGAATGGAAAAAAGTAAAGGGACTTTTTTTCTGTCTGCGACTTGTTACGCGTTGCACCAGCATCGCACCCGGCGATCCACCCCATTTTCTCCACGTCTCTCCTTTTTTTTTTATACGGGGGCGAGAGATCGGAGTAATGTTTTTTGGCATAAGGTGCCTGGGGTGCGGCGCAGTTAATTTCTCCAGTTATTTGCAAATGAATTACCATGACTGCGAGGATATCCGTATGCATTGAGTATTACACAGACGGATGAACTTGATTACGATCTGACGTTAAATTGGCTATAAATATAATGCATGTTTGCTGATGTTAACACTAGCCATTTTTTTCCCTTTTCTACATATCTTGCCTTTATTGAATTTCTTTGTCAGATATAGATGCTTTGTACTATATGTTTGAAAAAGAAATTAAATCAATTCTTACCGAAAATCTAGTAAAAATTATTGTTGCTTCAAATAAAATTATTTTACAACCTAGAGTTCTTGCAGGTTGGAATCTAACTTTTTAAATTTTATTGAAAGAAAGATAAACTTTTGCGAACTACAAAAAGTCATATTGAGCAGTTTCTTTCTCGTCTAAATCCTCTTAAACGGATTTTAAAATTACTAGGTGGATCACTAGGATGTATTTTAAAAAGAATTATTCAAATAAAAAATAAACTTAATAGATTAAAAGTATCTTTTCATTCTAACGGCACTCGTGCAAAGTGCGAAAAAAACTAGAAAAGCCGAAAAAAGAGCCGCGCGCTTTTGCGCTGCAGGGTATGAGTCTGGTTTCTCCAATCGGGATCTGCAAACAGGAGGGTTAACGAATCTCTAATAAATATAAATCGACGTCCGTCGGTCCTTGCTCCTCTCCTTTCCGCTCCATCTCCCGGCGGCGACGCGCGCGAGCCCCACACGCCCCTGATACACGTACAAGGCATCAGCGATGCCGCCTCTCGGTTTTTTCGCCCGTTCCCCCTTCGGTCGCATCGCTCTAGCTTTTTCCGTTATCTCGCGATCCGGCGCGTACGCACGCGGACTCGGCTTCCCAATTCCATTAGCGAGATGGACGGGTCAAGTGTGCCGGAAAACAAAATGGAGGCCCCCGCCGTCGAGGGTCACCGGCTCTCCGGCTCCCCGTCGACTCTGCCGATGGCAATTTTTTTTACGTTTTTCGCCGCCTCGCGCGCGTATGGAGCGTGTAACTCGCGCAGCGCCGATCGCCCCGAAAAAAGGCTCGGTATACAGCGTGTCGATTTGGCTCCGGCGGCGCTGGGTGAATGATAAAAAAGGAGAGAGGAGGGTGAGGGCCACAGGTCGGGCGTATTGTACGAGGGGCATCGGGCTCTCGTTAATCAATTTATACCCGACGTGTACCGTCGGTCCTCGGCGCGCGTGTTCAATCGACAGGTTGTTAACGTAGTGCAAAAAAGAGGCGGCCACTCCGGCGTCGCACTGTTCTTTTGCAGCGAGCCCTCCCTTTTGCGGGCCGCGCGCTGCGAAAAAAGGAGAAAGAAAGAATCGGCCGCTCTCCGCTTCTCTCCTCGTACTTCGGCCGATTCGCTTTTAAAATGGATTCCGTGATTCTTTTGACCGTTTACACTTGGCTCGGCTCCGAGAGAGTAATATTCGCGAGCAATCGATTTCGCAACCATCCCACGCTGCTTCTGTATTACCTTTCGACAGCTCGGTTACGTTTCTAAATACGTTTTTCGTTATTTTTCACCGTTAATTCTTTTTAATACATGCAACGAAAACTGAGCGAACGCGCAGATAAAAATTGCCCTAGCGATTGGAGCGAATGCTTTTTACGAAGACGGGAGATGTCTGCCAATCAGTTATTGGTTTTTCATATTTTTTTATTTTTTGCAAAAAAATGAATGTTTTTGAAATTTACCATGCAGAATTAGCTGCAGCTGTTTCTCTTCGTGAAGAAAAAAAAAGTAGAACGACGCGCAGGTTCTGTAAAACATACCGCTGGTATGCGTGCGAGCGAAATGTGCACCTTGAGGGGAGGCCGCGGTAGGGGTGGGCGGAGATGTGAAACGAACGAAAAGCAGGGCTGGAGAGCGGTCTTTAATCTCGCGTATGTACCCAGCACCAAAGTCCTCTCCAGGCCGCGTCGCGATGTGTATTCGCGAGGGAGTATCCTCCAGGGAAATACGCTTATAGAGGGGAGGCCGCGCGCGGCTGAAAACGGGCGAAAGCACTGGAGATTGGATGAAGAATGCAGCGCGCGATTCCGCGACTATGCCGCCGCGGAATATAAGTGTGTCAATATTCGTTGTATGCATAATGAAAGCCACGTTTCCTTTTTTTGTCTCCTCGCCTTGCAGGGAGGGCCTCCTCGCGGAACGAGCGGGACTTTGAATTGTCGGACTGCGAGGAGCGGGAAGCTCGTTAATCGGGCGGCGCGTAAGCAGAATAAATCGCCGGGATTGCGGCTGGCACCTGCAATTTTGACGCGGACTGCGATTTTTCCACGGAAGAAATTGCTCGTGGCACAAAAAACTCTGGCAAGGGGGTCTTGATTCGAATTTTCTTAGGACGATTGCGCGGCTTATATATATAAGGCAGGCGCATTAACGCGCGTGAATTGGGTAATTTGAGCATTTCAAATGAGGTACTTTATATGATAATAAGCTCTCTTACCTGCGTATTATTCAACGTTTGTCCGACGTATTTTATTGCGCTTCAAAATCTGCAACGGCATTTCTTCGCGGGGACAATTGTTCATGCCTGGTTTTCGCGCGATTAACTATTTCCTTTTTTGGGAGAGAGCGAGGTTTTATTTGTACATTCCGTTTTTTAGAGTCTATACGATTTTCTATATGCATGAACTAAAGATCCTCTTTTTGTCATAAAAATAAATGTACTCTTAGAAATTTGAAAATATTAAAAGTGACCCAAATAATGATGCTAAAGCGTAAAAAGAGGGTGAGAGGTGCGCGAAGATGGTGGAGAGACTTAAATGATGAAACAGGCAGCGCAGGGGAGGTCAGGAGTTTGCGAGTTATACAAATGTGAAGGGAGTGTGCACGCGCGTACGTATACGTGAGATTGGAAGCATGCCGCGCCTGCGTATATGCGCGCAACTGGGACGGAGGGTTGATTTTAATAATATATCATTTAATATCACCTCGCTCAGCCCTCTCCGACTGCGCGGTAGCGCCTATATATGCCACATCCAAGCGCACACCCCGTGACATTGCTCGAAGACGCGTTACGCTGGCGTCGCACGACCCCGCCTGGCTCATATTAGAATTTACTTTTTCACTCTGTGCCCTCGGGCTTTTACGCTTCTTTTTTCTTCTATTTTTTTACGTCGCAAATTTCCGCTCGCTTGCACCCAATTCGACGATAATTTTGGATTTTTAACGCCACGGGGAATAGACTTGCCTTTTCAAAGCAAATGTTTTTTAGGAGGACATCGATTTTTATTCTGTTTTCAGGGTGTGATGATGCTTTTACGTAGTAAAATTATAATATTACCGTAAAAATAGATAAATAAATCGAAACGAAAATGAGCACTATAAGTAATACAGTATCAATTGCAATATTTTATTAAATCAATTTCAATAATAATAAAAATATCGTTTCCTACTTACTTTTTGTAACATAAAATAGAAGCAAAAAATGAATACCGATACACAATAAAGGCCAAAAGGTAAGTGCACTGATCTAAAAATATTTTATACGCGTGAAACATTAAAAAAAAATTAATTTGCGCGAGAAAGAGCTAGTGCAAGGCCGTTAGTTTGAATGCGACTTCTTTTTTCCGAGACATTTAGGAGGCCGCGCGGTACTTCAGAAATGTGCAAGTTCCGTACGGTTGAGTTTTATTTCGTATAGCTTTGGCCTTATGCACTTTTTCGCGGAACTGCGGGTTTACTTGACTTTAAGCCGCAATTCACCGAGCGCTTAACTTCTTTTATGGATGTCGCGCACCAGTTGCGGATCCACAAGGAGAAGGAGGTACTTTTGCAGATGTACGCGTATCGCGTGAACAATCGGTAGAACCCTTTTGGCAAGAATCAGCGGGATACCCGTATTGTTTTATCGGAACTGCGCATAAGGTGCCTTTCTTGACAATTACTTCGAACCTGGCCTCAATTTATTTCTTACTTACACACTGTTCATTCTGCTCTCTATTTACTTTTTTATTAATTATAAGAATAATTAAATCTTTAATTTTATTAACCAGTGGAAGAAAGCTGATATTTTATTCAAAGTGCATGTAATAATATATTTAGAGGAGTGAGAGAATAAAAAATCTAAAATTGTGCGCTAGAACTCAAGTTACACTGATTGTATTAAAAAGTACATGCATTAACGTGTAATTTTACTAATATATTTTGTACTTTACGTAAAAAGTTAGTCCGTTAATTTAAAGAGATTGTATTTTTAAAGTGTATATTCAAATAGATACTATTCTAATTATAATGCACCGCATTTTATTTTACAAACAAATTGAATCACTTTAACTTCATTTTTTGAAGTAATTATACATACAAGTTTGAAAGCTTAAGTTAATGTAATTGTATAGTTATATATTCTTGGTTTTCACTATGTGAACTTTTTGTAATATCAAATATTAAACAAAATGGACTAGTGAAAAAAAAGTTGTAAATAACCTAATACTAGGGGAAAGTGGAGCATAGCGGGCCATGGGGCATGGGGTATAGTGGGCCACCCCATTAAATATGTTGCATTTAATGTAAAAAACATTTATTAACAAGTTTCATTCAAATTAAAGCTATGCCCCGCTTTTCCCTATTTCTACAAACTATTTCAATCTATTTTCATTTTTAGCTTCAGTAAGTTAGTAAAGCAAATAATCAATATTGATAAAAAAATTTCATTCGAAATCCGTAAAAATTGTATCGAAAATATTCAATGCAAAAGTGCAATATCTGTACAGACTTATCGATATTCTCCGCGAAATTATTGGCAATCTCACGACTGAAACGCGAGCGCGCCTCCAATAAAATCAACTCCTCCAGCAGTTCAAAGCTTCATCCGCTCCAAGAGGTCGAAATCGGAGATTCCCCAGACTCCCAGGCGAAATCCGGAAGTTCATAAATATCAGCCGAAGCCGAATAAACGGCGATATTATTGTTGTTAATAAACGAGAGCTCCGATATTCGCGAAAAACTCGGCTCGACGCAGTTCCCCGGCCGGAATTGGATTGGTAGGCCAAGGAGGAAGGAGGAAGGAGTGGAGGCGGTAAAGGCAAGCCGAGGGTGCGTAGCATTACGCTAAGAGGGTGGAAGTGTGCCGCGGATTCGCAGCTCTTACCTGCCACCCCCCTTTCCCCGCCTCTCTCTTTGCTCCCCTCGCCTTCCCCAGAGGAATATGTTATTAGGCCTCCAGGATTATGTGTTTCTCTCTTTCTCTGCGCAAGAAGCGGTGAGAGGCTTACAAGGGGCAGCCGAAGAGGAGCCGAGGCTGCTGCGCGGAAAGCGAGAGAGGCATCTTTCTGAGGGGAAAGAGAATTTTAAAGGGAGAGAGTCGGGAATTGAATGGAGACGCGAGAGAGAAGAGAGGAAAATATCGCAATTTATTTTAGACGTGGAATTTATGAAGAGTAAGCTGCTACACAGGTGGGACAAAACCGTAAATTTGAGGAAAAAAACTCCTTCAATAAATTAGTCATTTTTTTATTTGCATTTTAGTAGTATAAGGAGAGTAATTTAACTGTCCATCGTAAAGAATTTTTATGTGTTAATTCTGTTCCGCGAATTTATAAACAAAATTAATTCACTTTTTGATGCAATCATTTATTTCATCACTTTAAAAACAAACAACCGTATGTACAAATAACTGTTTGTCAAAAATGCATCGAATACATTAACATTGAATACATATTTCTATTGAATAAAATGAAGCTCTAGAAAATAAGAGCTATAAATGGCTGGCGAACTTATAACTGATGCGAGTTCGCAAACAAGCGCTAAATGTTTTATATTAATCATGGACGTATAGAGAAAATAAGAGCAAAGTGACTAATTACACCAATTGGCCATTGTGTAAAATAAGACAATGTCAGTGCAGAAACTCATAGTGGAACAGCTTGAAACAATCGCATTGACGCGACGAACGCGCTCTAGCCTGTTGATATTCATCGATAATTCATTAACTTGCAGGAGGCTGCACCCGAGCGTCGTTCATCCTCGGTAACAATGTACGCATGGGTGCACAGTCGCGCGGAAAAATACAAAAAAAATAGGGGCAGCGGAACCGCTACTCGCGAAAATCACTGGAGGCAGGCTGGCTTTTTTAAATTAATAACAAGGGCTGTGCGAGCGTACTATTGTGTACCGCGACGCTGCAGCCAGTGGCCGCATATGGCGTTGGCGCCTCTCGGCAGTCGTATACATTGCATGCCGAAGTAATATTTCCGCTCCGAACGGTCAGAAGTGCAGGCCGGGCCTGGATATGCTCCTAATGACCTTGAATCTCGCGGACTGCTGCGTATTTACGAATTTGGAAGTGGACAGCGGGAGAATTTCATACATCCATTATATGCAAAATATTATTAAATACTGAATTATCAAATGGAAGAAAATGAGATAAAATTAACTATTTAATTTATGAAGTGTATAATACTTTAGTGAAAAATTTGAAATATAATTGAAAGAACCAAATTTCAAGTCCGTACATACGAGCTAAAAATGCTGGCAGCAGCCATGTGTGAACGAAGAAACAATAGGGCGCAGGCACTCGACGGGGAGAGCGAGCAGTGCAGAATTAAAAAAGCAGTGAAAAAATGTTTCGCCCAACAGAAGAATCACGAACCGTCGGAATTATAATTCCATTGTATTTCCTAAAATTCCAGACAATTTTTGCACGTGAAACCAACGGGATTCGAGCACTATACAATTTCACGTTTTATCCGTTATATTTCATTTACGCAATAAAGGGCTTATAAAGTCAAATTATTTCAATAGTCACGAATATTATGAAGTTTTACGCAGTCATTTAATTATGTTATTAGAATAAAATAATAAATTTTCGTCAATTTTGTACCGTATTTTTTGAAAATTGAACAGCTTCCATTTGTTCCAGGAATAAACGGCAAACCGCAGTAGCCGTTTGAAAAGAAAAATCAATGGCAAGATCGGGCTGTGAATCGCTGCCCTCAAAGTCTTTCACAAATACAGAACCGAAAAGCGAAAAAATAAGGAGAAAGCGATTGAAGCGAAGGTTGTCGAAGAAAGCGGTAAGAGGTGGAGGAAGCATTCAAAAAACCAAAAGCCCGGTCCTTCGACTCCGCGCTGACTGTAATCCTCGGTAAACATATCGAGTTTCCGCCGACTGCATCCAAGAGCAAAATCGACTTACCGGTATTTGCTCCTCTGCTGTCGGTCGGAAGCGAAACTACTTCGCCACTATCCCACGAGCTCGACTCGCCGCCGTCGAGGGGACGAGATAGCGCTGAAAAATAAAAGGAAAAAGGAAGGAAGGAGAGCGGCCGCGATAAGGAGGGGCGGCGATCCCCCTTCGCATTATACGAAGCAAAGTGGAGGAAGAAAATTTACGCAAGGGTTGACAGCGCAGCGGGAAGAGCGAGCTTGACCGTGGCAAAAGCTCCTTCCTTTAATTTCGCGGCTGGGTTAAGGTGACCCCTCGCTCGGGAGCGCGGAAAAAATACGGAGGCGCTGCGAGTAGTAAATTTCTGGGGCTGCGGACGAGGAGAAAAAAACGAGGGGAGACAGTGGGTTCTCTTTTGACGAGGCGCACTTCCGTTGCTGGTTTTAGCTGCGGATCAATCGATCGCAATTCAATATTCTACGAGTACATTTTTTAACTATTCAAAATATAAGTATAACTTTATAGATAAGAAACGTTTATATTTTACTTTATGTATTTTTCATGCATATCTGCTAGAAAAGAAAAAGAAACGGTAATGATCAAATATTGATAGAATATTTTGTTATTCAAATGACTATTCCCTGCGCTCGGCTCGCAGGGCGACGAAAACGGTTTTATGGAGCAGCGGATATCGCAAATAATATACCTGCATAGGCCGTTTTAATATGTAATTTATGCAATTTATTCAGCTCTTGGTACGCCCGCGCGGATACACGTACGGGACATTCCCTTTTGTGCGAAGCTCGTTCGATAGCCGTTTACGAGCCTCTTTTCAGGGTAAGACGGAGGGACGTTACTTATTGCCGTCAGAATTAAATTGTCTCTTTCCTCCTCTCGCACCGGATTCCTGCGAGGGACGGTCGCTCTGCTTTTTACCCTCGTGGTTCGATCTTGGCCTGGGAGACGATTTTAAAGGCAGAAATGCAATTTACGGCGGGGACGGAATCGATGCGCGGCCTCCGAGACTGTCTTACCAAACCTCCATTTCGGAAGGGAAGAGGTGATGGATATTTTTTCGGTGCTTCACGAGAGGGTCGAACGTTCGCAGTTAGATCTTTCCGGTTTTTCCCTATCAGCTTGCAAACTACCTTCTTATTTATTTTCTATATATAAAAACTTAGTCATTTTTATTCTATCGCCCAAATCTCATTTAATACACACCGATTGAAATTGTCTCCCCTAGAGAGATTATCTTTTAAATAATGTTAAGCGAGTGTTTTATGACTGCACATGTGCATCAGAGGCACTAGTTGGAATGTGAAAAAAATCACTTACTATTCCTACGACCTGTTGTATATCGCGCGAAGAAAAAAACAGCCCTTAGATATGCAGCCGAGCTAATAAGATAATGCGTCACTTAATATACGAGGATTTATAAGTCATTTATAAGCTTGGCACAAAGCTGTTCGCACCATCTGTATTATTGTTCCGGATCGAAAATATTTTGTCGGTGTTAAAGTATTTCTGGAACAACATCGAGGTCGGATAAGGAAACGCTTAAAGCTCTCTGTAGTAGGTCGGAAAAGTAAGTTCGGCACAACTCGGCGGCAAATTGTTGTTAGACCAAACATTTCCGCGTCGCAAATACTCAGCGCTCAATGGTAATCAGTTTATCCCCTTTTTGCGTCACGGGAGCGCTCACCAAATGTTTTTCCCCCGGCCCCAAACTCCCGGACTATTTATTCGGTTATTAGCGTCGCATTCGCGCGGCCCACTAAGCCGCACAACATGTGGCTCCAGCGCCGCGCATATACGAGTTTTCCCCGGTAAACGAGCGCAACAGCACGAGCTGCGCATCGATTCGCGTCTCTCGCTCAGGTTGGGCACATCTGCGCCCCGAGTACAATGGGATATCGGGAGGAGATGTTGTGATGCGGGTCACGTGCCGAGTGTAGTGGTGTTTCGGTTATACGCGTACCCGGCGACCAATTCAAGCCCTCGGGAAGCCCATCGCAATCGACCTAACTCTCTCCCCCTCCCTCTATCCCGCTCTTTTCCGACGAAAAAAAATTGCCATCGCTCTGGATTAATGTCGAGTGCTCGTTCTCTACTGGGGGTTCGCGAGTACTCGCTTTCGCCGCAGCTACTACCCGCGGGGACTTCATTACCCATTTGCGTTTCCCGTAAGTACGTGAAACCTGCGCTTTCATTTCGTATAACATGATTTGTGCTTGTTTTTCAAGGACGATAATTTAGAGCTTCTTTTCCGATTATTAGTTTCGACGCTCTGATAGTTTGCTTTCACTCTTCGGCAATTCCGAAATATTTCACAGGCGCATCGTTTCCTCGAAAATACCAAGTTCTTAAGTGTATTTCGATCGTTAACGCCACTAAAGTTGATTATTAAATTACAATATCACCACCGATCTGATCAAGATCTACAAATTAAATAGGAAAAACAAAAGAAAATTTGTATTCAATTTATTTAGATTTCATTTGTCATTATTAATTACAATGATGATTAGAATAAATATTAATAATAAACTTTATACTGATTTAATATATTCTCCTAAATATTAATTATGTCTCAACTTACATCCGATACCCGAAAGGATCCATTCTTTCGTTTGTGCCTTCTGTCCAGATAGAATCGCATCCCCAGAACACAAGGAAAGACATCGCACTCGGTCCCGGTCCTTCTTGAGGCCATCCGTCATTCGGAAAAGCCTCGACGGCCCCCCGGAATTCCCCGTTTCGCTCATCCTTGGCCAACGGCCGGGGCGAACGAGCGGCGGAAGACAACTTTTATTGGCACAGTGTTTCATTCGCGCGTCCGATACAGAAATGCTTCCCTGGAAACTACTCGTCATTTTCAATGGCCGCCGCCATTCCATCCCGTCGACGCGCGATTATTTATCCCCCGAGTGACAATTTCTCACGCGGTTTATCTCTTTATTGATATCGAGAAGGAAGGAGGGACAAGGCGAGGGAGAGCCGAGAAAAGAGTTATATGGAAGGAAGGGGGACGGAGGGGTAGACAAAAATTGCGATTGGATTTATTTACATGCCTCGGAATCGGCCGATGCCGCGGACGCGCCTTTAATTTATGATCGAGCGCATGCTCGATAAATAAATGCCGAGCGGGAATATCTTGTCCGCTCACATAAACTTGACTCACAACGTTCTAGGGTACTTTAATGCGCGTATAAATCCACGCACGCGTTTACTTATTTGCGAAACTTTTATTCTTTCAAATATTGACTTTCTACCTTTACTGCTTTTTTCAAATGTTTAAATATCCAGAGGTGAAGTGATGGAGAATATAAGTACCTTATTATACGAAGTATGATTTCCGAGTCAGGTACAGCGAAATTGCTCAACGCGTTTATTAGCGGTGCTCCATCAACACTGCAAATATTGTGCGAAGAAGAATGTTAACGTTTTCTTTGATCTCCCGTAAGCTGAATACACGAACATTTTTTAGCACAGACGGTGTGATTAACGATTTAGAAACAGAAAGTATTTGATAAAATTCTCCACACAATCTATTTCTACTCGACCTTGAATAAATTTTTCAAGATTAAGTGAAAGAAGCGCAACGACTAAGTGTCGGAAGAAAAAGAATGGACCGTAACAAGAGAGAGGCGATAGCCGAAGCGGAAGGAATAAGGAGCCGGACTGATTAACAGGGTCTTATCGTCTTCCGACTGGCAAAGCTCCAATAATCACCTTGAAGCCCTACCAGTTAATCCTGAACTAATTCTCAGCGTGACAGGGCCTCGCCACTCCTACTCGGCGAGTGTCTAGCCCCTACAACGTTGTTTCGCTGCCCGGGCCTGACGCCTCTGTTACTGCATCGACGGCGACTTTGCTTTTTCATACTCCCCGTCGTCGTCGTCGTCGTTGTCTTCCCTCTCCATCTTTTTTGGCCGTGTTCTTTTTGCTCCTTCTCGCTTTTCTCCTCGTCTTTTCCACTACGCCCTTTCTCCGGCTACGAGCAGCAAAGCCAGCGCTTTTTTTTTAAAGGGCTGGTTTCTTCAATCTCGGGGGGTAAGATCCGAAGGATATCGGTTTACAGGCAAGCGGTCGTCTAGATAAGAAGGGATGAAAGCCTGCTGGGCAGCAGTAGATTTTAGAGAAGCAAGAAAGTTTAGGGAGGGACGCGCTCAGAGCGTGTGTAAATTAAAAAATTTCAGGGGTGTCCGAATCCCTTGCAACGAACAAAGGAACATAAAACGACAGAAAACATCTTTAATTTGCACGCCTTTCTTATCGTTATTTATCGAAGAAACTGCAACTTTTAAAATTGTAGATAAGCAGATATATACTGAGATAAACGAGATTTAGTTGTTTTTTTGCTTTCTATACATTAATTTTTAGAATTTATAGAAATTTTCAGTTTTCATGACAATTGTTCATGGAATGGAATAAAATAAAATTCTTCAGTCTAAAACGTTGAAATATATTCGATGACGAGTAAACTTGACAGCCTTATGAAAATAATAAGCCAGCCCAGTAGATGTCGTGTCAATTTCATAAAACTTTGGCGGTCGAGGTCGAGCGTGAACAAGGCATCACAAATCACTGAGAAATAAAAAGGACATCTATTTCCGTTCGACAAGACCTTTTGAATGGGTTAATTCAAAAGGCCCCCTCGGAGGCTCGAATCGACAAGTGCCACGGATGACTTAACAGCTTCCCCAAATGAGTTTCGCCCCCCTACACCTCCCTCCCTCCCAGTGGATCTTCGTCGCCCCCTTGGGGTCCGCGATTGGGGTCCGCGAGGGCGGCGATTTTCCCCGTGACATTCCGACGCCAGTTGGAGGAGCCGATGTCGCCGTCGATTAAAACCTTGATCAATCGAGTGTTCGCGCACGAGCCCGGTGTCCCTATCCCCGCCCGTGTGCGGGCATCCGCGCAAATAAGCTCGCCCGTGGCCCACATCCATCCTATTTCCATATATTTTAAAATAATTAGCTTTATCGCCGGGATCAGCCTGATTACTTTTATCTCTGATTGAATGTATTAATTCCTGGAATTTGCACACTTTGATTGCCTCTTTCGGCCGAGGGCAGAATTAAAGTGGCCACTCGTCGTGTCGCTCCCTTCACCCTGCAGCATTTAATCATATCTACTGGTTATTTATCTGTAAATCATTCATTAAATTTACACTATAATGATGAGAAATTGTAATTAAAGCACGAACAAAATACATTCGATCAAATATCTGTTGCTATACGGTAATATGAAACGTAAATTTAACTAAATAATATTTTAACGCAATGTGAAGCGAATCGATATTAATGAACGTACAATAACTGATTGCCGAAAAATTAAAAAGCGATTTGTCCTCCCATTCTCGAGAGTGGTCACATTTTACTAATTGGGCGTTATCGTCATTCTGAACTTTTCAGTTCCATAAAAAGATCCTTCTTTAACAAATGTCCGCCAGCGACTATACCCTCGACCTCTGTCTCGGCGACAGCCCGCCCCCTGTAACTCGAAAAACCGCGGGCCCTCTCGTCTCGTATTACTCTCGGGGGCTGCCTCCACTTTCCCGAGCGAGCTACCTGAAGAATTTGCATCACAAATGCGCTAATTCCCGCGGCAACGTCCAAACGCGTATCTCGCGCCTCTCGCGGCGAGAGAGGGGGGAGAGGCAGGGGGTGGAGCTCGCCTCGCTCTCCCGCCCGGAGACAAGATTAATGAAAAGCCTTGGGAAATGGAAGAAATACAGGCGGACCGAGAGAAAGACGCCCCTTTCGCCGGGCGCCACGGGATAAGGGAACGTCAAGGAGAGGGATGGTGGAGGCGTGCGTACGCTAGAGCGAGAAGAGGGTGTGTATTTGCATTTTGATTTTTTGCATTCGCACGCTTTATTCTCATGTTAATTTTAATTTTACACGCTCCTTCGGCATGCGATCCACGGGGAACATGCGCGTAATCTGCCGTAACTTGAGTTATACTTATATTTCATTCATTTGATTTTTCAACGATCCTTCAATCTGTATTCCACAATCATCATTTTTTATTTTTTTTTGTGACAACACTTGATGCTTGCTTTACATTTAAATTGTCGACTTTTATATAATATAGATTAATTATCTTTGATCTTGGATAAAGAAGAAAGTAGAGCGAACTTCTTGAGGATCTTTTTATTATTTTACTTGATAAAAAATGTATATCTACTATCACAAAGAAAATAATTCTTTACTTCGCTGTACTTCACTTTTTCCGAGTAAGTTCGCTAAGAATCTTGAAATTTACTTCAAAACACCATTTTTCGCGAAAGAAAGTAAGTGAAATGCAAAGAAGCTCTGAAAATCGAATGGTTTAAAAAATCCCTTTTCGTGATTCTACTTTTTTTATGCAAGCAAAGATAAAAACAGGCAAAAGTTTAAAAAAAATAAAGAAATATTAGGCTTATCTTACACTAAAAGCTTATTTTTATTACTTGTACTTATTGAGTTAAACCAAATCCATGTTAAACATTTTTCATTCCCACCCTACTATCAGTCTCAATAAAAGTGGAACATTGCAAGCCGAATCTGACCGACGAGCATTAATCAAACGACCCAATTAATTGCTTATCGCGCAGTGGTCAGACAAAGAAGAACAAAGGAAAAAAGTGTAAGAGTAAGGGAAACAGGAAGGCCAGGAAGGATGAACGGGGGTGGCGCGGGCTTTTTTGTCAAGCTCTCGCCCCTCCCCCCTGCGCAGGCATCAGGCGAGCTTCCAGAAGCGCGCGAGGAATAAATTCCGGCCGATGGATTGCAAGGCTTGCGCGAGGTCGGGACACAAAGAACCGCCACGGAAAAAGTAGGACGGCATCGGACACAAAGACGCCTTGGGCACCCCGCGGGAGTACGCCATGCGCGACGCCGCGCGAGACTGCGTCTCTCGGCTTTCTACCCTCCGCAAGAAACCAAGGCATTAGTATTGATCCCCGAAAAATTAATGAGGAAATCAGAGACTGGAACGCGGACACGCGAGGAGGAAAAGTTTTCCCAACTGTCATTTGTTTCTTGCTCGGTCCCCCCGAGTCCTCCGATGACCCCTGCCCCTTTTTCATCTCGCGTCTCGGCGCCGCACTCTCCTCCAAGCCCGGCCTGTTGATCGCCCCGAAGACGGAAGGAGGCGAGAGCGACGGCGCTCCGCTTGCACAATGGATCCGCCGTTCGAGGCTGACTTTGCAGAGACGCCGAGGCGAATGCTCCGGGTAACTTCGAGGGATGTATTGTTGATAGATGGTATGACGTGTTGGTGAAGCCTGTGTCAATGTTTGCGTAATTATGCGGGATTAGGAAAGGCTTCGGAGTTTATACGGTGCTTTCGTTAAAAATGTGTCTTACAGACAATTAATTCGAGCCTGCTCGAACTTATTGTCAAATAAATAGATTATTCATTGTACATCAATGTAGAGTCATAATAAAAGCCTGTTTTCAATAGCAATTCGAATTGAAATTTGCATAACCGCTGCATTATTGTCATTTTCAACGAGCAAATTGATTTGCGGTTTTGACAATGCGGATATTGTGTTTAATATTTTCACCTGTTGTACAGTATAATGTACAATTCATTGCAGTAAATATAAATAATATTCACTTAATAACCACGGACATTTTAAATGAAAATGAACTTAGTTGAATGAATTAAAATTTTATTTTTTATTATTTTAAACAGATTGTTTTATGAAAAAAGAGGTTTAAATAGTGGTAAAATAATTTATAGAATAAATAGTTTTTTCTATTAATGTAAGTGGAAATACTCAGAAGTATAATAAGTTTAAAAAAGCAGTGATAAAAGCAGAAAAGAAAATTGTGCCTTCTGCGTTTTCGCACGATGAGAAAAACCGCTACTCGTTGCCGCAGCAGCAATTTCCAACCGCCCGGAACTCGCACCCCAAGCGAGAAAAAACAATAGTCATGAATGATATAACTCACCGCAGAGAAATTGTATTTCTTGGAAATTTATACGATTAACTGGCTTGTAAACTCGGAATGCAGAGCTTAAAACAGCCTCTGCATCATTCACGCTCGAAGAAAATAAAAGCGTAAATTATTTTGAAGTTACAATACTGGCCGTTAAAAAGCGGTTAAAAGGATTTCACTTAAAAGAAAAGTCCGGCTCCTTACGAGTCCAAAAAAGAGGGTCGAAGAGAAAGTAAAAAAGGGCATCATCGTCATCTCGTTAAGATAGGCATCGTCCCAAGCACCGGCTCCGGGGGTATCCTTTAACAGTGATTGGGGGCAATAACTGTTCGGCGAAATGGCTTTATGCAAAGGCGTGGAGATCCTACCGGTGCCGTTGCACCGGCTCTCCCCCCGAAAAGTCCATCGGACCCTCGTCGAGCGAGAAGCCGATGTTTACGCAAATCCATGCAAAAAGCTAGCGGGCGATCGGGAGGGAAGTAGGTAGATACCGATCGCCGTGAGCTCATTCAATCCCCCGGGCGAGCGGGGAAAGCACCTCGCGCGACAATGGCGAAAAAGACCGGGCGCACTTTAACGAGCTTTCCTCTCTCTCTCTCTCTCTCTCTCTTCCCCTCAACGCGCGAACAATGTCCGCCGCGTCGTCGATTCTATCTCGAGCCAATGCGCCGACAATGCTGCTTTGCATTATTGAATATTGTTGCGTCATAGCGCCGGCCAGATCAAGCGAGTCGTGGCGGACCCGGATAGCAACCTAACCTCCCCCTATTTGACCAAGAGCTCGAGATATAAATCTGCTTATCTCGGCTTGCTTCTTATTCCTTCTTTTGCCGCGGCGTTAGGAATTTTGAGTCTTGCTCGTCTTTGCTTTACATGCATCTATTTACTGAATGTAATTTTATTGCGCCCGGTATATACTTTTAAATAAAATAGAATAATTGCAAGTTATAGTATAAGATTCTACGCATACAGCGCTTTCTCCCTCGCTTCTTCACTTGTAAAATACGCCTTTTTGTGTAAATACCTTGATAACTTATTTTATTATGTACATGAACGTTTTTTATGGATTTACTCTCGAAAAAGAACATCGTTTATTAGTTGGAAATAATAAGCAAGAGTGTCAATAGTAATGCAGATAATTTATGTGGGAAGAGCCGTAGCTCTCAACGGTGAAACCGATACCAGAGTAATCCGATCGCACTTGGTTTTCCTAAATATCGCAGGCACACTCATAAATATGCATATCCTCTCAGTCCTTTCGACTTTTTTCAGCGCAATAATCCCAATCGCACACTCGGCCATTATTTCCTCCCCTCCCCGCAACCGGCCACCCCATTGTGGGGGCGCGTGTGCTCGGGAAATTTTTGGCGCGAAGCACGTGGCCCATGAATGGCCGGCGAGGCTCGCGCGCGCTGCAATGGATTCGTTTCGATGGATCATCTGCCGATGACAGTCCACACGCACACACATGTGCGCCCCCCGCGGAGGGGTGCGGGCGCCTGGCTTTCCGAGCGAGTGGCGTTCCTTTCCGCAAGAAATTCTACTTTTGTCGCCGAAAGAGTGGCGCGCGGCTCCTCGCTTTTCCCGCGATTGCGAAGGAAAATGGAGAGCAAGGAAGGCGACGTTGGGAAATGGAGCGCAGATCGGGATACAGGAAGGAAGAAAAAACGAGAGATCGCCAAGAGTGGATTTTCTGCGGACGAGCATCTGCTGCAGCCTGAGAAGTTCGAGCCTCGAGAGCTGCCTTCTTGCGGCTACGAAAAATTTGGGCTTTTGCTTGCATTTGCGATGGATGTACGGAGAAAAAAAATTGAAAGCTCAATTTGTAATTTATTCAACTAAATGCATCAATAAAGTAAAGTACAATTAATTAAAAAAACAAATATTAAAAGATGTTTTTAGAAGAATAAATATAATCGTGCAAGTTCGAGTGGAAACTGTTTTATGATTTAACTGAAACGCCCTAAATGAGACCGGGGGTTCCGTATACATCTTGATTTTCTGCTTGACCGAAAAAAAGCAACCGGATGTGTCGGCCGATTCCCCAACAAAAGATGATAGACGTAATGACGTTTTGATAGACAGGCGCGGACAGGCATGACAAAACTGACCAATTTAACGCTAGAATGTGAAAAAAGGAATACCTTTTGGCAAAGGACAGTGAAATGATGAGTTCATTTCAATATGGTTCTTAAATTAAGAAGTTCTTGTGCTAATTGTAAGTAAGCACACTTTCAGATAATAATGTACTTATCGCTTTTTCTTTTAAGAATGTAATTAAGAATAGCGATGGGGAAAGAGATTTACGAGAAAAGCACCAATAATCACTAGTAATGAGGCACAATTCTACAAAATCAATCTTCGAAACGCCCTCGTTGAGTAGGTATTGGAAAATTAATGCTCGTACTTAAAGCAATCAGCCCGATTGCATTTTACCACATTGACGGCCTAGCGAGGAGTGAATATTTTTTCAGTTTATTTTACAAGTTAATAATGTTAATTATTAATGTCACCCAAATGAAATACCACAATTTTTCATTGATTATATATTTTGAATAATTATAATTATGAATTATTTTAATTAAGATTTTTGACTTTCTTTTTTTAACTCACACTGTATCGCGTTTTTAATATATATATATCTACTCATACAGAATAAAATGTATGTTTTTAACTTTATAAACGAGATATGTCAATTTTTATAAATAATGCCTTAACCGTTTGTTGAAAAGGTACTAAAGGAGACACAGGTAATAAAAGGCAAACACTGGAAGTGCGCAACGCTTCTCGGCAAGTCTTGCCCCGTTGGCAAAACGATGCTGTCAGCGAAGTCGACTCTCGGTCGAGAGTTATAACGGCTTTGCGATACGACACCGAAGGAGGGTATAACCGCTACAATTGCGCCCGCGGAGGTCGGGGCCGTGCGCGTGATTTAAGCCCCCAAATGCCCCCCTCGCCCCGCGGTGCTTGGCCGCCGGCGGGCCGGGGGGCGTGCGCGCGCGCCAGACCGATTATTAATTTCGCACAAAGAAATCGTCAGTGTAATGAAAACGTGCGCCCGGCTTCTTTTCGAGCTATCGCCACGCAGCCACCGTGCAGAAAAGCCCGTTATCGCAAATACGCCCGCTCGCGGCGATGATTTATGGCTTCAATTAAAAACGCGGCCCGAAGGAGAATCCGCGCTGATTTGTGGCTTAGCCGGGGAAAAGCGAAATATTTGCCTGCCGCGCGCGGGGAGCCCGATTATTTTCGGCATGGGGATGACGAATTTTTTAAGTCGACCTTCGTGCGCTCGCGCGCTCGTAACGTTGAATTTCCGGCGTGCACCGCCCTCCTGCTGGAATATATTTCGCGGAGAAATTGCGCTTATTTAATGCCAACGATTTTTCGTTCGTGACTAGTGAATTGAAAATTTAGATGACTGCTTTTAGTCAAAGGCATTGGTCTTTTCGTATGGACAGCTATATTTTTTCGTCTTGAAATAGTACTTATTAAAAGTGACGTTATTAATATACCTATAATAATGAATTATTTTCGTATAAATAGTAAATATAATTAAAAAACAAAATGTAAAAGTAATCTCCACGATGCACGCAAACCAGCAGGTTGCACTCGTTACATTAAATACAAGCAGGCGAGGCAATCGCATTAAAGTTAGTTGCCTCGAAAAAAGTGTCAATATTAGGGAATAAATTTTCAATAACCGGCGCAGTCGTGCTGCGGGGCGGAGATGAGGTAGGTGAAGGCGGATCAGCGTGAAAACGGCCTTCTTTCGCCAGGTGCACGCACGTAGCTCGATAAATTCGAAAATAGGTTCTTCTTGCAATTTCTCGCCACAACGCGCTGCACCGTCTCTCGTTACACGTGCATTACAGCCTAGGTTGGCTTCGCCCCGCGATAAACATCGAGCAGCCACAGCCGCCGCTGCGTACAGAGATCAGCCACGCAAAATGTCTGGGCGCAGAATATACGAGTACTTTGCATGTTTCCATTATTAAGCATGGTTCGTCCATTATTTTGCCTCAGCGCGTTTTTTAAAGCCTGCCGGGACAAAGCCCCATTTTGCAAAGTATTGGAAAACTTGTCGCGCGGAAAAATGGTTATTATAATTTTCAATAAATTCCCCGCTATCGACAATCTTTTTACACATTTTTCGCTCGAACGAGGGAATTTTTTTAATCTTCCGTGTAACTTGTAATTTATTGCAGTAACATTGCGTTTATGTGAACCGTGTGAAATATCGCTTTATAAATCAAATTTTATTCACTGTGCATGAATTAAAGAAGAAGAATCTCTTTAGATATTCAAAAGTCGGGGTCGACGTTTAAATTCAGCGGAGGCAAAAAAATATCAGTAAGGCAAAGAAGCTTTTAAGAAGGTGTCGTTTACTTCAGCGTTATTACGTTATTTAAGAGAGGTTGTATGAGATCGATATAGTCGGATATGCTGCTACACTCACCTCATGACTTTATTTAGGGTTTTTAAAATCAAACGATATGGATCAAGGTTGCATCGTATTTTTTCAATATACACGAAAGTTCGGTTAGCATTACCGAGCGTAATTCAAATTTATTCTTTTATAAAAAGGGTGATAAATTCAAATATACTTTTATATTTACAAATAAAATGACAATTATTCTTCTGGCACGTAGTAAATGTTTTAACTAGTAAAATGTAATAAACTTTTTACTTTTTTCGTAAAACTATCAAATTTGAAAGTTATAAAAAAAGAATTCACGAATTAATAAATTTATTTGCCCTATATAATAAATAAACTGTATTTTAGGGAAAAGAAAGATCTAGAATGGTGTAGAATGGTTCGTTGAAAAATGAACAATTGATGCATTTTTCATGGATATCCGGTATAACGATCTAGCCTTGTCTGCTCTATCCATCCTCGCATCTTATCCGTATTCAGTTTTAGAGCTGATCGGCCGTGATGATGCCTGTAAGCTCAGCATTATGAATTGCGCTCCGGGTGAGTATCGAGTGCCATTATAAGCGTTAACAAGGCATCAATGGTCCTTTTCGCGGTACACGCCTATATTGAGGCACACACAGCCAAGCTGCCGCGGAGTTTACAGCCCATATGGCGTTCCCGATGGACTCGCTGGAGATTGTCAGGAGCAATCGGCTCGAGCGTTCTTGCACTTCAAAACGGGGACGCGCGTACAATGCTTAAATTTTTACGGCTTTGACAGCTTCGCCAGTTCTGACGCTGCACGTGACTTTGTAAATGTTGAGCTTGGAGAGATAACGTGAGACGAGTAGAAATTTTTTAATTTAGATAAAATGAGTAAAAATAAATAAATGCTTAGTCGTAGAAATTGATTTACAAAAAGCACACTAGTTCATATTAAAAGATGAATCAAGCAGAGAAAGCAGTAATAATTGCATCAGTAAATAAAATCGTAAAATAATTTTATTAGTCAACGAGGCGTAAAATGCGCTATAACAATAAAAAAGCAATACTGCACGGGCGTTAGATAATAAAATTACGCAAGAGCGAATCCAACTAAGCTAGTCTTCTAGCGCTTTTGGCTTGAGCAACACGCGCGACGACAGCGGCATCGGGTATAAGTGCGCCCATAAGCAGCGAAGTAAGTCCGTGGAAAGTGGCCCTCAGCCCTGTATGTCCCTAAAATTTCGTGGTCGAAAATATGTAGGGCGAGAGGCTCGTGCGTCATAAAAGCGCCGTGCGCTTTATGCATGCGCGTACTCTTTTACGAGTGGCCGTTTGTTAGGGCGGCCCGTTTTTACGCAAGAATACGGCTAAGGAAGCGGGCGCCGGCGATCGTAAAAATGTCGATCGCCGCTCGTTTGGCCCCGTATGCGAATTAGTCCGAGGGCTCGTAGTCAGCCCGCGACAGCGCCCGGCGCTCGCTCGCGTTTATTGGCCTTGATGGATCGTCTCCCCTCGCGCTCGCCTTATGCATTATTTATTCGTTTATGTAATTAAGTGGCGAAATCAGAAGGTACGTGCGCGGGACAGGACTAATTGATCCGTCAGACCGCAGTTCGCACGCGCTCGTTTCGTTGCCTTAGGGAGGAGATCGATGCAAATTCTCACTTTTACGAGTCACGTAGTCTACGTCTGCCCTGACTTTGACCCCCTGACAGCGCCACCTTCCTTTTTTTCCTCATTTTTATATCAAACATTATTTTCTTCTCTTTGCCTTTAGCGGTTACCGCTATAGGGGACAGACCTCTGTTTCTTTTTCTTTTAGCTTTCTTTTATGGGACAGCTGATAGAATATTTTTTATGAGCGCCTCTTTGGTTGACTCCGAGAGCCCGTGTAATCATTTCTTTTATGATCCTGAGGTTTTGCGCTTTTTTCGGCTTGGATAACCAAAAATATAATATTTTTCAGGACTTACTAAATTTCGTTCGGAAGTTATAAAATTCACGATACGTATTTGTGCTATAAAACTTTATGTCCATATGAGAATATTGTTCAGAAATCTGGTCTTACCCTGGCATGATTGTACGCTGCGATACCGGTCCATAATTCACATCATCGTTCGGATCATCGTTATGTATTCACTCAACATCAATAAATGAAATATAATTCTTTAAGGTTACCTGAAACAAAAATTTTATTTATTTATTACTAAAAATCGTACAGGCATCGTACATTAAAATCTTTATAAAAAATTAAATAATATCCTTTTAAAATGATGAATATTTACAAATTAAAAGGTTCGAGATGAAATATAAAATAAAATAGAATTACTGCAAAGCAGGATGTTGCATTTAAGCAATATTTTCATGACCGGTCCTTCGGAGCGTGACAAATTAGCAAGAGCCGCAGAGACGATGATGTTCGCGAACGCTGAGGGGCACCTCGACACGTTCGGCCCAAGATGGGTGAGAGGCGAAAGGGCCGAGGGACGAGGATCCCCGTGAGCCGCTGTTCGTTAATTATAAAATGGAAAGGACTCCCCAGGGACTGTTCCACGGTATTGGATCGGCGCGCGATGTATACACCTATCTCGCTTTTTCCGCGCGCCACCGACGCTCGGGAAAACGCTCATCGCCGCGCGATCGCTAAGAGGGTGGATCGCATTTTTTTTTTCGCTGGAGAGAAAATTAACGAGAACGAGGGGTGCCGACGATGGAATGGCGAATTTCCGAAGCTTGATTAACTCGTGCACGCTATTTATCAAGGTACCATTCTCACTTTTAGGGAGGTTTTATCGAACTGATGAATATTATTTATTTAAATCAAAATACGTGCGATAATTTATTTATAATTAACGAATGTTAGTTATTATATCTTTTAATTAATAAATGAAAAACTAAGTAAGTAATTAAACCAACAGTTATTTGATCGTTTCTGTTAGTATACTGCGACATTAAATTTTGTTGTTTAATTTTGTAAAAAAATATGAGTGGGTGAATGCGGCACGCATACCCGACAAAATCTAAAAAGTAAAGGAAATTTATGTTTTTAGCAGAAGTCCCTTTATTAAATCTAAATAAGATATCTTTCGAATTTAATAAAAAAGAATACCGTAATATACATTGCAGCACCTTCGCATAAAAGGTCAGATATTTTGTCTTACGTTAGGAACTCAAATTCTTCTTTCGGAAAATAAGGAAAGTATGCTCGCAAGCTCCATTGATTTAGCGTGAGGTTTCGATCAGTGCATTACGCGGAAACAAGAGCAAATTCAATTATGTAGCCGGATTCAATATTGCTCGGGAGCCCCGAGGATAGGGAGGCTGCGCCGACGGTACAAACACCCCGCAAACAAGGGTGCGATTCTACATGTGAGTGCGCACTTCGTCTCTCACTCTCTCTTTTTCCTGTAGGGCTGCTCTGGCCCGCCAAGAAAAAGAGAGAGACGCAATCGATTGCCATTGGGTCTAGGTTGTGCCTGTGCGCGCCTGTTCATTGTGTAAATTTTTCGTATTCTCCCGCGGCAAATGGCGTCGCGGCGCGCTAGCGATTTTTCCATCTGCCGCCTAACTCAATTACGGATGTGCTTTTTTCCCGCGCTCGGTCCTCAAATATTGAGCGTAATTTTGGCCTCCCGACTGATTGTCGCTTCCAGAAAATATGATAAATAGCTCGGGCACTTTGAATTTCAAATTTGTTGCTGTCATCGAACTGGAGAGAATTATTGTGATTCAATTTTGTAATGAGTAATTTTCGCCAGAAAGAGAACTAACCTACTCTAATTGACTTCTCAAATTCAATTAGAAAAGTTATATTTAAATAAATAACATCGAATAAATAGTAGCATTAAATCGATCATTTCGTGATAAATATTTTCTTATATTTACCAATTACAGGAACGATAATTTTTGTAAAGGACTCAACGGATACTTTATTCGAGATAGGTATTTACTTGTATCCAATTTCGTGAAGCAATGAAATCAGAAGCAATGAAACAGGGAAAGCCGATGCGTGTCTGTAAAGGCTATTGGTGAATTTTTTTCATTTATAAGGTAACGCGAGACCGGGGGCAGATATCGAGAGGGTATCGATTTTCGTCTCGCCGGCAGATTAGGGAGACTTTTCGGCGAGCGAATGCTTGGCGCCGCCCGCTCTTGTTCGTAATCTATCGCCAACCAAATTGTCGAATTGTTCTGGAGCGAATTAAATTCTTTCTCTCGCCCCCGGATTTATTTGGAGATGCGCGGCTGTTTTATTGCCGATTTAAGTAGCCGGGAGTGCCGGCGTATGAGTGCCATATGGGCCGATCGCTCGGCCTGGCTTGGCCTCGCTCCCCTGCGGCCTCGGGGTGGGCCGCAGCCATATATTTTACGCAACTTGCTCATCTTGAGAATATTGTCCCGGCGTGAGCGTCGAGATGATTGATTTTATCAGCGAATCACTGCGCCAAGATAAACTCATTTCTCCTCGCTTCATGCATTATTTATCCTGCGGATTTATTCCCCAACTTTTCTGAATACTGACGAAATTTTTATCAGCTCGCCATTGATTCGTCGAGGTGACCTTCGTTATCGCGCCGGAAAGCGGTTCGTCGGTTCATCGATTTTGGCGTGCGGAACGTCCGACGGCATTCTCAGGGTCATCCGAGCTTCTGGCTAGACGCAACTGCACTTTTACGGGATAACAAGCACTTCCTCGGGCTACTCCAAGACGTCATTAATCTTATTTCTAATGCCGGACGTTTCTTCCGATTTTCATTACAGCACAATAGTAATTTTTATTCGGCTTTTACCAATTCTTCGTGCTCTCTTTACTCATCGAGCAGCCTTCTTCTCAGACTCTGCGGGGATATGAGGGACAGTAATCCATTTGCCTGTGAATTGGCAAATCGCTCCAGCTAGAATTAAATTCTTCTTCCTCCGTCGATCCGCGCGCTGCGTTTTCTCTACGGGACAGAGAGAGAGAGAAAGCTCGTTTAATCGCTAAGAAGCTGGCTGAATGCGAAACCCGCACGGTAACGTGCCTTGGGAAAATTAGGTACGTCATTGTCGATTTCTTCACCAAACGTATTTGACTTTGACTTGAAAGCAAAATTTGAGAAAAAAATTGCAGTTATAAACAAAAGGTTAAAAATTTAAGGAAAGAAAAAAGCGTGCTTTTAGTAACTGAAGAATTTAGGCAAAAGTAAAAGAAGATCGGATAATTCTTTCAGCAGATAATTTAAAAAATGACGCTTAAATAATTTCAGAGCAATTTTGTCAAGAGCACGAGGGCAGAATTGATTCTTCGCCCGTCACCGCATCTTCTCGGCGCCTCGTCGACTCCTCTCCCCGTGTAAAAAATCCACGAGCGTGTCAAGAGTCGCAGGCTCACGCATCCGCAGAACTCCGCGGTGAATAAGAGATGAGGTACATACTGTTCGCGCAAAAAGTAACTAATCTCCGTGCCTCGCGCGTGCGCGCGCCCTCGCTGGCTTATATACAAAAGAACCGAGGCGTAACGAGGGCTGCCGGTTGCCGAAGAACGAGCGAAATCCAGAGCGAGAAGTATTCCCGCGCATACGTACCGCGGCGCCGGGAGCGAGCGGGAGATGTCCGACTCAAGAGAAAGCTCTGGCATCGCTTGATAATGCATCTTCATCTCCCTCTCTCCCCTTCTCCTTTTGTAATCCGCCCTCTTGCGACTTCCATTCCATGCGAAAAATGCCCGCGCAGGTATACTTTATCCGGCGAGACTCCACACTCCAGCGCCGGATGCTCGCATCGATTCGTCAGACATGTTCTTCTCTTCTTTTCTTGTAGGATTTCGTGTAATTTTAAAGTTACAAAATACAGACACTGCATTTTGAAGCAATATCTTATGCTCATGGTTTTATAATTAACAATACTCCACTTATAATAAATGTTCATTAAACTGTGTTCATTAGTGTTCGTTGTAAAAAATGTAAAATTGTTTAGAATATTCATTTACAAAATGTGTGTAAACTCTTTTAGATAAAAAGCCCGATCTAAATGATGCCAGCCGAAAGTTTGAGCAACAAACAACTATCTTCTACAGCAATTTATCCAAGATAATTTCTTCCGGCCAAGATACTCGCCCGAAAACTGGGCAACTTATTAATGTCTGCGCGAAATAATAGGAGAAGCCGCGGCGGAGGTTGTTTTGCGTCGATTCCGGTAATGGTGGAGCTCGGTTACAAAGAGCGTAAAAACACGCCGCGTCCCGGAGGATTAATCGGCACCGCGCGGGCAAATTTTCGCGAGACTCCCGATTGGCCGGACCTCGGGGAGCCGAGCCAAGGGGCTTGCGCCGCCCCGCGCAATTCCCAAATCGTTTCTCATGTTTGCGTCCGCGCGACGTTAGCCCCGCACGCGCCATTTACCTTCGCGATTCGCCCGATCGATTTGTCTCCCTCGCCCAGGCGACCTGCATCTTTCCGAATGATTTCCCGCCGCGGGGACAAGTTGCGCGCCGCACTCGGCCGCCGGGAAACGAGCCATTGTCTCGCGATCTGCTGTGTTTGCGCTCACCCCTCCCCATTACCTATTAATCATAAAAGCTAATACTCCTCTTGCCCCAATAAAAGTCCAAGTCCGAGATGGAGATCCGCTTGTGCAGACGTTAGCGAGGTAACGGAGCATTTTGAAAAATTGACTTGTACATATGAGACTATTATTGCTCGCCTTGTAAATTGCAGCCGATTTATCTACTGATACGCTTTCAAAGCAAATGGATTAAGATTCTCGAACGACATTTCCAATATCCGATCCAATTCCGTAATGGCTTTAGCCGTTGATCACTTTTTAGAACTTCATTAATAAAGCATATTTGCGTAGATCATTTAACACATTGTTCAGTTAAATTGTATCATCATTTGAAAATAATTAGTTTTTTTTACTATAATACTATTTGTTTTGAGTGCTCCCTATTTCTAACTCTGTTACGTTAGAAAAATAAAAGACCCTAAAAAGCATCTCCCCTTTGTCCTCATTTCAAACATTATAAAGTTGGCTTAGTTAACGCTGCATCTACCTCGGTTTTTCAAGTGCTCAATATATGGAGTATTTATTCAAGCACAATGCTCGATTCTTCGGCAATAAAACGTATAGCCTCGAAAAGGCCAGTTTTGCCTTGATGATCTGATTGAAAGGAGCCCGGGGAACATAATAATCAAAGCCGTGGGCCGCGGTGCGTGCGCAAGAGCAACCCCCGTAAGCAGAGTCTCTCCCTCTCCCTTTTTTTATCTCGAAATAAAATTCTATGGGCCGTCCGTGCAAAGGAGCGCGGAGAGGAGGAAAAAGAGGGCACAATGAAAAAGAGCAATTAAAATGCAAAAACCAGCAGGACTTATTCGCTCGTCGGTCGTATGTGCGCGCACGTTTATTTGCCCCGGCGCGGGCGTCGCCCGTTCATTTTAAAATGCAAAAGGGGCCCCTAGATGCACGCTCTCGCGTACATACGCGACCGCTGTCGTAATAATCATTTTCATTTGTACGCGGGCGTTATGATTCTTTGTGCCATCCGCGTCAAAGCAAAAGCTCCGCGTGAACATTGGCTTTCATGGCTCTTAACCTCAGCTTACTCTCGGAAAAGCACCACTGTATGAAAAGGATGCTGAGGTATATGATGATGTGTTCCTTATTTTTTCTTGCCTTGTGGTTAAACCAAACATGTCGATAATCGCTTATAGCGAATTTGCAGTTTATTCGCAAGAGGCTTTTACACGAATTAAAGGCATTCGCTTGATATCAAGCTATTAATAAGTAGTTCTAAATAAATTGCTATTATTAATACGAATGCATTAGCTGGGTTGTTTTACGTAGACTGCATTTGGCTTAATGTGTATTCGGAGAAATTTAAAAATTTTTCTGTCTAGTGCAGCAAGGTAACGCAAACGGGTACTGAAAGTGCGTACTATCGGCTTTTTCTCGTTCCTGGAAAATCACATATTTCAGTAACTACGAATGGTAAAATTAAATTCCAAATTAAATTTACCTAGAATTCTTTTTCAATATATTTTATGAATTGAAACCTTTGCAGCAGTTCATTGTTGGCAATGAAAAATTCGTTTGAATGTTAATTAAGAAAATTGAAAACGTTGTAGTTCTCAGAAATGTTTCGTAATTGAGTTTTTCATCCGTAATAAATTAATATACACGAATTAATAGAAAGTTTAAATCGCAGTCATTTAGAAAGTTTGCAAGCTCATAATCAAACGTGTAAATCTGGGATAGAAATAAAATGGAAGGGAGACCAACATCGACTGTGCACAGGACGCTTTAATACAACGAGGTGTTAAGAATCGTCTCCCTACGTTCGAACGAAAAAACAAAACATAAGAGAGCGGAGTTGTGTTACGGCGCTTGTGGATTTTAATCAAAATTACGAGTCTCCCCGGCCTTGGGGTGCAAACTTTTTAGGGGCTTCGAAGACGGCGGAGGAAAAGAATAAAACTTTGCAGACTCGCGAGGATTAAGAAACTTTCGAACGATCGCACTCGCGACATGTCTTATGCAATCTTTTTGGGAAAGCACCTTCTGTCTGAAGAAAGTGTTGTTGACTTTTAAAAAGAAAGATGCACTTTTACTTGGGCTTTTGTAAATGGATGGAAGATGGAAAAGTAGATGCTACATAGAAAAAATAAAAACAGTTTAAATATGCTTAATATTTTTAGCCTACACTGTGTTATAAGACGCAATAAAATATTCAAATAAGAAGAAATAATCTTCTACTCATGAAATCAACAAGTAAACCTGTTACACTGACTTGGGTAATGCCCACTATAGAGCTCGTATTTTTGAGTAAATAAGCACCCGCTAGACCATAATAAAAGAACCAAGCATCCTTTTCCCATAGCGTAAATTCCACGTTTTATCGAGACCGAAATTTGGCCTGAGGGTGCGAGCCGTACGTGCATACCATAGCGGGAATGTATAAAAAAGTTTCGGGTCATTTTGAACGATTTCAAAGTCGATAGTTACGTAAGTACTCCTGACCCAGCCACACTAACGGGAAGACCGAGAGCGAGCGTGAGCTAGGGTGATCTCGCCGGTATAAGGGATCAACCCTTGGGGTTGCGGCAAAACTGGGGAAAGACGTATATAGACCTTCCAACCTTCTCTCTGCAACCCTATTTCCTGCTGCCCCCTCTCTTCTATTTCTCTCTTTCTTTCTCTCTCTCTCTCTCCCTCCCTCTCTCTATCTCTTCCTTGTCCGCTTACTCATTCACTCGCTCACTTACTCACTCGCTCACTCTGCGAATAGACGCATAGTAATGCAGGTCGTTATTTTACTCAGGATAAGCGCTGGGTCCAAAGATCGACGGATAGTTAGCGTTTGACGACTAGAGCGTGATCCGAATGCGAGTTTGAATTATCCTTCGGTTAGGCGGCAGCAGCGCAAGTCTAGAGGCAAGTCTGCCGAGTGCCCAATTAAGAAAGAGTTACGTGACGCGGATCGAGCTTCGGGCTCCGACTAAATCGATCGACTTGTATTCTTTTCGTAATCAAAGCGTCATATCGTGGGTGTAGCGCGAAGCAATGTTTCTTTATTAAATAGTGATTTGCTATCGAGTCTGCTTTTCTAGTTCTATAGTAAACCACAGATTTTTATTTTTGTTATGCTTCCTAGCCATTGAATGCAGACATAAATCTTTCAACACAGAATTGCGTCAAGTCGAAGCGTAGATTTTCAGTTTTTCTAGAAGGGTTTGTTAGGGCAAAACTTTCAAGAGCAAGGATCTTTTAATTGCTTGCATTTTCATAATTTGAGCAAAAATTCCAAATTGAAATATTGTGTCGTAAGATTTTTAAGCTTATGTTGAAATGCACACGTGCAGCTGTTGCAAATGTTAATATACTCCGAAGCAATTGTTTCAAAACTTGTTGTAAAACCGTAGTAATTACTAAGTAACATTTTCCAAGGCTAGCAGTTGTTTCTTTATTAAAAAATTGATAGTAAAATGTGCAATAAAAATTATTCCAGTATTTTGCTATTTAAAATATTTGCTTTACTCGTTTGCGAAAATAAAACTTTATCGACGTCCTATAAAACGTATTCTTTATCTGAACCTTGAATCTGCAATAGTACGTATACTAGTATGTGATCAACTACGAAGAAGGGAGAAAATAATAGGATTGCGTAAGTTTTCTAAAGCCGCTAGAACAGTAGATAAAAATGATGAAATCTGTTTTTAAAAAGTAATAAAATGCTAACGATTATTATCATTTGTTTGCTATAAATATATTCCTACGGCAGAAAAATATCAATCGACCAATTTAATTTAATTTTTAATCCGATGCACTATTTTGACTGCATTAGGAACCACTAACCTTGGCGAATGATTCGCCAAATACATCAATCAATTATTTATTTGAGGCACGAAAAAAATGACAAGAATCAGAATTGCACGGAAGGGCAGAAAAACGATAGAATATAAAAATTTCAATCAGCCTCTTACTCGCTGAAGGCACGAAACTCACCGCAAGTTTAACGTACCGTTGAATTTCTTTTTCGCGGCGATAGACTGCGGCCGATCCAATGATCGGTTAACACGTAACGCCCGTACAAATAACTCGCGCTAGACGATTCGTGGAAAAAAGGAGGAGAGAGGCAAGCAGAAGTAGGCAGAAAAAAAGCACACTAACGCCCCGGGGAAGGAAAAGGAAGGAAGCGAAATGACACGGCGGACGGCGCGCAAAAGTTATAAGAAGCACTAAATTGTTTCTGGAACGCCCTCGCCCTGAAACTGTTCGCGGACTCTCGTCGAGCGATTCGCGAGTGCTTAGTCCGATACGAAAGCTACGGGAGGAGCAAAAAGCGGGACTCGAGTATTTGTTTCGAAAGGGCAAAAAATTTACAGTGATTTAACTGGCCTCGCTGGGTTTCTCTTATCGATGAAAAATTCAATTTGCAGAAACGCCGATAATTGCTCTGCGTTTTCTCGGCTTGTTTCATGTGGAATTACTGTCGATCGAGTTGCACTTACTCTCGTTTTATAACTCAATGACGGAGAAGACGTTTGGAAACGATTACAAAATGATTTTTAAATAAATCATCCTTAACACTTTTAAACTCTTGCGAAAGTGTATAATTGCACGTTGAATTTTCATACGAGTACTGCGATTCTTTAAGTTACCGGCGTGCGTAACAATAAAATATGGAGGTAATTATTTAAATCACCATTTTATGCTCTGCGGTTGGGGCAAGAGAATTTCGCGATGCGTTGCAATTGAGAAAGCTCTATTCTATTCATTCAATACAGGTTAGCAACTCTTCAGAGCAATGAATTTTTTTCAACTCACAAATACTTGATGAATACTAGTAGAAGAAGTAACTTCTGTAATAATGACATACGTTACGTGCCAACAATAAATTCAGTCAAAGTAGTGCAAGATTGTAGAATGAGCGATCAATAAGGCTGCCCAGTCTAGTTATGAAATTAATAATAAAAATACCACTTACTGCTAGGAAGCCGCGCTTTAACGCATCGCGTAACTACGTCAAACTTTTTCATAACTTGTTTGCCTCTTTAAATCCAGCAAATGAATAATACAAGAAGTGTAGTAAAGTAGTGCGCGTTCTCTTTTGTAACGATGTACCTAATTACAGAGAGCGGTAAACGAAGCTAGTAATAATCGTACGTACGGGCGACTTAGGTATTTTTTTCAAAATTGCAACTTGCATAGCCAATCGATCGTAAAGAGAGTCCAATTTACAATGTCATATATCTGCAGCTGCACCGAGACCTCGAGACACGAACAAATCGCGCAATTACCTCGGTGCTGCCGCGGAACCATCTTCCCTCCTTCCTCTTTTCTCTCATTTTTCCTTCTTTCTTTTTTAATCACGCCGGGTTTTCTGGCTCGCGCCTCGTCCATCTTGCTGAAAATCGCGCCACTCGTTACGCGCTTATTACGGGGGATGGTAATGAGGATGCTGGCGCGTCCTCTTTAATTACGCTCGGGCGCGGAGGCTCCTGCGAGGCGCTGCCTCACTTTTAGGAGGCTTCAATTTAGCAATTTGCAAGGAGCCGAGGCAAAAGGAAGGGGGACAGAAAGCACGGCGTTAATGACACGCGCGCCGATCCGCTGCAAGTTTTCCCGGGTGGATGCGAAGGCCAGGTAATGGCGCCAAGGTCAAACGGCGAAATGATGACTGGCGCTCCTTGGCTGCTATGTTTTTTCATGCTCCTTTTGTTTGTTTATGGAGGTAGTTCTTTACTTTTTCTCCTTCATTAATGGAATTTCTTGCGAACAATAATGCTGTATGAATGAGCATGCAATTGCGAGGTATGTCTAGGGAATTGATTTATGTACTTTTTGAGAATGGCGATGCACACTGCACTCAGTGTTATTGTGATGCAAAGTGAAGTTTAATGCGAGTAGATAAAATTACTGTTGCCACATGTGCGTCTTTCAAATTCTGTGCTATGAAAACTGCTGTAAATTATAATTTTAATGAATTCAATGTCAATCGACTATTATACAGAACTTTTATAAACCGCTGGTGAAGCCGCTTTTGCTATGTTGTGTAAGAATATCTTTCGTAACTAAATTCAAATATTTGTGCCTACACAAAATTCTAATTTTATAAACTCGAACTTTTGCAAGCATTTTAATGTTAAAATCTTCAAGCATAAAACCTATACATTTGTTTTCCCGCATCGCACTGAAGAAAATCTCAGCAATTAACATGTGTGCACTAACAATCATCATCAACATCTACATCAAATTATGCGAAAGATCATGAAAGCAATGTACGGTCAGCTTGTACGGGAAGCAGCTCCTTCTTTCTTTTATCATTTCACAAGCTCGAGCTATCGTCGAAATTAATTGTCTTGGCGTCACGGTTAATTTTTAGTGCGCAATCTTGCATCTCGCTGCTTGCAACATCTGTGATTTTTATGTATCGCGACTTATATTTCAGTGCCTTACACTGAATGCGGGCTGCGCACACCGGATGTGCGC
Source organism: Eurytoma californica (assembly GCA_035586675.1). Taxonomy (NCBI): domain Eukaryota; kingdom Metazoa; phylum Arthropoda; class Insecta; order Hymenoptera; family Eurytomidae; genus Eurytoma; species Eurytoma californica. Next base: position 772,594 of record JAXIUT010000037.1, read on the forward strand.
GATCGCCGATCTCAAAGGCCGGCTCGCGCAGCTCCGATTCTATTGAATTCCGGTTTCTGAATAAGTATCTTCGCGAGCGCATAATGGGCACGAATGCACGCGGAGCTGGGCGCGCACGCGCACGAGCGAATTTTCGCCCGTTCGTCTTTCGTACCCTTGCTTCCTTTTTTTTAGTCATCACTAGTGGGATCACTTTCTGTTTCCAGATTGTTTCGAATAACAATGGAGTATTTAAACATTTTAAAGACCTACGCAGTTGTTTCAATTTCTGAAATTTATACCTACTAACGGGCGCATGCATTGGGAAAGTAACAATTTAAAATAATAACAGTACGAACAAATAAAAAAAGTAATTTAACGAATTTACAGCGACTGGATTTTCTTGTCTCCAAGTCATCAAAATGTTTTCATCATTATACAGTCTCATAAATTAAAATCTGCATAAATTTTAAATAAAGTTTTTGATGTGCTCACAGTTAATGAAATGACGCTTTACACTCAGCGGAATATCTCTTTATAAGAGGCTCGGCATTAAAGTTGCACAAATAAAACAGAAAATCTTTCTGCATATGCTTTAAGGACGAATTACACCTTGTTCTGTAGCATCATCCGTAGCGGGACGAGACATAAAAGCCTATGCAAAAAGTTGCGTGAAAAACGATAGATCCGAGAGAGAGAGAGAGAGAGAGAGAGAGAGAGAGAGAGAGAGAGAGAGAGAGAGAGAGAGAGAGAGAGAGAGAGAGAGAAAGAGAGAGAGAGAGAGAGAGAGAGAGAGACGCCAATAAAATGTAAAAGAGGAAGCGACGGGCTGAGCTGGTCTGAAACTCGGAGCAAAAGAAAGAGAGGCAGGTTGGGAGTAAGTAAGAGCCGAGGTGTACGCGTGTTTAGCGGTGCAGTTAATGCGCCAATTAACTACCCCCTTAAATGTCCCATTGAATGCCGTCCGTCGACCCGCATGCTAATTTATTTGTGCCTCTTCGACTATAATCGCCGCTGCCATTTCAAACATAGAAAGACGCACGCGACGCACAACCGCATAGCAGCACCGTTTATCTGCACACCGATATCAATCTACCATTCATCAGCGCCTTGCACCCGCCATTGTATCTATTTCTACACATCTCAATGTTTCTATTCTTTTGTCTCATTTGAATAAAAAATTTTCATTTCTATGCTAGCTTGCGATATTGCTCCTTTCAAATTTATGCTATTTGTACGCAAAGACAATGCTAACTGAGCTTTTCAATATTTTCTTAATTGTAGAATAAAATAGATTAATACAATTTTAAATTTAAACAAAATTATGATGATATGCTAGGACTGTAGTATATTATCGTAAAATTCATAACAGAACAATTATTTTTGTACAGTATGTGCTCAATATAATTTATTAAAACTATAGGATTGATCAACAACAATGTTAATTCAAACATTATCAATTTAACGATCATCAATGTGTCAGTTATTGGGGTTTGGCATGGGGCGTGGTCAATATATATATATATATAGTTATAACGTTTCCCATTAGAATCTAGCTTAGAGGGGCCATTTTTCTAATATATAGATATATTTGCAGTGCAAGCTTAGAGTAGCTCCACTTTTCGCCATTGGAAATGCCAAGTCTCAAATAAATAGTAATGGAGTTCAAATAAGAAAAGCAGGAATATAAAATTTTGTATTCAAAATCTTACCTTTAATATAGTGTTTGAGAAAAATTGTTGAATAACAAATCTTAGTATGTTCGAGTCTGTCCTCGCCTTGCTGCATAATAATATAATAAAAACGAAGCAAAATTCTAATAAGAATTGCCTGACTATTTTTCTCTGTGAATATTTACCTTGCTGCGCGCGACAAATAAAGTAAGTTTCATCCGCGAAATAAATATCCCGAGTGGCGGAGGCTTGCGGCGCCTTAAAGGCAATAAATCTCCCTCCTCTCTCTCTCAGCGAGAAGCCAAAAAGTTTCATCGTCAACGCGCTCACAATTCGCATTACCCGGGGAGAGGGGCTCCTTGGGGGAGGCTCGCCTCCGCGAAGCTCCGTTACGTCTCCTTCTCGCGTAAACAAATTTCCCGGGAAATGGGTTTACAACACCAACAATTTACGCTCATCGCGGCAGCGGCAGCGGTGTTACGAGGGTATACGCCGAGCATTCATCCCGTGAGTGGCGAATTAGTTTCTCGCTGCAGTCGCTTGCGCCGCAAAGTCGGGGTTCATGCCGCCACCGGGCCGACTCGAATGGCTGGAGAGACCGGGAGAGAGAAATGGAGAAGCAGTGCTGTTGTCACAGAGAGCGACTTTAGCGCGCGGAGTTAACGACGGATTTCGGCCGGGCCGCTTGATCCTGTAAGCGAGAACTTTAAACAATGACGAGCGACGCGGATTGAATGCGAGCAAGCGATCGCCCGGCTTCTCGAGTGTACACCAGCTTTGTTTTGGAAAATTGTCAATTATTATTCCCCCCTTTATCTCAAGCGTGCATAGATCCATGAATGAAGAATGATTAACGATGGAAAGCGAAGGCCCCACCGCCAAAGGTCTGGCAAACGCGGCGGAATTCGGTAAAAAGCCTTTTTCCCCATGAAATCGCTGCGGCAATTTATTTGCGCGCCCTCGACCGCGGCAGAAGCCCCGGCTAGTAAAAGAAAATCAATAAAACGTCCAAGTTCCAGCGGAGCCAGGGTATGAAATTCACGACTCGGCATAAATCGAAGCGGGCTCCCGATACAAGTTTACGTACACACGCTTCGAAAGTCGGAAGGGAGGTAGCGCATTATGCACATTCGTGAGCACGTAGCCGCGCAAATCGGGCCACCGCGGCGGGCGCTGATCGCTGATCGGCCTTAGGCCTGATGCGTCGGGCAAATCGAGGGGCGCGTAAAGCGTTTACGTGCGTGTGGAAGTTCCAAGTCGGATAATGGGGGTAACGCGTCAGCCCGTGGCCGATTTAAGGGCCGGAGTTTGATTGGCACGGAGACTGTTAAGGGGTTAGGAGGCCATCGCCGCGAAGAGGAGAGTGTATTTGAGTATCTGTCGTTGGGGACGCGCGCTACTCGCATTGCCTAGTAGAGCCGGCTGACACGCTGCCGTAAAACCTCGCGAACTCCCGGTCCTCGAATGGCCGTTTGCTACGGCTTTCGCACAGGGAGCAAGGAAAGTTCTGGCTTACAGCAACGTTTGCTTATTCGATTTAATATCTCCATGTTTACGCGATTTCATTTTTTTCAAGTAAAGATGTAAGCTTTTTCAAGCGCATTATAAAATAAGTTTTATTGCTCTCACTGCGCCTGAAATTTTATTTCAACATTCATCTTGTTGTTATTTACACGTTTATAAATCTTAATAAACTTATGAATTCTCTTTTTACCTTCTTTTAATACTAATGTAGTAAATCATGCACGAAGTTGTTTACAAATAAGGTTTGCTTATAATTACTCAATCATTTGGTATTCCGTAGGCTGCTTTAATGGCAGCTTGCTGTAGTCTCGACTTGCGCTGCTTAGTAACCCTACGTACGCTAATTAGCTGCAAGGCGACTATGCACGCAAGATTTTGTTACATGCCACTGTTCAGTTGATCGTGCGTCACAAATATTATTTGTCGTAATAATTAGTACAAACAAAATTGTACAAATGGTAAAATTAGGCGTTTGAGTTGCAAATTACGTTAATCAGCTTAAGAATCATAAGAGTATAATTAACTAATTCATCCCGTTTAAATAAACGTAAAAATAATTCGGTAGAGTAAAAAATATTTCGAGATATTTTGGCAAAAAACAAACTTGGGAATCGAATCAATCTAAAAGGATAATAAAGCCGTAAAAAATATTGTTGAAAAAAAATACAAGACTGCGGTAATTTGAGGAAGAGATGCTTCTAGGGAGGCTAGACGATCAATTGGTGTTAACCCGTGCGCACACAGCTGCACATGCGATGCACACACAATCGCGCATGATGTAGCGCTCCCCGTAAGCGTATTTATCGAGAAATCTACAGCGCAGGCGAGCCGAAGCCACTCCAACTACGTTTACGTGCCTACGCTGATGGATTAACCTCGTCGCGTTCAGGGGCTTCGCTTCTACGTATGCTAATGCTAAGCGTCGTGTATTTTTCCTCGCCCCAGCTTAACTTCTCTTTCCCTCCTCCTCACTTTCGCTCTGTCGCTCTCCTCTCGCAGCCTGTCCCTCTCTTTTTTTACTCGGTTGACACACACACTCGTGACTTAACTTTATTTTCAAAATCTCCTTTATTTAATTATCAGACGAACCGTTTATCCCCGAGCCGCTCCAACATTTCCCTTTTAAGCTGTTACCATTCTTTCTTTTAAATTTTTTTTAACGAGACTTATTGTTCTCTTAAATTCTACATTTCGATGCTTAGACAAAAGCTGTTATCACGCTCGCTTTTCAAAAAGTCTGAGAATTTTCGCTTGCATCATCGTCGTGCATATGTCGTGAATAAAACATCACCTGTATTAACAGCAATAGAGTTATTTTTATCTAATCATCGACTTTTGTAATTAAACGTATATTCATGGACTAATTTTATTATGTAAATATTTATTATTTCATCATTTCCTGCTAGAGCCAGCAAAGTTAAATTAGAGAGAGAGAGTATTGATAGTCACATAAAATGTTTCTTTTATCAGTTGAATAATTGATGGGCAGAATAAAAAATTTGATTAGCGATTCGTCGGGTTAGCAACACGAGCGATATGTTATTCTGCGTCTTGTCGTCAAGTGCTCTCCCGCCGGCGAGGAGAGACAGAGGGAAAGAGAGAGAGAGAGAGAGAGAGGATAGGTGGTGACACGGCATCGCGTTTAAGAGCGATGAATTGCGGCGCTCGTCTGAAGCTTATCCCCCCTCCCCTTCCCTCGGCTTCTTTTTTTCCCCGCCCCCGTGCTCATTGTACGGCCGAGGCATTGTAAACGACCGCGAAAAGTTCGGCTAGACGAGCGACTTCTTTTGCGCGCACTTTTGAAAATAAGGTGGTGTCATACTTCTTCCACTTGTCGCGAGCACGGAGCTAAGGAGGAGGGGGGAGGGGCTGGCGCGTTTTCGAAATAATGGAGGCTTGAATGGCGAATAAGTCAAGAGTCGCGCCCGACAAATGCCCCGAGAGACTCGCGAGAAAGAGCCGCGGCGCTTGGCAACAAGCGAGAAATCGTCCTTAAAGCTGCGATCTTTCACTTTTACCCGCGTCGTGTTATTCAAATGAGGAAGAACTTACATTTTCCCGAGGAACCGCGAGTTCCCATAGTCGCTGTTTGATGCTGCCTTTGATTTGTAACTTCACTTCTTTCTGTTTGCGGGAGAGAAATTCTGGATTTCAGCAGAAAGATTCAACATTATTTTCCGATAATTAACGATTTTTTGGATACTTCGGCAAAATGTCGGATAAAACGCAATGAATGTTATTACATTATCTTTCCACTTGCTCGCGTAGCGCACATTTGTAAAGGGATAAAGTCGCTTGAAAGCTGCAGCAAACGAGGCCGCAATGAAAGCTTAAAATTAAAAATGAAATCGTATGAAAAGGGACAGTTACAAATGCCACGAGTGAGTCAGTTTTATTAAATGGGAGAGTGGAACCTGCGTCGGATTAAAAATTGCCCTGCTTTTTCGGCGAAAGCAATCTCCTTGAATGCCATGTAATGACGTGTAATATTTAAGCCCGTTTCGGTGGTTCCGTCGGCTAATGCCGCAGAGCAGTCAAAGGAAACTGCTCCAACTTTGAGTAAAAATTGCCTCTATCTTTCATGACTTCTGGATCTCCCTGCGACGACATATCTAACCCTTCATTCCTGCGCACGTGTGCTATTAGCTAAGTACAGCGATAAGCTTTAGGTGAAATTCTAATGAATTTCTCAGCTAATTCTCGCTCAACTTGCCTTGCGCCAACGAATTACTTCCCCAACCTTCCCCCGGCGCCCTCTCCTCTTTAACCCTGTTAGGTGTCTTTACATCTTGCACTTAGCCAGAAAAGTCTTATTTTCGTATAACAACCTCGAGGTATTTTGATAAAAAATAAAAATTCCCCAACATTTTACGAGTTTGCAGCATCAGCATCCTTCAGTTCCCATCAAGTTCATCAATTCGACACTGATCGAGCACCTCCTGTCCCTCTCCCGACTGCTCCCGAAAATCCAGTGTCTTAAAGCGACTATTCCGCCGTCTGGATCCTCCCGCGCCCTCGTCGGCCAAGCTCGCCCGACTCGACGGGCAAAATTATAGTACTAATCCAGTGAAACATGCATGAGCGGCGAGGAATTAGAGTGCCGAGCTCGCCTCCCGCCACCTATTCCCGCTAATCCGGGCCTGACTATTTGGGAATTGGGGGAGGCCACCTCCGTCCTCCGGTACCCTACCTCGTCTTTCTCTCGGTTTGTTAGTTCGAGCGCCGCGCGGATCCTAACCCGCGTCTACGCACATAACTCTCGCGAGATAAGGGACGCCGGGAGCGGCGCAATTTCAAGGTGGCGAATTAACAAGGTGCTTCGCGGCCTTGGCACCCGTGGGCGGCCTCGGTTTTACGCCGATGGCGCGGCTCCCAAAAGGCTCGTCGCCTCCCAGAGGGTTAAGTCGCTCGCGAAGCGAAGCGAGCACGCTAGCCGAGCTCGTTCGAACAATGACTCTCTGCACTCGCGATTCCACTACACTACTTTCCGCTAATCGACCGCTTAGTTTCATTCAATCCCATAGTATATATCTTTTTCTACTTGCACCAAAACATTCGGTGTTTTCAAATTAACAATTTTTAACTTCACTACCCGCGTAAAAAAAATTTGGTTTGGCTAAACTTTAGCGAAAGTTTAGTTTGGCTAAAATTTTTAAAGACTTGGCCAATGAGACTTTCCCAAACTTGAGGGCTTATTGAAATATGTTTAGCTAAAGTTCTATCAAA
>JAXIUT010000037.1:779595-791358 GCA_035586675.1 Eurytoma californica
GCCAAGTCTTTAAAAAGTTTAGCCAAACTAAACTTTCGCTAAAGTTTAGCCAAACCAAATTTTTTTTACGCGGGTATTCGAAAATCTAGAATGCCGTAATTATGACACAAGGGCTTATGCAAGTATGCGGAACAATTTTCCAATTACATTAACAAACATCCGACGCGATATATAGTACGCGTAATTGAGGAAACTTTTATACTGATACTTCATCAAGCAAACTACTAAGGACGAATTCATAATGTGCTTATAAATACGGCGCGATGAGCAGTGACCGCGAAGCGGTTAACCGCCTCGCGTGTACGCCTGGCCGACGCAAGCGCAAAACGTAAGGAGCAGAGCTGCCCGAGAGGTAGAATGCGCGCGACCGTGTCCCCGCGGACACCGTCGAGGGGAGTCGTGTGCTAATTAGCTTTAATCAATCTAATTAATGCACGAATAAGTGGCGAAAATACCTCCTCGCGCCGCTACTTTATGATTCTCACTCTCGCACTTGTGTTTTTAAACGAGTGCTTGCTAGACCTTCAGAGCCAAGAGATTCGCGCTCGATAACTCGTTATCATTCAGGAAGAGCTGCTCAATTTAATTAATGCGGATATGTCTTAGGTGTCTTAATCGTAATTATGGATTTTCTTAATTAAGTCATGTGGATTATAAAGTTGTAAATATAAATATCCGGTGCTAGCAATCGTAAAGTTCTTTACAACGACTTAATTATCTCAGATCTGACTCTTTAAAAAAATATTTATGTTTATTCGTATTATTAAAAAAATTGCGAATCCACTAATAATAATCGATAAAAACATCAAAGTAAAGTCCTAGTGGCAAAATTCAGACGCTATATATTTCAGCTCCGGCCCCTGTGGAGGTCTCACTGGCAGAAAAGCGGCCGCTCTCGATTATATCGCGTAAATTCTCCTTAAAGTTAAGTGAAACGAAACGTCAGGCACTTTTCGCAGGCGCTATTCATTGCAACTTGCAACAATTAAGGCGGAGGGGAGAGGGGACCGCCGGTGGGCGAGCGCGAAAACGAGAGGCGCGGTGCTTTTAGGCGGGCGCAAGTGCCTCGTTTGCGCGATATTTCGAAAGCTCTTCTCGGGCGCGCGCGAGCCGAAATGCACGAAAAATAAAAGAGCGCGCGGACCTCTCCGATTCCCGAAATAGTGCGATGTGTTTTCCCTCCCAAAGGGGATCGAACCCGTGGCCTTAGCGCGCAAATATCGCCACCGCATTGTAAGTACGGCCGAGGAGCGATGGGAGCGCGCAATTATTTTTGGACTGTACACACTGGTATCGTGGAAAATAGATTGTACGCGCAAGAAATGGAGTAAAAGTACGAAGAAAGTTGCGACGGTTTTAGAATTTTCATTCCCAAGCACTTTTATTACTTTCATTTTTTTTTATACGAGTTTCTACACAAAATACAATTTTTTATGTGAACTCCATTCATTAATTATATTTTTTACAATTGTAATTGGAGATCGTATTATTGTAAAGGTTTTATTCTCATTAGAGAAAATGTAAGCAATGTTTCTTGTGTAATTAAGAATTAACCCGTGTAATCTTCAAATAAAAACACGTGCTAGAATCAAGATTTCTTTTATACATGAAATACATTGTATTTCGTTTTATGTAAATAATTTTAAAGTAACATAAAAAAGTGTCTTTATCAAACACCAATTTCTTTCCACAAGGATAATGGACTCTAATTTTTTTTTAAATTTTCTGAAAAATAATGTATAAAATAAAGATTAGCGATCTGTATACGGTCCTGCCTCGGGTTGTTTACGCCTTCAAGGGCTTTCAATGGATAGGGAAAGATTTAAAAGTTGTCCGCAGTAAGTTTTAAATTGATCAGTTAACTGCTTGTGAAAAGCTGAAAACTATTAGCTTGTTATACTTCACACTTGGTTGAAGCAAATTTCTAGTCCGTATAACGAAGTTCGTGTTAACGTTCTTAGTTTTATCACGGTATTGCACCCAATGGAGTTTGTAGATGTGTAGTATGCTAATAGACAGTAATAAGCTTATGTATTTAATGGGCTGGTCGTACAACCTACGCTTCCATTAAAGCTGTTCTCGAAAACTAAACTACTTAAAATGTGAAAAAATCTTAACTGTGCCATAGTCCGGATAAAAGTTAGCGGGATTACGCTCGCATCCCAACTAACAAAACAGTAAAACTGATTAAGCTAAAGTTTTCAATTAAATTATTTCTGTGCCCTGCATGAATAACCACACAATTCCATTTTTTCCAAAATGAGTTTATTACAAATTTTCAATATTTAAAGGTACCTCTTTCACTTAAAATGTAAATATCAGTCCAAGACTTAATATTTCCGGTAATATCACGCACAAGTACATTTTGCCGAAAAAGTTTCCAGATAAACCGCACAACTACTCAAATTGTAGCAAAAATTGTATTAATCGAACTGAAAACAATATTTTCAGGTTATTTTAAGAATTATAAAACGAAAATGTCTTTTGCCATCTTTTCGAAAAATGCTTAGTTTTGCTGTAAAAAGATATTAAAGATTGAAACCAAACATGGATTTTAAAAGCTTTTTGACAACTTTTTTCCGCAAAACTAAGCATTTTTCTAAAAGAAGGCAGAAGACATTTCCTTTTTAAAATTCTTCAAATAATCTAAAAATGTTGATTTCAAATGAAAAACACAAATTTTGTAATTTGATAACAATGTTTGTTCATAATTGTTGCTAAAAAAGTTTAACAAAGGATAATATTTCGTGTGTATCAATTTTCTTTTATTAAAAAAAGTATATAAAATAAAGCATATGCGAACTGAAATGTGTCTCCCTATAGAAGATCGTTTTTTTCATATAGGTATAGCTTGTATAACTGCACATATACGATGATATAGGTATTTATTTTATTTTTATGATGTAAAATTCATGTTAAGATTATTTTACTTAGATTTCAATCGATAATGAGCTTAAAAAGCAGATTTACCGGAGTAAAACACAAGTTCACTTTACCAGATAAACCGCACATCTCGCGGTAATTGATTACTCTTAATAAGACGACATCCTTCTGGTTTGTCTATACACAAATCGGAATATATTATAGGTATCACTAATCTACCACAGTATTGAATCTAAAATTATTAATTTCGATCTTACAGATTCATGCAACATTAAAACTGCTTTTGAACAAAAACATAAAAAACGGAGTTGTGCAAGTTTTTTCCTGTAGGCCACAGATTTATAAGCTATTAAAACTTTCACATCGTAAATTTAATGCAATTACTGATCTGCGGTTTAATTGTAAATATCCAATACATAATAATTATTATCTTCTTTAATCACTGAACATCACTTACAAACAAAAAGTCATCGTGCTGTGAAATGTAAATTTAGCAATGAAAAGGTGGTCAGAGTTAGCTAATAAAAGTTGAGAGAATGGAAAGAGCCTCTCGTAAGTGCTAAGTCAATTGGCTTGATTCGAAGTTTTTACACGCCGCGGACACGGTCTTATCTCCACTCCTCTTAATTTAGGAACAAATTTCAAAGCCATTCAAATATCGCGCTCGAAAGCCCCCGTTATACTCGGCTGGCGCTGCTCCTCCGCAGCGCGAGCTTTATCGGACCACTTGCCTTCTTGCCCCCTCTTCTCCTTCTCTTTTTCTCCCTCGCTCTCCTCCAGCCAATCTGGCGGGAATTTGCATGAAACCCTTTTCCAGGCCCGCAGTCCCGGTAGTCGCGAGACAGATCCCGAGGAGGCCAGGGAGATAGAGTGGCGCCAGGCGCCGAAGGAGCACCGGATGAAATATTCATTTAATTATGACTGATTAAAATATAGATAGCGTGTTACGTGCGGCATTGGCCTGTCGCTCCCTCTCGCGCGAGAGCCTCTTCACGGGAGTCTGAGAGGGGGGGGGGAGGTTCTCTCGCGGGGAAAGACTAATTGTCTGCGAGAGCAGATCGAGCGACGGGCGTGCATAAGTCCTCTACGACGACGGCGAAACTTATTTCCATAAATGGATACGAGGGGAGATCTTCTCGCCTTCGACCTTATTAAGCCGACTGGCTGTAATCGATGGACGGGCGTCACGGGCGAGCGCGAAAACGTCGCTGCTCGCGACTTTGGTCACGGTCGCGAGAGCCTGCAGCCCTGGTGAGATGGCTTTCGCGATTGCTTCGGAGATGGCTTTGGCGATTGCTCGATCCGCTTGATGGATGAACGGCCCTGAAACTTGCGGAATTGGTTAATTGTAATTAATGTGTCGCCTGTAAAATATTCATCGCCAAGCGTCTCGCCATTGAATTTTACATGTTGCGAGGAAAAGTCAATTAACGAACTTTTAATTAAGTTGTAGAAAACCAAAATTTCGTTTATTTACAACAACTCTGATTATCGACATGAAAGACTCTTATTTCAATCGTGTAATTTTCATTAAAACTTTCTCGTTATTTCAATTAAGCTGCTAATGACGATTAAACATTTTGGATTTATTAATTATAACTTAATTGTGCATCGCTTTATTCGCTCACTATGTAGATGCAAATTAGTTTTGAGTACTACTTATAAAGTTCGTATTATTGTCAGCACAAAATTCGAACAGTAGATAGTTGAATAACTGCGGTACGAAATAACAAAATCGCATAAGCGTACTAAACTAGCGCGGCTCTCGAAATTCAATCTGCCGCCATAAATTAAATGAAATTTCGCTGTTCGATTTTGCGAAAGAATCTCGCGTCAGATCAGCAGCAAGGGAAATTTGACTTGTTCGCGTCGATGCGATCCGAAGATCTCTTTGTTAACTGACGCGACGCACGCGTCTACCTAAAAAAGAGGCTCGTGCGATACGGGACATACAAATATAAATCACGGCGACGGGTATCGGGAAGGGCTTTCCTGGCGAATCGATTCGACGCGTAGCGACGGGATCCGCGTTCCGTCGTATTAAATATGCTAATTGACGTTTTTCAATTATCCCGTCGCGTGAATCAGCCCGCACTGATTGTCATTTAAAAGTTTCGCGCGCAGATGATGCTCCGTGCTACGTAAGCTATCTCTCTCGTGCGCAAGTTGAAACTTTTGTCTCCGCTAGATTTAGTAGCCTCTATTTCTCCGCTAAATTAGCCCCGTCGAGCAACAGCGAGGAGCGCTTAAAAATGTATTAGATATATTTTAATACGCATTTCGTGTTCACCTGTATTATAACTTTTACTGACTAATTTATCTTTAAACAGTGCGATTAAATGTGACGCAATGTCGGTTAAAACAATATTTGATATTTGTCAAATCGTTTCTAAAAGAAATTAATTTCTAAATGATTTTTTGCTCAGTTTATTGCGATATTATGAAATTTTGTATGTAAATAATGTATATATTCAAATCGATAAATTACAGGAACAGGAAAAAATAATAAATATTCTTCGACGAAAGATGTCACTGCAATCTACCTATCAAGGTTTCCACCCTTCGTCGTTTCTCTTACCAGTGTGTGAAATTAAAGAACGTGTGCTCCGCGTCATCCTTAAAAAGTATTCAGGTAAAAATTTGAAGTTGCTTTAGAAAAATATTGAAACTAGAGAAAATCGCGTTCTCATTAAAATCTTCAAAAGTATAGACGACGTGCAATTTAAATCCTGAAGAAAAAAATTAACGAAAAGTCGACACTTCATAACCGAAAGGCGAGACGTCGAAAAAAAGTTCGACGTCGCGCCTTGGTGTCTCGGGCGGCGACGAAAGATTTTTCTCCCTTACATCCAGAAGAAGCAAAAGACCGCGGCGTTCATTACTTCTCGCGACGAGACTGACCTCAATACCCCGAAGAAAGAAGCCTGCTCGCCCAAAAATACGCTCTTTGATTTATAATAACCCGCGCTCGACTCGCGCCCACTGCGTGCACGTGCGAACGCCGAATTCCGCATAGCCGCGTCCTTTGAAACGTCGCTCCGCGACATTTATCTTGCGATCGCTCCCTCTTCACTTTTCGTGCATCATTGTAAAGCGGATTGGCGTTGGATGTCATTAATTAAGAGTGGGCCCGACCCCGGCCTGTCAGATGCATTAGTCGCATTATTGAAACAGGGGGGTGGGGGCTGACGTGTTGGAGGGTCGCTCACCGCGAACAAACCTCCGATCGGTGTGGGACCGGCGCGGATGCATTGTCGGGTCAAGGGGGACACGTCCGGGAGGCCCCCGACGCCCAACAAAAAGGAGAACCTTCGTTGCGTGTCAGTTCCTTGGCGGGCCATTGTTGAACACTTGTTGACTTGCGAAGCGAATTGCGAGGCGCCCATCTAAGTAAGATGTTTGCGCTCGATGAATTTCTCCTCAAGTGACTGCGAGATCGCTCTGGATTTTCGTAATTTCCTTTGATGCACGCGCGAGGAGATCGTTTAGCGCGGATGGCATTTTGTGCCGAGTGGATTGTACATTCGAATTGCTTTAATTATACTGACTTAAATTAAATTTGAATTAAAAAGCTTTTTGCATTGCGAGGTGGGAGCCGTCAGCTTTTAGAAAGAAAATTTGTTGTGATGCTTTTTTCAAATTTCAAAAACAGGGAAACCCTTTTATTGTTAATCTCATTATTGTTACTTCTATTCATCCTATTAAGTTGGAAAAATTATTATTTATGTATCGTGTATAAAATTAGAGATATTTAGATAACGTCAAACTAGATAATACGTTTCTGTCGGTAATTATTCCACTGTACACAAAAGCAAACTTAGTAATTAAGGAAATTGAGTAGGAATTGTCTGGAAAAAAAGTCTCCTATTTCATTAACCGTTAAAAAAATTCGAAATGCCTACATTCCACGCGCTCAAAATATTTGTCGCGAACAGTAATCTCCTATTTTTTAAGCGTCGAAAAAATCCAGAAAAAATTCAGGAGACGCCGTGTATACAAGAGGGACTTAATAAACCCATGAAACGTCATCTGTCGCGGAAGGCGGAGAACGAGTCGAGCGAGGCGGCCGTCGATACGCTTTGGCGGCGCCGAAGCCTCGCGCGTGCACTCCCCCGCGCCGCCCCAATAAGTGGATAATAATAACGCTTGCACGTACGCGAGCGAGCGGCTCGCGATGCCATTAATTTTCACTCAAGCTCTACTCGACAATTACGGAAATACATCCCCGGGGGACTCTCTCGCGGGAAGGAGGCGCTTCCTCCCCACCCGAAAAACCTCGCCGGCGGCACTCCCTAATTAACTATTCTTCATTAATATCACTTAACTTTTTCCAGTGCTCAGGGGCGTGCGCTCACGCGCCGCTTCATTTTTCACGCAGGCGAACGCAACCCCGGGGCCCTGCTGTGCGCGCGACGCAACGGCTTCGTTTCTCTCTTTTTTTCCGCAGTTTTCCCCGCAGCCTCTCGCCTGCCATCCTGAATAAACGCACTTTCGATGTTCAGTCATCGAGGGGGACGGTATGTGGCTGCAGTCCTGCAGTTGTTAATCACGAGTGCGCACGTCGACGAAATGACCGCTGATCTATCATTGTTACGCTTTAATCTCCTAAAGTATGCGTGTTTGATGTCCTCATTTCTGACCGTTCGAACGGACTTCATTTCATGCTTCTTGGTGTGAGGAAGATTAAGTGATCGCTGTTTGTTACTGGCTATAATTAAAATAAATCGCAAATTTTGTCACACGCTTTTCCATAATGCTTGCAAAATGCCACGATTTTTCGCCGTTATTTGAAACATCTAACAGTAGGTAAATGTCGCAAAAACCTTTACACTGCGATCCTGATTGCAATAACAATTCTAATTAAGGAAAAAAATGTAAAACGCCCGAAGCGGGTACAATTTACGCGCCAAGTCTTTTTAAATCCACGTATTTTCGAAAGCTCGCGCAAGACGTGGAACAAGTGCGCGGTTCCGCTGAAAGTCTAAAAATACCTTACACCTCGAAGAGACCTCGCATCTTACTCTTTTCCCGCCTTTTTACAGCCTTGCTCTCTTATCTCTCCTTTTTTTTATTTTCCCCCAGTTTTTTATTTCCGCCTGTTCCGCATCCCTTCGTAGTCTCTCATTCTGCCGGAGCCGTCTTTCCTCCTCTTGTCACATCACAACCCCGCATTTCTGTCACCTAGCAACGAATTATCGATCACCGTTATGGGCGAGTACTTCCTAATTTTTAGTTTCACTTCAAATTCAAAGTAAATACCGGATTATATTTTTAGCGCTATTAACGGGCACGCCCGTTAATAAAAGTAATTTCAATGAGAATTCAATTATAAAAAACGTGCGTGCACATAATTATTTGAAGAAAGTTAATATTTGATAATAAGTGTGTTAAATTTTTTGAAAAATTAAAAAGATTAAAAACAGAAGGGGAAAAAGAAAAAAGATAATATAAACAACACTTTGATATTTTTATCCAAAAATCCTTAACACGAAAGTGCGAGCAAAATGAGTATAGGTGACGAGACAGCGAGGGTTAATCGGGCGAGTTGAGCGCCGTGAGCAAAAAAGCCGGAGGGAGTCGGGCCGGGGTTGCCCGGCGAGATCGAAAGAGCGAGTCGAGTGGGCGACGCTGCGAGGAAGGGTTGCTTTAAAAATAACCCCTCCGGGTAATGGCGGTGAATTAGCGGCACCCACCGCATCCCTCTCTCTCCTCCCAGACCCCGCGCTCTCATCCCTGCCGCCAAAAAATCAGCCCCGCCTCGTCGAAAAATTTGTATCCAACCCGCCGCCTTTAAATTACTCGGGATTAACCCGAGCGGGTTGCGTTTTACGAGCGGCCGAACGTCCCAAGTTTTTTTAATAACGATAGGCGCTCGCGCGCGTGTCTCCGAGCCTCCTTTTTTGCATTTCCACGCGGTCGAAAATTTATCGCCCCGCAGAAGGTAGACGAGCGCGCAACCCCCCCTTTTTCGAACTCCCCTCCTATCCGTACGAGCGACTGTAGCTGCGCGCTTCTGGGCTTATATTTACACATCCGGCCCTTTTCTGCGGACGCCGTTTTTCAATCGGCATTACGTTCGCTCGCGATTTCGTGAAAACGAGGCAGGTGCCGGGATATAAGGCGTCGGGGGAAATCTCGGCGCGTATCCACCGTCACGCATCTGCATACGGGCCGTTTGGTTTCGCCCGTTTGAGGCGATGCCCGCCGTGATGGATAACCCCATTTTAGCATCTGTTCAACTTTTTTTCTCTCTCCCGCGTGCGCGCGCGCTTGCATTTTCTCTCCCGCGTCCTGTACGATTTACGATTATCGCTCTGCGCTCGCTCGCGCGAGCAGCTCCAATGTTGACCTTGTTCTTTGCCAGAGTAACGGGTCGCGCGCAGTAATGCCGGCTAAATGGGGTGAAGTCCGTATGTACGCAAATTTTGTGAATCGATATTTATTGTTTAGCGCCTTTTATGCCGCTTCGTTTGGGCGCGAGCGCCGGGCGCGCCTGCAATCAAGTCAATATTTAGTTAAAGCCGAAATGAATGAAGGCTTAAAAGGAGGAATATATTTACGACTTCTTTCAGTTGCGCAACAAAATTTATGTTAAGTACGCGGCTTATGTTGTTTATTGAATGCGCCTCCAAATGTAAATCAGAGAAAAAGTAATAGCCCGCTGCCATTTGCCGGTCAATTGTCAACGTTGCATTTAAATTAAAAACTTCCAAATGCAAATAAACGCAAATAAATACTTTCACGATGACAGTAGTGTAAAATAGACTTCTTTTTACTAAATAAAATATCTAGTGTGTTTTCTTTATAACTGCAAACAATAGATAAATAAATAATAAACTAAATAAAATATCTAGTGTGTTTTCTTTATAACTGAAAACAATGCAAACAGTGTGATAAATGCTGATTCCAGCCAAAGTACACATAAAATAAATCGTCATATCCCACGAGCAGGTCATCACCAGTACAAACGACATCGTCACTGCCATGCTGTACGACCTCCGAATGAATTGAAGGAGGACGCATTTTGTTTTATTGCCGCCTCACATTAGATCATTAATCCATAAACGTAATGAAAAAAGGGACTTGTCGTAGACGTCGTCAAAGATAAAGATCCTCCGGCCGACTGGATCGCCGCACGGTACGAGGTCCCTTGACGATCGTCAGGAAAAATTTCGCTCGGGGCCGTGATTCATCCCCGTGGCCGTCGCCGCCGCAAGTCGTTTCTGGCCATCAGGAAATGGAGCCGGAGACGTCACCGCAATTATCGAAGCAAACGACCCAGAAACGAGTCCCGAGGTACGATATCGGCGGCGCGTACGCCTCGTGACTCGTTGCAGTTCGCGCCGACAGTGACGTCATCGGAAGTACGCGCCCGATTCCCTCGTTACGCGTGCACGCGCCGGGAGAGTCCTTCTGCCTCTTTCGACTTTGTATACGACCCCGAGTGCGAGACTCGCTGGTGTCGGTCTCTTTCTTATCGTGGCTTACACTTGAAACGAATAATCTATTGGCTCGGAATTAAATAGGCTATAAATCTGCTTGACTTTTTTAAACTACATTTTTTACACTTTTACCTGCTTTGTGCTTTTATTCGTTGCTGACTTTGGTAAGAGGAAGCAAAACGTGATTAACTTGCTACCGACTTTTAAATTTTGATTTTTTCCTTTAGCTTAGAGGGTAGAACATTAAATACTTATGTATTAGTTTAAGCGAAGTTGCATTTAAAATAGAATTAGTCTATATTAATTAAAATGATTCTCAGATTTAAATAAAACGCTCGTTCATCGGTTGCTTGTGTACAGCTTGTAAGCTTCCAAACCTGACAGCACTACGACTATGACAAAGTTTGCGCGCCGAGCTTTAAGCTTCTCTAACGTTAAAGAGCATGGAGCATGAATTGACATTCAACTTTTGCATTTCAACTCGGCACCGGCTTTTCACGAGAAATCATTCACGACTACGCGAAACTTATGCAAGACCTAATTCTGCATGAGAATTTTTTGACTAATAACAATTAATTTTTTTGCAAAAAGAATAACGTATACTTTTTAAACCTAACAAAATGACCGATTTAATTGACCACATCGATTTTTAATTGGTACCTACTTCTAATTCAAATAGACATGTGACTGTGATAAGTGAAAATGAAAATAATTTAATGAAAAGGATTATGGCAAATTAAATTAAAAAATCCCCAATGCACACACCATTTAATTCATGCAGCATCCTCGCAACGCGCCCGATATAAAGAAGATAAAGCGGTGGGGCAAAATTATCGACATCACGATTATCGGCGATTCGAGTCACGCACGCGACTACCTCAGCACGCGGCCAGGCGCAATTATTAATTAAGTCTGTCAAAACGCGCGCGCCCGTTTCGGCACGTGTCTCGGCACCTATCTCGGGACGTATCGCGATAACGATCTTTATGGCTCGTTATCCAAACGGCGCCTCGCATGCCGCACGATTTTATTCTCGTCGTCGCGCGAAATAACTACCCCGCGAGTCTCATCGCAGATCCTCGTGCAGCGCATCGATTTCGCTTAAGGTCCTCAGGTACACTCGGACTTTCACGCGCGCCTCCTTCTTGCGGTGAGCGAACCGGTCCAGTCGAGGGAGGGACACCGGCTCTCTCGTGCGCCGGCATTAGAAACGGAGAGGATGAACTGGTTTAATTTCGGTAATCCAAGTGTGTTTTGCCCGGCTCCCGGGAGAGAGGATTTATTGGAAGGAATTGCGAGCGAGCTTTCTCGCTCCTTGCAGATTCGCCAGACAAACGCCCCGAAAGAAAAGGAACGCCGCGCGCCTCGGCACTGGCAACCCAAGGTCGATTTTTCTTCTCTCCCTTGGCCTTATTTTTCTTAGAGGAATACAGATTTA
>JAXIUT010000037.1:794153-813757 GCA_035586675.1 Eurytoma californica
ATAAAAATTTAAAAAAGAAACGTTAGACGTTCTCCAAACTTTGTCATTCCAGCTCATTAAAAGCAATGCAATTATTTTCAGATAAAATGCTGAACTATTTCAGACGTATACCATCTTACGACATATAATAGAAGGTGAATGAAAAGTTGTGAACAATTATATTTGTAATAATTGTTGAAAATATAATGCGGAAATATTTAGTTTTCCCTTATCTGAATATTATTGAATAAAAACTCTATTATAAATTTTGATCTACCTCACTCCCTCGCTCGTCCGTCCGCTCCCTCTTCCTCTCTCTACTGTACTCTCTGTACACAGCTTAACATATAAAATGTTTAAATATTACACTTGTTGCTTACAGTTAGGTAAATATTATTGTACAATAGAGTGTAAGTTAATCAAAATAATTATTTAAAAAATATCGTTGCACGTCAGTATATTGCAGGTGTAAGGATCATCTTCACCTACGAGAATTAATTATGTACGTAGCTCATATACATTGATTAATTTCTGCATATTTAACGTAAAAGCTATCAACAAAGTAATAAAAATGTACGAATCCAAGTATTTTATTGAATTTCTGACAAAGTTCATATTAAACTTTTAAAATAATGAACATTTAAGTTCTATAATTTTATGTGAGAAAAATGTAAAAAAATGATGAAGAGAAAAGGGTAAAAAGAAAGCCGTCAGAGGGGGGCGAGGGATTCAGTGAAAAAAGAGGGTGAAGAAGAAAGCCGGAGATCCATCAAAAGCCCCGACGCGTGTGCGGTGATCGGTTGCACGCGCGCACCGCGCGCACCGCGCGATTCCACGGGGTATTAGCATCGCGCGCGCGAGGTCATCCCGGCATACGCAACCCGAATCGACGCTGCGTCAGACGGCAAATGGTTAATGACTGGTTCTCGGGCTTTGATTTTTCAGGGTTTAACGCGACCTCCGGTCGAGCAAGTTTTGCCAGCGCTCGTATTAGCTTTTAAGGGATGACACAGCAGTTTTTCGGCTGCTCGTACGTATAATACGAGAGGGAGAACATTACGTCTCCCGTTGAAAATTAGATCGAGCATTTCCGAAGAGATCCTGGGAGCCCCGTCGCTCTGTATACGAAATTACATTTTTTTAATCATCGCTTGAAAAAACGCGTGGAAATGACTATGACACGGATTTAGAAAAATCGACAATTTTCCCACCAGCATTTTTTTCAATTAGAAAATAAAAAAATTTATATTTGATTTTCCAATGCAGAGGTAATTACAACTATAAAGGGTAAAAATAATTTTTACTTTTTAAAATGTTCACAACAGGCCACTTATTGGGCAGTCGCGATTAACTCTCACGGTCGATTTCAAATAGGAACTCGCTCCCAACCGACGCGCCCAAGGTGCAGTGACTAGACGACTTAAATAAACCCATTCTGCGACTTTCGGATTCTCCGAATTTCATTTTCGTCCGGAACTCGCGCCGCCCTCTATGACGTCTCCCCCTCGCTGCCGATTTCGACTTGACACACTTTTTTCACGTCGGACGCGTTTTTCGTCAGGCGCGAGGCAATCATGTGCTGAGATTTTCTCACTCGCCCGGAAGACACCACCCATGAGAAGCAGTCTACGCAACGGGTTCGTAAAATGTCGAGGGAACGAGGTAGGGGGACCGAACACCGCTCTTACTAAAGAAAATAAAGAAAAAATGAAGAGCGTGATTTAAGGAATCACGATGAATGAGGCGGTTCATTTTCTGTAAATTACCTTTTTTATGGTGAAAATTAAATATCGTCTTAGGTGGAGCTTTCGATAACAAATACTTTTAAAGGCACAACACCATTAATTCACAAGGCATGTCCATTCAATTCACATATTTCAAATGTGATTAAATTCAATTATGATCCACATCTATTAATAATCTACAACTTGTTCGGAAGGACATTTGGCATTCATTTGTAATATAAACTCTTCAATAATCATATATCTCGCTATTACAGTATATATGAGAAACAAAAAAGAAAATTTGTTCGACAATATTTGGACACGCATTTTACACAACAGTGAGAAAGGGGACAGGCAGGGGGGGGGGGCTCTCGCGGTCTCTAAAACTGACTTCCCGTGGGAGGGGGAGATTCGAGCATTCCACAAATCGGTGGGTGATTTTTGAGGGGTTCTCCTCTCAGCCCGCTTTCCCCACTTTCCCGCTCTTTTCTGTCTTCGCGATAGGAGCGGTGACAGCACCATCCGACACTGACTAATGACGCCCAAAGTCAACGGTTAATGCCGCGGGGTTCTCTCGTGGTTCCTCTCCCCTGACTATGATTTTTTTCAGGCTTCACTCTCTCGCCGCACTCGTCATTCTTTTTCAATCGCAGTTCCCTACCGACCTCGGAGAGGCGAAAGAATGGAAAAAACTGCGGTATTCCTATCCCGAGAGTCGATTCTAGCGAAATTCGAAACACCCCCGTGTCGAATGCTTTATTAAATCCGCAAACATATAAACATCGTTAGCTGCTGCCCGGTGAAATTTTCAACGATGCACCAATTTCGATAATTTGACGGGTAAAAAACCGTTAATTAATTAATTAACCATTAATTTTACAATAATCTTACAACAATGCATGTATTTTTAAACTATTATTACTACTCTCGTTTGATTAATATTACATTTGTTAACGACAACACTTCGCACCAAATACCAGGCATCGTGCACAAGCCATTATTTTTATCATCGCATTCGTATTATTCACGTCTAACAAGTACCAGAATAATAATTATTTCAAACCCACTCGAAAAAACGATGTGCTTCTGACGGCGCGAAAAAGCTTGACTCAGGTGCGCCATCTTCTTCATTATTCCACGATGTCGTGAATAATGACGTGATCCTCGTGAGGTGTTGCACTGCACACAACGAAAGCAGGAGCTCGAGCATTTCCACTCGACACGACGAAAATTTACATGAACAACGGGAAAATTGATTCAACGGTTGCGCACGATTACGCACAAGTGATTCGCCCTTCGTGCACGCGAGCGGCGCGAAAGATAAATTGTTGCTCGCGATCTTTCTAAACTAATGATTTCTTATTTGCTGAGTCGTTACGGCTAATAAAACCATTAATCACGAATCGCGTTACAAAATGTTGCGTATCGATCGCCCGACATCCGTGACGCACGGCGGGCGCGCAAACGATGAAAATGTGATTTGCTAAGGATATAAAAGCATTAATCGTCGATCTTCTTTGTTGGCTATAAACACGGTATAGCAATCGATAGTTTTTGCATTATTTTTCATATTTTATGATCGGTTGTAAAATATTGTAAAAGCACGCATCATTTTAAGTTGTAGTAATTTTTTTAAACAGATTCTAATTCAGTAGAAGCCTGCTCTCTAAAATCCAATCAGTGAAAATCCACTGAAAATTAGTGCATATGCACCATTTCGAGTATCTCTATTCAAACGAAGAAAAACATCCACGCCATTTTGGCCTCAGCACTATTTACACAAGCTCCCGCTCATTAAAAAAAAAACTCCTCAAGCGCGAACACCCGAACACGAAGTTCTCGCGCGTCGAATTCGGCCTCCCTCGCTCGATTGCAGTGCATCGAAGATGCATGAGGCCTTCTAGTCGGCTGGAATGGTGCTGGAGTGGTGGCGCAGTGCACACTTGAACGCAGCCCGGTTGACTGCCGATACACAACTGCGCTGCGGCGCATAATAAACCTCGCCCCGGCGATTGCGTCGGGCTGACACAATGTGCCAGCCGCGAAATTGCGGCGCGTAGGTGTTGAACGGTACGAAATAATGATGATTGATCCCGGCGAAAGGCCTCACCGTTAAGCAAAGATTGGTTCGCGCGTTGCCTTTACATACGGCCTGAGCGATGACTGCTCGAATCGCATCTTAAGTGCCGAAGCCTCCCCTTCCCGATTGAGCTTCGCAGCTCGTACTTTACGTTCGATGCCGTCCGATAGAGTTAATGAGTCGTTCTATCGTAATAATGATATTTTCGAAGAGCGAGCGAGCTAAAAATTTCAATCGGGTTATCCCGCACTCGTCCTGCAACTAACTGCGTGCTTATAAATCATTTCCGTGAAAAAGGCAGCTAGAAAGTTGCATCGTCGAATTGAAAGCTAGCGTTAGTCGCACAAAAAATTGAATGCGCTTATATTGGGCTCGAATTAAATACTTCATTAGCTGAGCACCCACGTAATCGGGCGAGTCCTAGGAGAAGAGCTCGTAACGCTGACTTTTACAAGATAATGAAATGTCAATTTGCGCAGGCGCGCGACTGACACGGAATAAAAACATTAGCACGATTTCGGAGCGATTAAATTAACAATTAAATTACACGTGCCTCGAATAAAAGTGGCGAGGCAAGGCGCTTAGAAATCGTGGGCCGTGATTGACTAGCGTGGAGAGGATAATGCATATAATTCAAAGGCGCGAGCGCTCGCAAAAAGTTTATTTCAGAAGGAATAAAAGCCCGCTCTCGCGCGCACATATAATTTTCCAGCAGTATAATCAGGCATTGCGCAAGTTGTTTATTCAAGAGAGAATTTTCGACACTTAAATCGGCGCGTGTTATTAAAATAAACCTTATTTTCATTCGCAAAAACCAATTGAGCAACGAAGAAACTGGAAATGCTAAATAAATAGGCTTCATAGCCGGGCAATGCGTGTGAACCGTGCCGGGCGCGGAATCGCAAGTAAATGGACGCGAGCGAGGGAGAGGCTATCTCATAGGAGAGAAGATGGATGGACGCATGAATCGGCCCACGTAAAGTCTCTCCTTCCCTCTCTCGTGTCTCCGCTCCTTCGGTTATCAAAGTCTCTCGGCAGCGAGCTCGACGGTCGCTCTGCCTTTCTACCACTGCTTATTGCTAAGCTAAAGTGTTATAATTGTTCAGCCCATAAGGCTGTTTGCCCAAGAGCCGAAGGACAACGGGTCGAGCCTGTCATTTTAATGAATGAAAAACCACGAGCCATTAAACCTGTAATTTACGACCGAAAATCAAGTTATACCGCAAAATTCTCCGCGTATATCCTAGATTATTTACATAAAAATCGATGCTATATATGTAATTCAATATTTTGTAGAAAGCGCCTGCATACAGATTACGTGCTTAATTACATATATATACTGTATCTAAACTAAGATTAACTGTCTACAATATTCCGCTGAATTTGTATGAGAAAGCAGATTTTCTGAATAAATAACGTAGAAAGTGTACAGTGATTTTAAAAGAAAATTAAAGTATTCGCGACGATAAATTTCATTTTTTAATGGAATCATGTTCATCGTGAAAAATTAGACAAACTCGATACAATTTTATTTGATCAAATAATTATAAATACGATACCCAATTACTTTACAATTTGATAAAGCCAAAGAAAAGCAATGCCTTGCAATGCTTTCACTTTCTCACAATATCATTATCATAATAGCCACCTCTTAGTCACTCCGTAATGCCTGCAACTCGTGCAATGTAAGCACGAAAAGTATGAATGAATAAATTTTCATTACCACCCCATTTGTTAATACTAATGTACAGAGAGCTGTCAGGTGTGCATATATAATAATCGATCGGCGGAAAGTTAGCGCAAGCAACGAACCGAAATTGGTCGCAAAAATAAATTGCGGGGGTGGCTGTATTATCGATTAGGTGCGCGCGCGCAACATCGTCGGCTCATTGAGACGAGGCGGCGCGCGTGGAAATTGCTCGCGCTGCGATGCCCTGATAGCGGTCCGCTTGCACCGATATTGGCTGCGGGCTTCATCCGAGAGAATTGATTTACAGATGCAAGACTCGCCTTGGCTTCTCTCTCTCTCTCTCTCTCTCTCTCTCTCTCACACACACCATCTCGCTCTCACCCGGCGCGCCGCTGTGGCACTGTGCCTATCGGAGCCGATACCATAATCCTCTGAAAGCTTTGTAGCCATAACGTTTATCGGATCTTGATTTACTTCTCGGGTAATATAAGAGAGACTCGAGCAGCTCGTCGTATGTATGTATATATAAAGCCCAGTACCAATATCGCAGCCGGTAAAATATCTTTATGACTCCGTGCCCTCGACCGTGCCCGCAGTTCCGCCCGTGAATGTTGTCCGTCGCTCTCGAATAAATTCAATTTATTTGGTCAATGCTTCATACCTTTTAGCGGGATAAGTAAACGCGGAGAAAGTATTAAAATCTTGGCTTTACTTTATTATATGTATCTTTTCATTTCGTATACCTTTCATTGTGCCTTTCATTATTGTCTAGTGCATCTCGATAAGCACTTATAGAATATTAATTTATTTCTCGGTAATAAGTTATTCAAACAAAATTTAATTTTCTCTAATTTGAATATAACCTAATATAACATTTTCAAATGAAACGTTTGCATGAACGTTATGATATTTCATTCCCGTGAAATACCTACGTCAGAGAATCTATGTCAAATGAGTTATTTAATTTCTAATATCGTTGGCAAAATGATATCCCCTGCTCATTATATAACAAATCACGCTGAGAGAAATCACGCGAGCGGTTTTCATGATTTAAATACCCTCCCGTTTTAACATCAAACTCACTGCGCTGCGCTGCCACAAAATGGAGCGAGGATTTAAATCTCGTCGAAATTGATGTATCGACTCGAGAGTGGCAATCATTTACCGGTCGGATCATGCGAGCGAACCGTTAAAGCGCGAAATATAATTTTTCGTGATTTACTCGAGGTGAGACTTTGGCGCGGCAGTAAAAATAATCCGCGGAGAGACAACGGCGACAAATGAATCAAGCAAGCTTCGGGCTACGCGGGCGACAAAATCTCAGACAGCTTAATTAAGGGGGCGCACGCACTTATCACCCTCGCCGAAAAACGAAGCCGGCGATGATCGCGAGCCGTGAATTTTTTCTTCAATATATAAAAAGGCAAAATAAATCCAGACGTGGGGCCTCGCGCGACCGCGTAAACGCAAACAAAACGTCCCCGAGCGGAATTTATCGTCGAGCTAAGTGTCTGGTTCGATGCATCTTTTTTTGGTTCACCGGCCGCACTGCTCGCTCGTCGTCGCCTGGAAAACTGCGATTAAAGCGGAGAATTTACGTCCCGTAATATTTTGCTCAAACTGTCGGTTGAGTTAGATTATTCACGCTAATAAATTGATTGCCAATTTATTTATCAATTAGCTAAATTTATTCACTTATTTAAAAGTGTGAACGATCCATCTATTTCAATTTTCAATATCGACTATGCAACCTGTTATCATAATTTAGTAACTATTTACGTACGAATAGTTTACAATAAATGAATGCAATCTACCATCAAATTTCGATAGCATAAATTCACTCAAGTATGCGCGCCTTCGAGCAGAATTACTGCAAACGATGCTTGGAAGTCGAAAAAATAATTTGTTTTTTCTTCAACGAGTTTCGTGCGTGCGTCGTCTAACTTTACGATCAGTTTCTTTCGTCGCGCTTTATCGCGATATTCATGGCACCGCATACCCCGCCAAAAATCTTTTTTTTGCCTGTCACGGCTGCGGCCTCTTTATACCCACTTTTTTTGCCTCTCGTAAACAGAAATGTTTGTGAATTAGCCGCGCCTCGTGAAGCGTTAACCTATTTTAACAGTGTCCGCTTTTTGAGAAAACCAAGTTAACCATATCTACTAGTTATTAAAGAAAACTATCCTTTTAATATTTTTCCTTACATTTGCTTATTTATTTGGCTTTTTTTATGAAAATTTGTATTCAAAATTTTCAATCAAAAACTATTAGTATTTATTTTAAAGTAACTGTTAAAACTGATTTTAAAGTAATACCTATAAGCATCGATTCAAGTAGATTCATCATTAATTACGTTTTCTATAATGCAATCAATAAAATCAATAACTTTTTAACAAATGATCTTTACGTGATACTTGATAGCATTTTTGCTCATTTTAGAAATTGGAGATAAGCATTAAGATAAGGTGATAATTAGCCGTGGAAGTGGAGGACTGGCCGGTCATGTTTTTACACAATATTTTAAATTGGTGCGTCTCCCTGGTCAATAAATCATCGTTGCCTATTCGCGGTCGCACGCTTATTTTAAAATCGTTCTCCGCATTAGCATGCATGCACACTGTAATTCGTCACGCAAGACCCGGATTAATTTTACTGTTTTCTCTCTGCATCGCTCTCCACTTTATCGAATAACGAGTAAAAAATTGGAAAATGTCTTATAAATCGCAAAATTTAAATTGCAGATGTTCTTTTTTATTTCTTCAATTGAAAATGAACAGTTACTACAATTTTTAATGTTATCATTGATTAAGCGTTAATGGAAATGAAGCATAAAATGTCCAATACATGAAGAAACGGAACGAGGTATTATCGCAATAAAAATGCAAATTTCATGATATAATATAAAAGTTTGAAATGCATTTTCCATCAATAAATTAATGTTTTCAAATAAAATATTTAAATAAACCTTCGTCGAGTTGTGTAAGATACATTACAATTGATCGATGATTTTATTAGAGAACTGTTGCAATACGTAAAGTGCATGCAGTATTTTACTATAACTACTGGCATGCAAAGTAGTAAATTACCCGTCCTTTTTCCCCCTTGATAATAAAGGCTTTATAACACGTGGGCCAAACATCGCCTCTTTGTTATAAGCTCCCTAAAAAAACGCCAAGCTCTTTGTCCCTTCCACGCGCGGGCTTGTAACTCTCCCCGGCTCCCCGTCAAGGCGAAAAGCGAAATTTTCGGCTGTCGTTCATTGTCCCTCTAGTCCAGGCAAACGGACGAGAAGAGAAAGTGATAAGCGAGAAGAGGGCACAGGAGTCAACTGGCAATTGATCACGTAGGATCCGCTGGGTCGCCTGAGTCGCCTCTCCACACGTGAAGCCGCGGCATTTAAGTTCGCACGAGCGAGCGAGAGCCCGGCGTGTGTGTATAATTACTTCGTGGAATCGGCGGGCGCGAGCAGGAGTTATTCCCGATATATCTCCGCCCGGAGCATGCGACGCAAGACTAATTGCCGCACGTCGCAGGCTAAGTGCGTTTTCAGCCAGGGAATTTCAATGGCGAGGTAAATCCGTATCACGCGCCTCGTACGCCTTGTATATATAAATACATATTTACATCACGCGAGGCCCCCTTTCCGTAAAGCTTCTTTCGTGTGATAGCGTTTTTTCGCCTCTGCATAATGTATGCATTTTACCCGAGCTCGCAAGGAATCGCATAGGCTTCCTTTCAATACAGCGTGGGCATGCTACACCTGACGAATTCGCCTTTTAAATTATCACTTGTCTTTGCTGTCTCTTACTGTAATCAAAATAATAAGCTAAATTTAGTTATTTCCAACCAGCTAAGTGTCATTTCAATATTTACCAAAATTCAAGTACCAAATAGACACAGTTAATGGTATGTTGATTTTGGCCTATTTAAAGCCATCATTTTGCTCTAAATTTTGAATATCATGTTTGTCATCATGAATTGTGCAAATGTTAAAGTTTTCACTAAAGACGCTTGCGTGTGAACCGCTAATGGTCTAGTAAAATTAAATCTTACATCTCCATAATATCTTACTATTTCTGGTAAAGACCATTCATCTTTCAGAATATTCGCGGTCGCTGTATATAATTTAGTTAATAAGGAAATTTTGTAATCTTGTAGGCATTTATAACATATAGATTTTACTTATTTTTGACTTAATTGCATTGAAATTATTTATATTAATATTTTTAGCCTTAGGAATTACTTGCAGAAAAACCAATATCTGACAATTCTTTTCATACTTTATAAGATATTCAGTAAGATTTTATTTTTTCTAAGCAGAAAGATATTCTAAAATTAATTATGCAATATTAATAAATAATTATATCAATTACGTACAATTACTGCAAATTTAAAAAATGGTAATTCCCGTTGAGCATGTTAGTTTGAATAGCGATAATTATATGCATTAATGCACTAATGCAAATGCATTTCTTATGCTTTTCTTTTATTTATATGCAGCTGTTCTCCAGCTGTGGTACCGTAAGTTTTCAGCAATTCGCTTTATTTTCATGAGAAAATCTAAAAATATATTCATTTTAAAAGCAAAATGTATATATATTATTATTTTTCGCTTAGAATACACTTATCTGCGATTGCTTCGATTGGTAAGTTCTGACAGCCGATAGAAATATTCTGTAACCATAATTAAAACCGAATCTGATGACGATTAAAATATTAACTGAGTAAAATACAACATTAAATATTCTATACATCTGTATAAACCGTAACAAATATCCGCATTCTAAAAATACTGACAATAAAGGTTACAGAACCATGTTTTCTATACGTATACTCAAAACAGCCTGAGCAGAGTAGCCACAACTTAATATTAGCGTCAGGCAGATATCCTTAGCGTAGAATTTTAATAAGCAGAATTGATTTTTGTAAAAACCAGTGACTAAGCAATGATCATGGCGTGCCAGTCATAAAGTTCATGTCATGAATGGTAGATCCACAAACTACGATTAAAATATATTTATCTGCCTCTTGTAAAGTGAAACACAAGCTAGCACATGATTTGATTAAGTCGATAGGAAGAAATAAATACGCAAACTGCAGCTACAGCTTGTTACAACGATCGCGCATCTACTGAAGATACTCGTAGCAGAAAAAAAGAAAATCAGCTTCGTTAATTCCAAACAGTACTGGCTCGCGGACATCCTTATCGAAGGTCCCTTCCCGCCTTTTCGGTCGCCTCGCTCGTTTAGCTGCACACGCGCCAAAACGAACGATTCAATTAGATTATAAATTCACGCCGGCCATTGCCGAGGCTCTCGATCTTCTAGAAAAGTGATCGCGGCGCACGCCGGCACGGTTTATACCCTCGGCACCGCCGACTTAACGGTACGAGCTGATACACTAACTGGAACACCTTGCTCCGGTCTGCCTAACATTTGTTCTATCTGCGTACGCGCGAGCAACGATATGCGCGGATCTCGCCGACGCGCTTCTCTCTCCGTATCGTACCCGGCCGCGCGGCATTTATCTACCTATCACCATCCTGGCCGTCTGGCCATTACCACACCGAGGGATGTGTGTACACGTACGAATAATCGCAAAGTGGTGCTCGCTCGTGCGCCCGGCAGCTCTTCATTGTGCGTATAAATACCGCTAGATTCGCGAGAGACGTTTTCGGAAAACCATTTGGTTAGCTGCTGCAATTGTTTATTGAATCTTGTTTACGATTAGCAAGGGTATCTTACGTTCTATTAGCATTACCTATTTATTTACAAAACCACAATCAGAGAATGTATAGGAAAAAGAAAAATGGGCCGAAAGCAACAAGTGAAGCAAGTCGCACCTGCGCGAGGGAAGCAGTACCCTCGAGCCCACAAAGGGGGCCTTCTCTGGGCCGCACCGCTCGAAGAGTGTCAAAACATCCTGTGCAGCTGGAGGATCGGGAGCTGGTGACGAGCCGCGAGCCTTGCGTCCGTCGCGGAAATGCATCTCGTCGCCGCATCGGAACCTCGGTGCGGTCTCTTCTTTCCGCTGCGAGTGGTGACTTCCCCCGCAGCGGGCGCGGAGAGCGAGAAACTTTGCATTCGGAATAGACAGAGGACATAACTCTCGGGAGCACGCGCGCGCGAGCGAGTGCACAGCCTATTTTGTATAACCAGTTTACGCCGGCCGGAGATTTACGATCGCGGCCAGCGGTTCGTGCGCGCGCGAGCGAGCCTCTCCGAACCGGTGCGTCCCTTTCGCGGAGTGTCGCTGGTAGCGATCTCTCGGTATACGGCTCCCGCGGCCGGGCGCCCAAGCGCTGCTCTTTTTTTGCGGCCCAGAACGACGGCGCGAATGTCCCCGCAGTGGCTTGTCTGCGATAGCCTGATGTGGAGGCATCCCGCATCCGGACGACCCGTTGGCGAATCAATACCGACCCAAGGGCTATTTGAGTTGGAGGTGGCGTACAGAAAATCATTTCTAAGTGTTACTATATCCCTTTGA
This sequence comes from Eurytoma californica, assembly GCA_035586675.1. NCBI lineage: Eukaryota > Metazoa > Arthropoda > Insecta > Hymenoptera > Eurytomidae > Eurytoma > Eurytoma californica. Next base: position 806,113 of record JAXIUT010000037.1, read on the forward strand.
GTTTCTGCTAAAAAAATATTAGCGGTAAAAAGTCGTATTTTTAATTAGATTAGATTTATACACTGACGGGATGGAGTCGTTGCTTTTTTGGAGTACAGAATTTTTCATCATATGGAGCACATGAATGGAGTCGAGGAATCGTCTTCGTCACGTTCGGCGCAAAAAAGATCGTTATTTATTTATCAGTGGTAATGAGCGTCTGGTCTGTCTTATCAGCATTCAAAGCTCGGAACGACGGGTATTTTCCCACAGTGTCCAGGCGCCCGAGGAACAAAACAAGTCCGAGGAAAAGGCGTCCACCGCTCGGCATAACTAATCATCGATGGGGTTAGCGCGCGCCGCTACCATAACTGACCGAGCGCACCCGCTCTAGTAGCGCATCCGCGGCCCTAATTGTCATTACAAATGAAATAATTTCTATTAATAAATCACGATCGCAATTCCGGCTCGTCTCGGCAAAGAAGCTGCCCGGGGACGATTAATCAGCGCCGTCAAAAACCAGGTGGATGCGCGACCGCGGCAGTTAGCCTCCGCCTTCCACGTGCGCCTCGCTGCGCGAAGAAAACATTAACGCCAGCGACGCGGGGCTAGTCTGCCTACGTGCTGCGCTTTTCCCACGTGCTCGTTCATTAACCGCTTGATGCGGATGGCAAGCCAGTGACGATTATACAGAGGAGTGAGCAAAATTACTCCCTGTGCGCGTAGACATCCTGTCTCGTTTCGCTGTTTTTTTTAACAAATGGAAATATATTATAACGCGAAAATCAGTAAGAAAAGTATTATTATATCTGCCCCGTTAACAAGAGAAAATGATTGATAGTTAAAAGGCTATTTACGTAGGATTGAAAAAGTTAATACTATTCGCAGTAATATTACATCTTGGTATAATCACTGCAAAGAAAGATATAGTATTTTGTTTTTCTCGCTTAGGTACCCATTATATCTTTTGATACGATACTTTTATATCTCGCCATTACACGAAAAAGCAAATGTGAGGATACTTAACCTTTGCTCAGAGCATGAAAGAACACTACTTGGCTCGCAAAAAGAATTGTATAAGAGTACGAGAGCGTGATAAAAAGTTTGTTGCCCGAAATTTTGTTACATTAAGTAGAATATGTCGCAAGTTATCAGACGTAAATACGCGTAAATACGCAGTAAAAGGCAAGAGGCAATTCGCCGCATTAAAGTTGCGCACTGTGCGCAGTAAATCTGAGGGAAAATATCGCGCGGCCCATAAGTTCTGATAAATGAACGCGGCCATAATAAACCGTGAGATGTTTATCTCGGCTTTTCTCACGCACCGGGTTCCGGATGCGCGCGTAAACGCAGCTTATGCAAAGGCCGATCGCGTCAGCCGGCGCTCGCTCTGGAAAAATCGGCGAGCGCCGCTGATCGGACGTCGAAGCCGAGCGATGAAGATAAGCCTCGCGTGCGCGCGAGCAGAGGCCGCGATGATTCAACGGAGACGATAAACGACGGCGCGCGTTGTCGCTCGGCAATCGTCAATGGAGGCGCGCGCGCGCGGCCAATCAATCTATTAGTCGGGTCGGGCCCTTTTTGCTCGGCGGCCGTCCGCGACGCGGAAGAGGCCGCGGCCGGCAAGAAGCGATCAAGCCAAGGAGCAGCGGGATATACGGGCGCGACGGCCTTATACGCTTTCCCGGGAAGCGCCGGCGAGCAATCATTTACGAGATCATTACGAGCTCGCGGGACTCCAGCTTGCCGACGAATCTATTCGCCGAGCGTATGCACCGAGGAGAAAAAAAGCTCGCGGAGAAAGTAGCCGGTTAAACGACGATCAATTTCGCTCGATGATCATGTCGACTGTTTATACTGTGCGCAAGATGCTATTGATGATTGGGTACGATTTATCTCTTTACAACTCTTTTAATCATACGTCCATGTTGACTGATTTTATTTAAATTTTTTTTTTTAAGGAATGCAACATTTAGAAAGTAAAAATTCTCGATTTTTCAGGAATAATGATTGTAGGAATAGAAGAAACTATGGTGGTTTAAGTGAGCAATCGATCGCACAAACGCAGTGAGCGGATTGCAAAGGCCCCGCGGAAGCGCGTGTCTGGCTGCGGGTGGCGCAATCCATAGGATCCCCAGCTTTTCCAGGGCGCCCCAGCAAGCAGGTTCGTTATTCATCAAGCCGGACCGCGCGATTCGCATACATTAGCCAGATTATACAGGTGCATCGTCCGGCGGCCGAGTCGTCCCCGTACGCGTGATGCACTCGCTGATCCGTCATAGAAGCAGCCTGGCTGATGTATGTGCGAGATGGCCCGGTAAAATGTGCGCCGACGCCACCTCCCTGGGGGATATTAATTCGTCGGGGATATTAATTCGTCGCCGGGACGCGACCAGCCACTTTGACATTAACGCTCCGTCGCACTCCGTCCTTCTATCTTTCTCTTCGCCTCGCCCTGACTACCCCTGCCACTCTGTTCTCGTGTACACAGCTCTTCCTCGTTACGCAAGTGTCGCGTTCCTCAACGCGCTTATGATTATCCAACAATGATGCCAAAGCTCCTGACGCTCTGGGAATTTCGTTTGTGGTTTTATTAGGGGAAAATATTGCGAACAGAGCGTACTTGTAATTAAAACATTATTAAATTATTTGAATAAATTGATTTTAAGAAAAATTTGAACCGCATTCTTGAAAATTAAGAGGTGATATTTTAAATAAACAATTCTCAACTAAAATAATTAAAAGTTTCTTTATGTAAATATAAACTATTTTTCTCTCGAAACGCTAATTGAGTTTTACTTTAATGAACGAAATGAAAGTTCTGGGAAACATCCTTTTCAACGTGTTTAAAAATGTCTCTCTTTTGCAAAAAGTTGAATAAAATCTGCACACATAAATTCCAACTACATTGAAAGCGGCGGTCGAGCCAAGTCCCCAAGTCGTACAAACTAAATCCCGGGATCCGGCGGTCCTCCAAGACGCTGTAGCACTCGCTCTAGCAGGAGCGGCCGGCGTTCGAGATCTCACCTCTTAGGCGGAGCCGCGCGAATGGCGATGCTAATCTTAACTATTATACGAGGCAGCGCGTCCGGTGTCCAGCCCGGAGCAACCCTCGTCGCGCCGGCCACCCTCTCTTTTGGTAGCCGCCGTCGCCGCCGCCGGTAGCGCGTTAACGTCAAAGTTATAAGCGCAAAAGCCATCCAGAGTGTCCGGTCGCTCGGGGAGTCCGTCGCTATATAGCTCGCGTCCAGAGTCCTCCTTTGAATTTTAATGGGATGCCGCGTAGCTACCGCGTTTTGCAGCTCCCTCGCGCACACGCTTCGTGTCCTTTTGACACGCTGCGTCCCACCTCCTGCTCCTGCTCCTCTTTTTTCCTTAGCTTTACACCGAGTTTACGCCGCCTCCGCGAATTGCGACTTCTGAGAATAAGTAATCCCAAGCAGCACTTATTAAACTTCCAAATGCAATATGTTCACTTTTAAAAATTTAGTATTTTCAATCTTTTCAGTTTGCATTTCGGCTTTTAAATTGTAGCAACAAAAATGTAAATAAATAACATGAATTACCATTTTATAATGAAATTAACCACATGTGCATGACGGTTTATCATACTATCTACGATTTTTTCTTAAAAATTTATTAGTGTACTTTAAGCTTTCTCTTGTATTCGTTTTCTTATTAATTTATCTAATTAAACATACTCATATAATCTACATAATTCTGCTATCTTGCTATCTTCTCCCAAGATAAACGTTATATTCTCCACTAGTCAGACTAGATACTTTGTCAATTCGATTCTTCTCTATTGATCAGCTGATGCAGCTACATATTCGTGCATAGAGAGTGGTCCATTAAAAAGCCTAGTTCTTTCAGGCACAAAAGGAGGAAAAAAAGAATACGAGGCGGAGGCAAGAGAAGGAGAAGGAGTTGCAGGACACCGTGTTCCTGCGGCGTGGGAATCAACGGCCGAGCCCCGACTACCACCGATTATCGCAAATTCGATCGGAGGAATACCCCTTTTGCGAGAGGCAGGAAGAGCGAAATGGACCGCACGCATAAAACTCCCTCTTTCTCTCTATCTCCCTTGCTCTTGCCTCGTCGACCATAAATGCGCGAGCCGCTTCTTTCTTGCAAAATGATACGCCGCGTAGCTGCCGACGCTGTTAATACAAGGGAATTAATTGCTCGCGAACAACTTCGTATTTTCTGTGCTCATCGGTTTACTTATCACACACCGCGCGGCCAACACCGGCTATTAGCATGCTAATCGTATTTATACAAGTATCTCTTACTTGAGAAAAATATCATTTCAAGTTTACACGCAGGCAAAACAAGCGTGAGATTCATTAATTATTCTTCACTTTTTTATTTTTTATATTTTACTTCTATTTCTGTTACCGCAGTAAACAGTAATAATGAGGTACAGCTTCCAGTTTGCTTACATCGGTGTCATAGTGCGAAGTCCAATTACCTTCATTCAAGCACTGTAGAGCAAAACTTTTAAATAAATAAATTACAGAGTTAAAATTATTGAACGAAAGTAATTAATGAAATGATTTATGTATATAAAACTATAAAATTTGTTAATTTTTGCCTTTTGTTTCATCATCAATAAAAATGGAGTTCTTTGATTTGTTTAAATTATTTTATAAAAAGTATATCTACATTTCAGTTTAAGTTAGAATTCGAAACAGTAACAAGCGGTCGTCGCTTTATTAATGCATTTCGGCACCGAAATCACTCTGCGACACAACTGCATCCGCATTGTCGGAAGAGTGCGAGCATTGGCCGTGGGGGGCGCGCAATATCGCGCGCGAAAAATCGCCGCAACCAATTACCGCGGCCGGCTGAACGGGAAACGGGCCGGCGACCTTTCGGCGCGTTATCGAAAGATGAATTGAAAGGCCGCGTGCGCCGCGGCTCGTGAAATTCGATAACAGTCGCGCGCTTCCCAGCGAGCCATTACCCGAGGAGAGTCGGGCGCGCAGTCGAATTTCCGCCCGGCCCAGAATCTAATTTGCGCGCGTGATTTTCGTGCTCGATGGAGCGCCCCCCGCCCCTCCCCGGGCCGTCGCCGCCGCCGTTGCGAATGCGAAATCGCGATATTTTCGCGCTCGAACGCGCGCCCGCGAGAAACAATCACTTCCCCCTTGCGGTGCGTCAGCGCAGCGTCCCGTGAAAGTCTCGCAGATGCGTTCGAGCGCGCACGATCGCCGCAGGCCCGCACTGCACTGCCGAGGTTGTGTATCTCGATTACCGGGCGCGAGCACTCGTATTACGCGCGGCCGCCTCGTTTCGTCATTTCGGAAGGGCGATCGAACGGACGCCGCTGCTTAATGGGCGAAATTTATTTGAGCAGCACGCGGCCAGTTACGCAAAAGCGCCGATTATTGCGAGAGTATTTATTTTTTTTCCCCGTATTTTTTCGTACCTCGCACGTAAGTTAATGACTTTTTAAATTAATATCGACCCTCGCTTGGGATGCGGGCTCATAATTTGTAAATGACGTATATAAGGAAGTTATTTTTGGTCACAAGATTAAACAAAAATGCGTAATTGCACTTTGCAATCGGGGTAATTCAATTTTTGATGCGGTACAAAATATGCAATCGTGTTCAAATAAAATCATTAATTATTTATTTTTCAATGCTTAAATTCAGTCGTGAGCATCATTTATTTAAAATTCAGTTATTTTTTAAAAAAGTTATTCAACTAAAAATATGATAAAAGAACAGCATCATATATGAAGAACATAGACTAATAGTGTTCACATGGCACTGTAGCACCGAGAAGAGCGTGTGGAGCACCTATGCTGCAAGAATGACCTCACGAGATGTAACAACATCTACGTGATGAGGTTTTAAAGTATATATGTTATATCGAATGCAACTTTCTCATAGTATATACAATAGAATTTCCAAGCAGAGCTATTTACAATTAACGATTGTTTTATAAAACGACAATGGATTTCCATTTTACTGTGAATTTCACGTCTTTATTTTCATTGTCTTCCAAAGGAATACATTGAAAAGGAATTTACGAGAAGTCAATTAATGTTAATAAAAAATCTACTTTAAATCACAATAATTCAAAGGCAAAATGAGTGTTTATTTATTTTCAATTAAATTGGTAAACGTTACTGTTGTAATTCCTCGAAGCTAGTTAGCATGTTTCAGCTTAAATTAAGTATTTCCTCTAAGCCATTAAAAGAAAACTGTTACTTAAAATACAGTCATTCTTTTTCTGCACACAATGGCGCTCGTTCGACGTAATTACGATCATTTATTCACAATCTATTCTCCTCGACGAGAGCGGGTAGGGGAGAGGGTATAGCCCTCTATAGAGAAGTGAGAATCGGTATTGAAAACGAATCGAACGAAAGGAGACCGCTGAAGCCGCAGATAAGTATCTCCGCTCGTTTCATTGAATTAGCCTGTGTAACAGCGAGAAAGCGAGGCTCGCGGTAGCCCACCTCCCATTTACGAAATAATAATTGGCCGCAGCGGCGCTAATCAACAATTGTTACAGACGATATATCGCGCATCACGCCCTGAGCACACAGGCCGCGCTTAATCTTTTCACTTTCACCAGTGCAGCGCTGTACACGTGTGTTTCAGCGGCAAAGGGTAGAACAGAAAATAATCCCATTTTTGCTAATTCAAACTTCAATAATAAAATTCATTCAATTTTCTCAACAGAATAGAATTGACCAGTTGTTTGTCACTAATGTGATTTATAAATTGTAGGTATAAATCAAATATTATTTCATTTTATAATTATATCCGGTTTCATTGTGGGGGAAGATTAGTCATTTAAATAAACATTGTATCAGTTTAGTTACATGCAATTGGTAGGGTGCAAACGCATTGCAATTTTCCCTGCACTCAATAAATCGGCGCAAAAATGAAAAAGGGTATGACACATAGAACGAACTTGTTTTACAGCTCTAATAAAATAGTTACAGCATCTTCTACATGATAAAACAATCATTGACGCAGAGCGAGCCCTATAAAACAAGACCAGCAATATTTTTCATCGAACGCTCATCAAATAACAGTAAAAGTCCTGTTCGCTTGAGGTATAAAGACAAAACGACGAAGGTATAAGCGGAAAGAAAGCGAGAGAAGCGGGGCCTCGCCCATGCTCTCTCCCTCTCTCTCTCTTCTTCGCAATTGTGCAACGATCCTTCTGACGCCGGGGCGACTCGACCTGGTTCCCATAAGAGTCGCGGCCCCCCGAGACAACACACGGTTTATGCGCACCAAGACAGAGAGAAGAGCATCCGGAGGGTTCGCCCGCTCTTCGTGGTGCGCGATTCCCGCCTCTCCTCTCTCCGTCGCTCTCTAGGCGTACAATCGCGCGCATCGGTGTCTCGGTCGCAAGCGCGATCGTGACCGATCGTCGTCGCGACTCGCTACGGCCACCTCGAACCCCACCGACTACTACGTGTGCGAAAATGTACCGTCTACTCGGAGATTTCCATGTCCACTGCATGATGCGATAATCAATTTTTATTTTTATTGCAGACGAAATTTTCGGTAGTTCTCTAGTTTGTTCAAAAATCAATTCAATAAAAATTAACATCCGCCCACTGAGAAAAAGGATTAGTAAAAATTACTATTTTTCTATTAAAAGGGCGACCTACTTGACCATAAAAAAAAGCTTA
>JAXIUT010000037.1:813857-836323 GCA_035586675.1 Eurytoma californica
GTAAACATCGTTACTAGGTCGAGTAGGTCGCCCTCTTACGAAAAAATAGTAATTTTTCCTAACCTATTTTCTCAGTGCATTAGAACAGAATTTGAATAAGTTCCAAAAGAATGTTCAATAAAACCTGATGAAGAGTTAAGCAAAAATTTATAAATAAAATAATTCGATACAAGAAGCAATTTAAAATATAATCGATTAATTTTTTAAATGCATGTCATGATTTCATTCTAGGCGATACTCAATTTCGTACGGAATATTCCATGCATAACAAATCCCTTTGTAATTCCTTTTCCGTTGCGTGACGCGGTACAGCTCTTTGCTTTTTATATACTTCTCGAACTGAGAAACGCAGTACTTTTCTTTCTCTAAAAGGTCGAGATTTCGTGCGCATTATGCCACTCGAATGCAGCGGCGCGTAAAAAAACGGTGCGCAATTACCCTTTGCCGATCGACTTTGAGAATCACGCTTGTAAGTAAAAGGGAAGCGCATTACCCGATAATTCGCGAGATACGTATACGGTTCTGGCTCTGTTTTACAACCCAAGACCCCAGCTTTTTAAGGCTAACTACTTTTGACAGCTTAATTCGCTGTGAAGCATCAGCCGAAATCCGTGCTGGAAACCTTGCTTTATGCACTTAAAAAGGCTATTTATGCAACTGTCATACTTCATAAAATTACCATCTCGTTATAAACATTATGGCAATTAAGTTATTTTACTGTTTGCTTGTAACTGCACGGCTAATTTATATTACTGAAACATTTAGCAAAATGGCAAATAATTAAAATTTAAATGAGAATAATATTCTTGCATTAACAGCAATAGACATAAACTAAATTATTAATCATTGTTATCGTCGTAATAGCCTGGCGATTCAATTAAAATATGATTATCATTTACCATTAAATCTTTCTAATTCTCTGCATCAACACGAAAGCAACCAGTTGTTTTTGCAAGGCTTTCGTTACCGAACACGTATAATGGTATAAAAAAGAAGCAGATTCGCAAGAAACGCTCTCGCGACGAAAAGAAATCATATTCTGTAACGTCGATTGACTGGCAATTATTTTTATCTTTCGAGGTAACACTGCCGAGACGACTGCAGCGTTCAAATTACAATAAAATTTGTTTTGCAACGATACGTGGTTTGCAATGATAAATCTAAGAGCGAAATAAGAATTTATTTTCCCCCCGAAATAACGACTCCCCGACTGCGGCACAAGTCGAAACAAATGCATTAGTGCGCGAGATCACGTTCAATCTCGGAGTTCACGCCTGCGAGCCGAAAATTTTTGAGAAATAAAACGAAAGCATTACGTCACGTCGAGTGCAGAGAAACGTGATATCATCGCCGCAAATAGAAATGGAAATTCGATCAACGCCGCCTCTTTGTAACTCCGGGCAATTTAAGTCGGCGTTGATGAGCGCCGGATCGGGGCCAAATAAGTTTCGGCCATTATCGTATCATTTATGCAATGCGCACGGCAACTCGCCGCCATCGAATTACATAAAACGCGTGTATAATTCGACATCGCTAAATCCATCTGCGCGCGTTATCGGCTCGAACTGGATCCCCACATGAGAAAGTGACGCGCGGACACGCGCCTCGCGCGCAAAAAAGCAGATTATCGCGGCGTTAATTCGCGGCGCGAAATATGTTTCGGAGGCAATTTCACGGGCGTTGCGTCACCCGCGAATTATGACGAGCGCGAATCGGCGCCGAAGCATTATACAAGTCGCGAGTTCGCCCTCGCGCTGGCTTCCGAGTAAATTACGTTATATGCGCAATTGGGCCGCGAACGCTATCTCACCGCGGCGGAGCTAAGAGTTAAACTCTTAATTGGACGCGAAACATACTAATCCATCTTCCGCTGATGAGCGACGCATTAGAATTAGCGACGTGACGCGCGTGTAAAGAGGCTGCGTCGCGAGCTCTCTCCCGGCAAACGCGGAAATGAAGCACTTTTTTCGCCACGATCGCGAGCATAATTTTGTGCTTTTCTCCAGATGTGAAAGCGCGCATAATGAGCGCTTAAGACTTGCAAATTGCACTATTAGTACTTAAATAAGCCATTTTCTGCTGGGCGTTAATTTCTGATAAAAATAGCCCTCGCGATGAGAACGCGTGCGCGTGCACTCGATAAAAATCAAGCGATAACGCTTGCTCCACGGAATAATGTAAACATTCATTTTGCTGCTGATTCTTGGGCTCCCGCATTAGCCAGCTGCGGGGGAAAAATTGCAAGAACATACTTTTTAATTCGTTAGATTAATTTACAGTTTTTTTAATCTTCGTCATTCATCAAATTCGAATTTAATTATTCCTTAGCTCGTAAGCAATTACATAAATTATCTTCATTTATTTTCCTTTCAAACTTATCAAGATTGTATAAGATGATGAAGTTAAGATGTCTTGTCAAATGATCCTTGTTAATCATTGTCACGCAGATTTATTTGTAATGAAAATAAGACATGAACGTGTCATAATTGTGAAGTAATTAATAAAGGAGATGATTGTTACTCGAAGGCGCACAAAAATGTTTGCTAGTTACTTTAATTCTATTACGGCATAGCGGCGCCTTTTTTCACGGGGCAAACACTTTCGTTGGCTCGTTAGTACCGTCACGACGACTGTCGCAATGAATTCGTGCTGAAAGAACAAACGGATAAATAATGGGTGACGAAATCCCGAACAATTTGAATTTCTCTGTTAAATTCACACCGAATTCGAGATAGAAAACTGTTATAAGATCCTCGCGTGAAAGGCATGTTGACCTCTTGACGCTTGTGTGTATACACGCCGCCTATTCACTTTTAATAAAACTTCGAATCGATGAATCATCTATACAAGCAGTGAGTGAAAATGTTTAGCCGGGAGAACAAGAGCCGATAAAGCATCAAAAAATTCGCCCAACAAGATTTTGGCGTATTCATAATAAAATTCTAGCATGTTACATGCAAATTATCTTGCTAAAAATTGATTTACGAAACCGCAAGCGATATTATTATTTTATAATCCTAATGGCTTTTAAAGGACTTACAGAGAAAGATATAAATCTGAAGTCGGAAAATCGATTGATCGCGTACAAAATAAATGCTATTGCAGCAAAAGATGTAATGATAATGAAGGTGAAAATCAAGAGCTAAATTAAAAGTACGTGGTTCGGAATTCGCACGGCAATCGGGTCGGCAGGATTCGAGGGTGCAGGTTACAGCCATCTTTCCTCCGGCGTAAAGCGAGTAAATGAAAACATAGTATCGAAGCGGAATGCGCTAATGAATTAACGCCGGCGTCGTAGAGCTCGCGCGCGAGGCGTCAATGAAAAGAAATGGGCTTGTGGACGCGCGCAGCGTCGCCGATGGCGGCGGCCGAAGCGCGGCAGTTACGGCTAACGACCGGCGCGTCCCGGGCTCGTAAAGCCGCCCAAAGCAAACTGGGGCCCCGGGGTACGAGGAAGTGCGCGCGCGCCACCACCGCCGCCGTCGAAATTAGCGGCGCGCGCCGGATTTTATTGATGTCCGGTGATTAGCGCGCCCGCGCAGATATACGCGCAGTCGTTTCCTCGAGGAATAGCGCCGAACCTAAAAGCCGGCCTCGTGTACTCGCGGAAGCTCCTCCCGGGCGACTTTATAGTTGCAATCGGGCGCCCGCTCCCCGTTCGGTTCGCCTTTCGATCGGATTCGCCCGCAGGCCTCGTAAACTTTATTGAGGCGACGCCGCGAGCTTCTCTCTCTTTCTCTCCTTGGCTTAATGAAATTTATTTTTATTCAGCGCGCCGGGGGAAATTTTACCTAAGCCATTTATCGCCGGGAAATTTATAGTGGTCCGTAAATGAAGTTACAATGCGCACGCGCTCGCGCGCCCACGAGTCACCGCTCCGCTCCGGATTTTCCTGCGTGTATACAAAAACCTTTTATATAATGATTTTCTTTTATGTTTATGGCGGCGTTAGTTGTAAAAGTTGAATTTAATTATTTCCTCGATAGGTATTGACTTTCGAAAAGCCCTGCGAGAATTGCTAGCTGAATCGTGGTTCGCTTTGATATTTCGTGCGGTCGACAGTAAACGTTTTATACTTCGTTTTTCTATTAACCGAGCCAAGCTGGATGATAAATTTTCTTTTTATTAGCAAATAAATGTGCCTTTTACTGTTTCGCTCGTCTGTGTTATTGGCTTTCGTACCTTTATTGCGTCACTCGGTACTTTTATTTTTTTCTACACTATTGATTACATTTAATTTGATCTAAGTGTTTCATTTACATGTGAAATTGATAAATTTCTAGCTCACCGGATCGGGCAACTCTGCGTAAGACAAGGAAACTTACCTGAAAAGAGAAAAGGACAAGATAAATGATTGGTGTAAACGTAATAAAAGGTAAAGATCCACTTAATGATGCGAAATGAGCCCATCCCATATGACACTGCCGTGGTTAAATTGCACTCCGGGCAGATCTCGAAATTGCGCTCGCGAGTCGATTCACTCGGACTTTGCAGGAGCAGGAAGCGCTCGCGCGTAGGCGGTCGGCGTGTGCGTGCGCTCGCGCGTCGAATCGCGCACTCGTCGCGAAATTGCCGCGCGGCGCGCACCCACGGCCGAGTTCGACGACTCCCCGGGATCGTTTTACCCTTCCCACCTGGCTGCTTTTTCGAGTTGTTTTTCTCCCCCGTCCACCGGTGGCCATTGTGCCCGGCGCGGGAGGAGAGGTGGGCCCTCTCATTCTTCCGGCGACCTCCTCGCGCGCGGGAACGATGAAATCGCTTTTTGGCGCGCGCTTTTTCGGCGCGCGAAGGGCTTTACGGCCCCGCACAATGACGAGGATTGAGGTTTATTTAACTGTACTTTTTACGCGCCGTAAATCTCCGACGTCGCGCGCATTTGAATAATTTCGCGATAAATAATTCCGCGCCGCTTTTTACGGGCCAATGACGCTTGACGTACGCAGAACGCGCGCGTTACATTAATTTAATATTTTGAAAAAACAAAAATCGTTGCGCCGTAAAATCTCGGGATGAAAAGTCGAGCCTTACTTTCCCAGCGTTCGTTCGGTGACTATCGATCTTCTTGTTTAATGATCGACGAGCCGAGCGAATGAGCGCACTTGAGAGTGTAGCGGAAGAATTGGATCGGTAATTGATGCGCTAGGGCTTGCCATTTATTTTCGGAAAATAGAACAATTAAACGAGGCAGATTGCGGTGCATGAAATATGAGCTTAAAGGCGGCGCGTCGGCGGCGTAAAAAACGTGCTCTAATAAATTCGAAGAATTTAAATTGAATTAGCCGCGATAATGCGCCTCCCGTCGATAAGCCCATCATAAACAACGGGCTTATTAAAGAATAATTAGTAGAACACGCCGGCGGTTGCGCAAGACCGCGCGAGGAATTGATGCAAGAGCCCACGAACAAACGACACATAACTCACGCGGCTCGGGGTGCTCTGATGAAATCTCACTTTGGCAGCATTTTTAGCCTGGCGCGCGCTCAAGATACGACAATTAGCGGCGATTGTTTACCGCGCAAACGCGCGCATCGATTGTCTCGCTCATTAGAGGCTGCCAGCGCAGTATCTAGCGGATTCCAGGCGTCGGCGAGCATCGCGCGCACAGGCGAGCTGCACACGGGCGCTACACACGGCTACACCCCGCCCAGCGACAGACGCACACGTGCAGACTCCAGTGGCAAATATCGTGCGCCCGCATAATAAGTCCGCTGACGGCCTGACGGCGCTTTCGCAAGTCCGGCGAAGGCGCGAATGCCTCATTATGTGCCGCTCGGCTGCATTGCGCCGGCGCAGTTCGTTACCAATTATTGTTAATACAATTTTGTCGGCGCTGACTCTTTGCGAGCAAGCGCGAAGCGTCAATTATCGCGCGAGCGAGCCGATAAACCGACGACGTGACGGATGACAATTAAGCGTCATTATGTGTCTCTCTCTATTTTTTTCGCTCTATCGCGACGTTTCATTTATGGCGTTCATTTTATTTCGTTACTTTCCTTGTCGGGAGATTATTGTTATGGGGCATCGGTTGCACTGGAAACTCATGATTAATTGTGATAATCTCGTTCGGACTTCATTATACGAGAAATCTCATTCGACGATGTCGGTGGCGCGTTTGTCCAATTGCGTAAAACGAGGAAACTTCTGCGATTTTAATGCAACTGTCATATTCTTTACTGATGGACGTTCGTTGTTACTAATTTTGAAACGCATATTTTAAAAGTTCATTTGCTCATTTTAGTTTAGCTTTAATAAAGAAGCAAATTTTTGCCGAATAAAATAAATTTAATCTTCTATACCAGGAATAGAAGTAGTCTGCAAACTAATATGAATAAATTATGAAAGTGAATATGCATATTACTCTATTTCCACTTTTGTTCGATTTAGCGAACTAAAATTTTTAATTATAGGATCTTGATAGAATAACTAAATCTGAACCAGATAAAATTAGGATTAGGAAAGATATTAGAATCAGTAGAGTATCCATTTTACTTATTGAAGCAAGTTTAATCAAATTAAGTAGTCGAATTTTTTCATTTGCTAAACTTGTATAGTCGTTAAGTCTAAAATATTTAACTCTAATAGTTCAGCGTTGACAAGTGTGAGCAAAAATACCATATTAATACAAATATATTAGAACACAAAAAAAGTAATTTTTTGAATTTAATGAAACAAAAGCAATAAATAAATGAATAAAATTTAGACTCTACTACTAAAACGATCCGTGAAAAACATTTCAATCTCTTGATTGCAGGTAGCATTCAAAATGAGACTCTCCATTGTACAGTGTCGTTTCAACGGCAACAGATAGCGAAGAGATGCCAGAACGGGAGCTCGATCATCGTCGAAATTTGTCAGGCCGGGCGATCTCAGCCGACCCCGCTCAAGCGAACCGCCGGTGCCTACACCAGCAAAGCAGATCATTATTCGACCCTTAATCACGCTCGGCTCTTTCTCGCTAAGGAGGGAAACCCCTTCGGCGGCCGACTCCGGATGCCTCTTCGCAGGGGCTACATCGCCAATTAATTATGCGCAAGCGTAACGAATTGACTCGTTAAAATCTGATACCCACTCGGCGACGTCGGAAAAGGTTGCCACATAAAAAGGGAGACGAGCTCACGTCTGCGCAAGCTCATCGATTATTTCGTCGCGGCCGTAATTAGTCACTATAACACGGCAATGCCGAGCTCTACCTATCTGTCCGCCCCAGCCCTCGTTCCGGAGCTTTCGCATCATAGAAAACCGAAATCCATTTATGAGCGCGAATTGAAAGAGCCCCGAAGATGAAAGAGCGCGCGTCCGTCAAAAGGCTGATTTGCATTCGGAATTGCGCTCTTAATATTTTATCCTGTTTCTAATCCTTTCATCGCAATCTGTTCGCGCGCGGCGCACTACTCGTGCACGCTTTTTTACCCGACGCGCCCAGCGTCCTTAATGAATACTTTAGTTTTCATAATGGACGGCGAAAGAAAGAGCAAAAACGGCCCTTTGCGTCAATGTGAAAAAAAAACCCGAGCTCGAATGCAAAGCTTGCTTTGGCCGAATGAAATTTCTCATAAATGAATTTTTTCCTGCACAGAGGGGAAAGCGGGCTTTGAGTGGTATTTTATGAAAAAAAAATTCTGGAACTAGCTGGTCCGCGCAAAAATTTCATTAATCCATACAAACAAGATTAAAGTAACATTCGTTTGAATTAAATTTTGATATATTTACTGCAGTCCGAGGACAACGCAAATGCAATTATGAAATTCGAAACCTGTCTAAATAATTGCTGGTCGTGCTCTCTTAATAAACCGTACTAAAAGTTGTGATTCTATAAAAAAGAGAGATATCCGATATAAAATAGCGTGATAAATGAATTTCCATAATTTTCGAATCGAAAGCGGTAGATCACCAAAATTTATTGCAAACTAATCGCCGCCGCTAAAAAGGCACAAGTATTTCCTCGCTTCTAAGCTATCGGCGTATCTCTCAATTCCGCGTAGCCGCGCTTGTGCACAATATCTTATTTATTTCGCCAGTCCAGGAAACGCGGCGCGCTTTATCAAGCGACGATGTATCACTGAAATTGGTTATTCCCGCGATAAACTTCCACGGCGCTTTTTTCGCTGAGCGCGAGAAGAAAAAGGCGGCCGGTGGAAAAAAAGCAGCGGGGGCTCGATCGTCCAATTAGATACACCGGTCGCCGGCAAAAGGAGGAAAGCGCCTGGGTACACGGCGGCCGTCGGCAGGATGCCGAGCAGGATCTGCCTCGCTGGTTTCACCTCGGCGAGTGGACCCGTTGGTGGCAAAAGTGTCGGTGGAAAAGGGAACGCGCGCGAACGAACTCGGCCCCCGATTAGATTTATGGCCCGTGCCCCGCGATTCGCCGGGACGCCGTATACGCCGCGGCGCGAGCGCAGGAAAGCGAGAATCCTCCAGCGGCGTGTATATAGTTACGACGGAAGAGGAAACCGTCCACGGGCTCTTGGCCTTTTTTGCGGCGCTGGGCCGATGAACCTCGAGGAAGCCGCGGGAGGGGGCAGCGCGCTTAAGCGCTTATTCTTTTACGCGGGTGTTAAAATCGAAAATATGGGTGGGAGGGTTGCTCGCGCCGCGCTTGCGAATATCTTCGGGATTGTTTATTGTGTTAGCGTGAAGGAGAGCCGAGCTATGCACTATGGCATATTTGTTTCTGGCGCTCGCGGCGCTCGCGCTTACGGTGAACGATGTATTATCCTGCGAGTTTGCCCGTCGAGAGAGCGAATTTGTTGGCTAAATTGATAATTATTGGATCACGGAGGAATCTGCAGAATTTTCATTTGCATCCTTCTCGGTAGGACCTGCAGTACGTTACACTTACTTGTGAATTTGCATGGCTCATATTTCTTTAAAGAATCTATCTGCCAATAGTACTTCACAATAAATCATTTATTGCTACTTAATATTCAATTTGCATTTACGTAATTATTCAAATGAACTATAGTAACATGTTGCAATTATCGAAAATGCTAATGTGTCTAATAATACCTTTTACATTAAATTCATGTAAATTCACTGTTAGAATTCGTTCATTAAAAATGTAGGTAATGTATACAGTGTATAAAGCAAGGATTACTTTTTGTATGTTTCTTGTAAAGTATTTTGAACTGTAAAGGCAGCTAATCTTGTTTAGAAATTTGAATGAATTGTCACCCTCTCTGTGAAAGATTCACATGTTGGGAGCATCCAAGATCAAAAAGAATCTTCAAATAGAATAAGCCAGTTTAAAATAAATACACATGAAGGTAGAGAATGTTTAATGTAGAAAGATTTATTTATCATCTACAAACCAGCAATAACTTTGACGCGCACACAAAAAAGTATCGAAGCAGGCTTTTATTAAAATTATAATCGCTTGAAATGATTAACCGTTATATAATATTAACGAACGTCAAAGATGATAAACGACTGGACGATCCAGCCCAAATCAATTAGGCGTTGTAAAAAAAAGGTAAAAAAATGCAGCCAGCTAGGGAATCTCTCATCTCTTTCGATGCGACTTAATCCAATCGGCGGGTCCCCGAGCGAAAGAGCCCCGTCATATTCGACGAGGTCATCGGGGAAAAGGCGAGTGACCAGACTCGGCCATATATCAAAACCCGAGGCGAAATGCCCACTCTATCTCTCCCAAATGGAGCATAGAGCGGCGGTGGGTGCACATCCGCTGCTCTGCGGGCCAGATTACGCGCCTCGCCGCCGAAGATCGCGTTAACCACGCTGGCTTAAGTCAGATTCCAATCAGGCTGGGCGCGGCTCGGGGCTTCGTCTCGTAAGGTCGCCGGCGAAATTTGGCCCGCGCTCCCTGCCAAACTCGTCCCCGTAACTCGAGTAACCAACTGCCTGTGTGCGCGCACTCCCCCCCTCGCTTGCGACACCCCACAAGTAGAGACGCCGCGGGGTGCGTGTTACCCCGAGGGTCCTCGAGGTCCGCGCGTGGCTCTGGAAAAAAGGGGGGAACGGGGGAAAAAAGCGGAGAAGCAGATGAATCGCGCGCGAGCTCATTGTGTCCCCCGCATATGGCTCTATTTACCTCTCGAGATTCGCGCGCGGCGCACCGGGGATTTGCGCTCTCGAATCGGCAGGCCGGACACGTGCGAGCGCGCGACTCGGCTGCGACTTTAAATGTGACACATGGCCTGATTTCGGGAATTTATCGAGCTACCGCCGGGACGATGTGCGAACGCGAGAGAGCGGGTGCCGCAGTTGCAGTCGCCTTTTCCTTTCGCTCGGCGAAATTGCCCGGAAAATGGACTTCCATCGCCTTAGCCAGCGGGCGGTGTGTTGACCCAGTTTGATGGATAATCTTTTGAACCGCGGTTCTTAGTTCAACAGCCATCTGCATGAAAATCAGAGAGTTTTCGCCGCTAACATGGAAAATTAAACGTTTTACGCTGCATTTTAAAGCGATTCTTTTACGCGACTGAACCTCTGAACTTCGTATCAATATTATTTACTGCTTCCGCTCGTTGAATGAAAAAAAAAAAACACGGTGTACGCGACATTTTTATACCTAGGTATTTATTGAAAATGTCACTTAAGAGTTTATTACTTCTCTGCCCAGGACATTTTTCAATTTGCATATAAAAATATTTTGCAGAAAACACTTTAAGGCTGAATATGAGAATAAAGTGGATTTTTAAAATTGAGAAGGACTGCCAAGTTACTTTTACATCGTAACATGAACTGACCATATTTTGTACTTTTTTA
This sequence comes from Eurytoma californica, assembly GCA_035586675.1. Taxonomy (NCBI): domain Eukaryota; kingdom Metazoa; phylum Arthropoda; class Insecta; order Hymenoptera; family Eurytomidae; genus Eurytoma; species Eurytoma californica. Next base: position 824,583 of record JAXIUT010000037.1, read on the forward strand.
TCTCGCCACGAATCATAAAACAGCATAGACTGTCAAGAGAGCAATAATGCGTTTGACACGTGGCTGCAGATATAGGAGAGTCGAGGAGTCGTATCTTTCCGAGGGAATATGAATAGGTGATTAATTTTTATGTCGCGGCACTTACCGTCTCACTTTTCTTTTTATTAACTTTATTATGAAAAAATCTTTAGCTAGATAAAGAAATATAGAGTGTTAATAGCATATCACTTACTCGTAGTAAATCATTATCAAAGCGAACTCGATTAAGGAATACAATTAACAATAATAATAAATGTAAATAGCATTGTTTATAAAAATTAAAAGATTATTAAATAATGTTTAAATATGCTAAATAACTTTTTTTTAATTTTATAATTTTAATCTGTGATTTATGTATGCGCCTGAATATTTTGTGCTTTACTTTAGCTCTCGAATTCAATAATAAATCAGTGAAACTTAAGCGTATGATCAAAATAAGCCATTCATAATATTCCATATTTCCCAGCTCAATATAATACGCCTTTGAATAAACCCGCCACGCAAAATAAATGACTCTCGCACAGTGTACGCGGAAACATCAGGTACAACATGAAAAAATGTTGGGTTTTTGGCTCATTCACCGGCGTGGAATCGAAATTTTTTCCGACAAAACAGAGCGCCGAGAAAGCACGCCGATGGATAGCTGCACGATTTGCTTAGAGGGCAAAACTAGCTCGCGCTGCACGCTTCGTGGATGCGCGGGCCGTTAATATTCTAGACTCGCGCTCTCGGCGTTGTATACACACACGCGAGTGTGTTACGGCTATAAGCGCTGCCTCCTCCTCTTAACGTGCCGAAAGAAAGCTGAAGGAAGATAAAAGAGCGAGATAGCGCGGCGGCGATTTAGCGCAAAAGGGGAGCGAGAAGAGGAGAGGAATCGCGCCCGGCAACGAAATGATAAAGCGCGCGCCGGTCAGCGCCGCCGTAAATCACGGAAATGAGCATTAATATTCATTAAGCGCGCGCCCGAGAGAGAGGGAGCGAGCGCTGAGGCTCTCAGGTGGGTGTTGCGCTCGCTCTACGCGTTATATACCGCTCGGCGTACTTTCTGCGCATATGGTTGCGGCATCGAGCGTGCTCGCTCTTATGGAACCTATTGAGATTCATTTTGCTCCTCGGTGCTTTATGCAATGCAGATTCTGCGGATCATCGAGTTTTGGCAGTTTCTCCGCTCGAAAATCTGTTGGCTGCTCCGATTAATCAATAGATTCCGCTAATCGCCTTGTGAAAAATACTATACACATGTTAATTTCAATGTTTTTCCGTCTATGAGTTATTACATGTTTTACAAGTGTTAATTCTAATGGGCGATATAACTAAGTAGGTTAATTGAAGTGAAATTTCCACGATCTCTTTGGAACAGAGTACGTTATAAAAGTCCTTTTTAATTGATAAAACAATTTTCCATTTCAAGTATGAGTCATAAAGTGAAAATTGTGTTTACTCTACTGGAATTTTTGAAAAATTCAATCTTTATTTTAAATGCTCGTCAAATTAAGCGGAACCTTTGACTCAATCTGGCGCTTAATTTAAGTCGCATTATAAAGTGTGACCCAGATTTTTAAAGCGTAAATTAGCCTTTTAAGAAACGCGGAGAGCCTACTGCAATATTCAAAGAACTTTCAGCGAGGCGTATTGCCCTATTGCGCGCGCGAGCTTGGGTTTCTTAAAAATATAATGAATGCGCATGGATAAGTGCTCGTTAGCGCTCGGCACGGACTCCTCCCGCGCGATACACCCGGGAAAAAATGTCGAATCGAATGAAAACGAGCCCGAGCGCTCACTCGGTCACCGCGCAATCCCGCGCCGCGTACACGAGGTAATTAACTTTCCAAGATTGATTGCAACCGCTCATTAACCGTGGAGTATCGAGATAAATGCGGCGCTCGATCGCGAATTAATTAATTCGCCGCTTTCATATGTGTGCGCGCGAGCCCGTTGCCTGCCTTTTTTCCCTTTTTTTATTTTACCTGCGTGTAGGTGAGGCGCGCCGAAGGCGCGGCAATAAATTCGGGAAAAAATCGATGATGCTGGAAAATCAACAGGTTCTCATGATAACGCGCCGAGGAATTTAATTACTCCGCAGATTTTAATGAATTTCAATTTAATGCCAGTTTAACTTCACTGGACGAGGATGAAAAATGCAGCCACGGTGCAAAGTATCATTTTGTACGCGATTTATTTAATCCGAGAATGAATTCGGTCGTCGGGACGAATTAGTAAATAAAAATCAGCATTTTGTACTGGTCAATAAATTATGGAGTCAAATTTTTAAATAGCGTTATTCGTGGAATGCTTCACGCGAGAATTTTTATGGAAATAAGTATTTTTAATACAGGGTTGGTCATTTTTCACAAAATTAACGAGTGAAAGTTCATCGTGGAAATCAATTTTTACTGTTACTAAAATTTCACTATACAATTTATGATTTAAATTTCCTGTAAAAATGAGTATTTGAAAAAAGTCTAGAATTTATGTTTGAAAAGCTTCAATTAATTTGACATATTATTTGTATTTATTAAAAGAAAAGATGATTCAACGTTTAAATATTGTGGAAGTTGAACAATTGTGGACCTACGTCACTCGTCAAAAGAATCTAGACGATCGTCAGCAAAAAAAGGTTCAGCAACACAATCGAACATTTGTCCAACCTATCTCGAATGGTCAAAGTTTGCTAATCCACTTTACGTCCACGGCTCGATAAAACAAGACGTTAAACGTCAGCGAATGCAATAAAATAACATTATTAATCGTCACCGTGCGCGTTTTTCGCTACGTATTTACGAACGGACGCTCGGCGGCGGCCTCCTCCGCCTCCTTCGGGGTCCCAACGTCGGTAAATTTCGCGGGTGTAAAATACGAGCTTCCTAAATGTCCGCCGAGGAAAACGAATCTCCTACCGAGGCTCTACGGCCCATAAAAAGCATCGCGCTCTTCTTCTTTTAAAAGATCCTCCACTCGCAAATCCGGTAATTGTGCGAGCTGCACTCTGGATTACGCTTCGTCTGTTACAACCCGCCGGTCCCCACCGACATCGCGACGAAGTAAATGCTCGCGCCGAAAAAAGAGAGAGGACAGACTCGGGCGCGAATTCGCGCGCTTTTTTCTCGGAAAGTCGAGAGCCGCCGCATTCCCCCGCGACTGAGTTATTCCGCGCAAAACCGTAAAAGCGCGTGAGTCAGGATCGTTCATCGAACAATGTCGTCCTGTCGCTCTCGGGGATTAACTCAATAAGACGCTTTTTACGAAAAGTCGCGGGAGTTTCTTTTTTCGCCGGAGGAATCCTGAGAAGGTGTGTGCTAAATTTAAATTCTCGCGTCAACTCGATCGCGAAATATTTTTCCTTGCGGGAGGCGCGAAGCGCGTGACGCGACGCCTTTACGAGGAGCTTTGAGAGCGCGCACCCCTTTCGTGATTTATAAAGAGGAGCGCGCATCAAAGGTGCACTGGGTCATTAAAAAGTTGTTTTAACTCGACTCGATAAATTTTATGACGGATTATCCGGTGCGAGCGCGGTGAAGACGAACGAAACACACTTTTATCGATGCGAAATAAAAATTGAAAAGTTACACTGGATATTTCGCGGGCGTTAATGTCACATTATTTTTAATACAGTTTTTCGACGTATTTATGGGCCGTAAACGCGCGATATTTATGGACGTGCCGATACAAATTTCCTAGAAATTCAATTCATTTGCTGCATTGATATAAAGCTTTGGCACTCATTAAACAACAGATCGGGCGATAAATTAATTGAAATACGCCTTTATTCGCAGGTATTTATCATCGTAGAATCGTTTGTCGATGTTGCAAAGATTTTTCCGCCTCATGACATCAGAATGCTACTCTATCATTTAAAACGCGCAATTAAACGACAATTCCGCGCTGTTCTAATTTTCTTATTTGCATACAATCGTAATTCGCGTCATTATTGTATGTTAATAGATAAATTAATCGATTATAAATTACCACTTGTTCTGCGAGAAGCTAAATAATTCAACTACTTTGAAGCTGCTGAAAAAATTCCTTTCTCGCGACAATTTCGTTTTGCTCTCATAGCACCTCCAAGTTTATACGCAATTAAAAAGATACAGCGACGGCAAATATAAAAAGGCAATAAAATTTCAACACGCCAAATAGTTTCCCGCCGCGCCCGAATCGCAATCAGCTTCCCAAATAGTCGAGCTTTACTGCCTACGCCATACCAATAAATTCGCCTTTACCTTTTTCCATTTAAATCGCGGCAGCCGTCGATGTCGAGCGGTTCCCTTGCCGCGAGGGAAGCGCTTTTCGCGCAAAACATAAAAGCGCACCGGGGACGAATTGTCAAGAGGCGGTCCGATTGGCCGCGGTCCAGGGAGAGCTTTGCTCTTTCGCACTTTTTCATCTCAAAAATAGAGGCAGGTGTTTCTCGGAACGCGTTTATTTCTTTAAGCCGCATAAATATCGATAATCTATTGCCCGGGGGACTGCCAGGGGAGAGGGAGGGCGCGACGACGAGCCGCGCGGTAGCTCCGTGGAGTAATTGCCTGAAAAAGAGTCAACGAGGCCTCGCCGTGGGTGTTTATTACGAGAGGCGAGCGAGCGCGGGAGAAGCGGGAGAAGCCGGAGAAAGAGGATTTGCGCCGTTCCTGCGAGCGTGCAATGAGAGAGCCGTAAATTTTTTCCGGCGGTCGGCGTGTATCAACGTTTACTCAAATTAATTGCCTTGCATAAGCGGCGCAAAAAAGTGCGCGGAAAAATTCCCAGAATTTTTTTCTGTAGCGCTACGATTATTTGTTGGCATTGCCATTCAATTATTTCATGAAACATGAAAGTTGCGTTTAATTAAAAAACTTTTTTACCCTAATCATCAATAAAGTCTACTTTATTCATCATTAGGGTGGAAACACACATAAGAATAAACTGGACATACATTATACATATATGTACTTATATGCGTAAAAGACATTACTTAAAATCACATTTTTTATAGTTTTTGTGGCTTCCTTGGGATTTCCTTGTAGATTTGTAATTCATTAAACAAGTGAATAAATTTTTCAGTAAAATGCACACGCACACACGAAAAAGAACTGATATATAATCCATAAAAAATTAAATGAAAATGCAAATGGCAAGTAGTACATATGGCTTTAAAAGGAATTTTCGGCTTAGCATCCCCAATGACATTACCGCAATCTCGAAAAAAAATCAGTCGGAAAAGCCTCAACTTCGTAGCTTTCTTTCATTTTGAAAAAGTGTCATTTCAACACCCTCCCTCTCTCGCAGTGTATAAATAATCGCTCTATCGTGTTCTCTTAATCGGGCGCTTTGACAGAGAGCACGAGCCTCGAAAATATATGTGAAAACTCCCCGCTCGGAGTGAAGTTCGAGCCAAACCTGCGGCGCAGCCGGTCGAGGCGACAAAAGTGCCGCGCAGGAATAAAGCGTCGAGAGCGTAAATATTTTCGAGAGCAGCGCGCGTCGCAGGATTGATGCTTCGGATTCACATTTGTCGGCCTCGTCCAATTGACCCCGAGGTACAAGCGCTTAATGAAAACCAATCCTCGGAGCAGCACCGCCGCGCTGCGATAAATAAGGTATCCGCAGCGGCCCATTGACAGTGACCAGCGTTGCATGTCCGAGGCCGCTGCTTTTACGGTGTCGCTGATTATCATCTGCCATCTGTTTGCTCCGGCCGCGTAGCGCACATTCATTGCGCGAAAATTTTCGGGGACGCCGCGCCATTAAACCCCGGCTACGGCACGTAATGCGCGGGGAGAGAGGCCTTGAAATATGATATACTTCGATCGGTGCGCGCCCGAGCGCCGGCTATTGAATTTCCAAAGAGCGATCGACCGATCGACCGAGCCGATACGCGCCGAGGAGCGCGCGGACGGGCGACCGGCCGCGATGTATATTACGCGCCGCGCGCCAGGGCCATATATCTTTTTTCCCTGAGCGCAGTTCAGCTGAGAGCGGGAGCTAAGTTGATTCAGTGCGCGCCTGTGATGACTAATTTCTGATCGAGTGCTTATTAATTAGAGCCGAGGATCCATCCGGAAATTTACGCTCATAGCCGTTTCATCGCGAGCGCCTCTATTTGTTCGACGATCGAGCGGGAAATCGTTATCTAACTATCAGGGGTGGAATAGAATGGCTGCTCGTATAAATTCAATTTTATTTAGATTTTAAATTCGATTTTAAATTCGAGCCAGATGGCTGTATTTTGACTTGGCGGTTACTCGATCATTAACTATCTAATTTCGAATAGTGCGAGAGGAAATTTATTTTATTTTCTCCTCTACCATTAAAAGGATATTTATTTAATGATTCTCTGCTAGAAAAATATAGACTATTAAAAGTAGCTCATTATCGTATTTAACTGCCGTGAACGTGTCATGCATTTGCAACTAACAATTGCAATAATAGGTATGGAACATTAAGTTTGTGAAAAATTTGCGATCCATAACTTACGCGCGCTTTGACAGATGAATTCTAAACAGATTCCAAGATAGCATTTGAAAATGCAGCGACAAATTGTGCATAGTAAAACCTATAATTAATGTCAGCTCTATTCGAGAAAAAATACAACGATAGATGCGCAAGTCTATTATACTCGTTACTTTTTTTAATCTGCTTGCAGCACTTGCATAAAATTGTATCAGGATGAAAAAATAGTGCGATATTAATCTTCGGTCTACTTCAAGTGCGTGCACAGATCTACTGCCGATTTATCCACTAACGAACCATTCAATTGTTTTGTCCATTTAAAAAAATCAGCATTAGAGGAAGTTGCCAGCGAGCATTACAACTTCACACGGCGCTTGCCTTTATGAGGGGGCCATTAAAGCCAGTCTATGAACCAAACGATTTCGTAAGAAAAAATAACGATTTTTCAGAGCGTTTAAGGCGACCGAGTGGCATGAGCTGTAAAAAAAACACGACTAAAGAGGCGCAAGGCAAAATGAATGTTGCGTGCCGTTTTCCATACCGAAATTACCTTTCTAACTTATCTTCATACAATGAAAAGTGGTGGAGGGACATCCATAAAAAATGCGAGGGAGTCATTAAAGTGCGAGTTTAAAAAGGTAGAAGAACAAGGCATTGCGGACATAAAGTTTCTACGTTCTTTCTCTCCGTATCTGCAGCGAAACTTTTCCGCTAGGCCGGAAGTCGACTATGAGCTAGGGTTCGTTCATATTTTCACGGGTTCCTGTAAATTAACGTCTTTTAATGTGCACCATGAAAAAAGTAATAGTTTCTAGAATTTCGTGGAATATAAAAAATTCTTAACAACGGAACTTCTACAATTTATTCTGCAGTGTACAATTTATTTTGTTAGCATTTTTTACTTATTATTTTCACGACAATAAATTCTAACCTTGCAAATTTCGTGCTCTACTTCAAAAAATAAGTTATATAAGAATATAAAACGCAAGCGTAAAATAAATCAGTGTTTTCGCACGTTGTGCTATAAAATATCGTACGATACAAGTGCGATAAGTGATTTTCGAACTTGTGGGAGGTTAGCGCCCGAGCGAAGCGAGTAATATACTATTATTTTCGAAAAGGCTTTTAATGTAGAAAAAACATGCGTACGATATCCTGTACTATTGCGTATAAATCGTTATGCTGTAATATAAAGTCGGTACCGAACGACTAGTTTAACTTGGAGATGAATAGGAGTAGATATAAGAGGAGGAAGTTAATACAAAAATCCGCACAGAACAGCCCGGAACGTATAACTTTTAACGACCACTCGTGAACGCAAGTTAAGAAGTACTGAAGGTGCACCCCCTTCACCCGCTTACGTAGACTTTCGTGTTAAAAGGTAACAATACTACTCGAAAGCATCTGAACAGGCTGCACGTTAATATGTAAAACTTGCTCGCGCGAAAAAAGTAAATGCTGCATACTTAAACAACTCTTAGTTTTTCCCTTAGAATATCAGTGAAAATAAAATAAAATATTTTTTAATTAAGGACGATCCCAGTGAAAAAGAATTTTATTACATCAGGAAAGTTCCCGATAGGCGGCTTACGCGAGTACATCTCTCAGCTTTCATCCTTCGCATCTCATCGGGAGTAAAAACCTATAACGGGTCTGTGTACAGCCACTTACTTGGGCGCTACCCGACAGACTCTCTCCCGAGAGATGCAAACTTATGAGACTCGAAATTGGAAGCGAAGGTGGCACGCACCGGGAACCGGGCGGGAAACGCGAGCGGCGCACGGGTGTACTCGGGGGAGAGCGAAAGAGATAAAAGCGAGAGAGATGAGAAGCGACAGCTCGCCGGAGGAAGAGCGAGGGAATAAATAAAAATGTGGATTACTCCTTGTCGAAAGTTCAAAGGAGAGAAGCTCGCGCTCAACTTTTTTATTCTTTTTCTTGGATCGCGATTCTTAGAAAAACGAGACCTCGGCCATTTATCATTTTAAACACCGTTCCTGTAATTTCGTGGTTTTTCACGCGCCGTGTATATACTTCGCGGAAGAGCGGCTAAAGTACCGTGCGACAACGGCTTTAATGCGTTCCAAAAAGTTTACGCAACTTGCGTTTTTTGATCGATTGCACGTTTATTTTAATTTTCATACCCTTTATTGAAATCCAGTGATTATCAGAAATATATTTTAGTTTTATTTTTTATAATGAGAAGAAGTAACTTTGTCATGCTTTAATTTCTTGGTATAGATTTATAGATAGCTGTTGATGAAATGAGAGGGAGCATCCCAGCATGGTATAAGATACTCCATTAAATAAGTTGATGCAATAAAAAAGTTACTCGTGAAGGAGAAAATGAAATCTATCACTCTGACAATTAAATTATCCCCTTGATTCACCAAAACATTAAGGTTCAACAACCGCTGAGTGATATTAATCAGAGTCAGCCGAGTAAAAAAGACAATCGAAGCTAATAAATAAAATCCTCACTGTCAAACTCTAAGTACGAGAAACTCGTAAATTGAGCCGAAAGGAAAAAAAGCTTGGAGGATGCAAGAAAAACGAACAAGTTAGCGACTCATTGGAGTGAAGAGCAACAGCCGTGTAAAAAAGGGAGAAAGACCGGTTATCAAGTTATTTATGATTTCGTCGAAAAACAGACGTCGAAGGACCTTGGAAGCTTTTGTGCTCTCGACTTTCCGTCGATTTTGACGCACTCCATCTCGTCATTTGTCAAAGCGAGAAGGAGAGCGTCGGGAATCATTTGCGGACTTGTACTCGGCTCTTTCACCGGCGTGATAAATGATCGGACTCCGAAAGCGCCTCTCTCTCTCTCCTTCGCGATCGGCCCACCGGGCGCCCGGACAATTATAGGAGCGCATCCGAGTTTCCTCCTCGATTGACCGATTTTCACTTACTCGCGCGCATACGGCCGCCTCGGCTTAACGAGCGTGACGGCGAATACGGCGAGCGAGCGAGAGAGGCCGGACGTCGAGGATGATGATCTCTCCGATGAAAAATCGATCGGCTCGCCAGCGATGCGCGACTCGATTGAGTCGTCGAGGAGTGAGCCACGGCCATCGCGACAATGGAGCTACGCCCCGGCGTGGATAATGAAAATGGAGAAGCGCACTTTGCCGCGAGGAAGTACATTAATTTCCGCGCCGGGAAAGCCATGTGCGGAATCCCGAAATTGCGCGAGACGAATTTTTCATGATTTACTGCCCCGAGGCCCGTGAAAGTGATACACAGCAAAAGAAATTAATGATTCGCGCGACAGCTGATGCTCGCGCGACGCGCATCCTATGCAAAAACTTCCGAACTTTTGTGCTCGCCATTCGACTAATGTATTCATTCATCAATTTCACGACGCGAATAAACGATAAATTTAATGCTAAAAAAGCTTTCTCTGCTCGATCAATTTTAACGGCGTATAACGAAAAACTGTTAAATAATTTTTTACTTATCAACTTCGCGAGCGAGCGCGTCGTCGTAAAAAAGCGATTGCGGAAGCGCGAGCCTTTCATCCTGCACGTCGACCTGCGGATCTTTTCTGCGTTTCCGTTAACCTTTCGCTCGATCCGATGAGGTACGAAAAGTGCAGCTCGCTCTCGTTCCGCACGGCTCGTAAATACAAGCGGCGGCGATTCAGTCCTGCGGTGCAAAAGTGGGTCGTCAACGTCGGATAAAAAGGGAAAAAAGGTGGTAAATCGCGCGCGTTTTAGAATCGCACGAGGCGCGCATTACGCGCGGGCGCACGCGAGCGCGCCTTTTAAACCCGGCTTTTTTATCCAGTCGGTTTACGACCCCTGGACGCACACGCACACATATCTAAGTGAGTGCCCGCTATCGACACGCTGAATGGCGGGCCTCGTGTGTTACGCGCGCTTTTGCAATTGCATGTTTCTTTCGAGTTTGAGAAAATGAATTGCCGACTGCGATGCTCAAAGTCATGGATACGAAAACCGTTTTTAAACATGCTTGAAAATTTTACGACTTTCGTTAAGGTAAGTAATTAACGACGGTTTATTTTAAATAATTACGAATACATACTGTTTTCCAATAAAGAAATAGTCTAATGGTTCGTTTTTATTACTTTTGATTCCTATCTTTATCTTAATTAAGGAATAGTTAAAATTGAAATATTTTATTTAAATAAATGCATAGAACTTAAAAGCAAAAAGCAAATTAATGTTTCATTTTAATTAAAATATTATTCAACAAGGCAAAATTTATTTAAAAATTTTTATTTTTACAAGATCTTCAGAGAATAAGCAATAAACACATTGCCGTCATTACATTAAAAATAGATTGCTGGCATCAGAAAATTTTTCCGTTAAACGCAGTTGATTTGAAAAAAATAATAAAATAAATCTGCCGAACGAAAGTAAACCCTAAAATAAATTGGCCTCGCAACATCTGCTCCTAATTGATTTGACTCCCAGCGAAATCACTCGGTAACATTCACATTCACCGAGCGCTAACAATATTTCGAGCGCGTTTGTTACGACTGTGCGAGCAAATGCATGTGCGAATCGTAAAAGACAAGCCTAGAAGAGAGAGAGGGAGAAAGAGGGAGAAAGTGCCACCGGCATGATTTACGCCACGCATCGCCAATGTGTCTGCCCGAGTTCGTAATGGGGAGGAGAGAGAGGAAATCTTTCCTGCCTTTCAGGCACTTCTCGCTCCCTCGCGCGGATGATGTATTTTTTAACTGTCGGCGACACCAATAGTCTAATCTACACCATTATTACTTTTTATAGCACATAAATCAGCGCGGGCCAAAGTGTCTTCGGTACTGTATACGCCCCGTGTCGAATCCACGCCGTTCGCCGAGCGTCTTGGAAAACGCTCGACACTCCTCTCTATACCCTACTTGCCCCTCGGTAATTTTTTTATACCCTCACGTTTAATGGGGACATTTTATTTTTTCCTTTCATTGACACCTCGTGCTTTTTTCATTTATATTTTCGCTTTTCACGCTACGCTGCTTTGCATTTTATTCTTCTCAGAATATATCTGAAAGTTAAATAAATCTTTTGAATAATTATTAACAATATAAAAAATCTCTTTCCACAAACTTATGATCAAATTAGGAATGCCCTACATATTTTTGGGCATGTCACGTGTACATACAAATATTCTAAATTCAGCCTATTTCCTTGAGCGAATTTTGAGAAAATCAACTTTTTACTTTTTTTTAAATGATTATTTCTCAACGAAATTTTTTTATAAATTACGCAATGAAAAATATAAATCACCTTAATTACTTAAGTAGA
>JAXIUT010000037.1:836423-864586 GCA_035586675.1 Eurytoma californica
AAATGATTATTTCTCAACGAAATTTTTTTATAAATTACGCAATGAAAAATATAAATCACCTTAATTACTTAAGTAGAAAAATATATCGTTAATTAAATGGTAACAACAAGTTCTATTTGAGGAAGTCTTATGCCAATTGAATTGGCAGTGGTTTTTTATGTTAATACGAAATTTACTTATTGTATACACGAAATACGTAAACGAAAAGTCGATCTATCTTTTTATCTGTCAATTAGTAGAATATACAGAAGCAAATATTGGTTACGATATTTCAACGCGGACTTCAAATATGACAGCCACAGATACCGAAAGACATTTGGTCCGTCGTCGCCTTCCTTTTTCTACCGAGCGTCTCTCCCTTCGAGTCCGACCTTTTCTGCCCTTCCGCGAAGCCTTCAACGAGGCTCGGCGCACGTCTTCGATGAATGCCCCTCTTTTCGACGCTCGTTTTTTTTTTACCTCCATAGACCTCCGACGACGAGGAGCCCGTGCCGCTACCAAGGGGAGGAACTCGCAGCGCCGTGCCTCGGTCGCCGTGTTTCCGCATCAAGAAAGTTTTACGACTCGTCGTCGACCACTGTAACTGGGTCGCGATAAAGTTCGAAAGAGACGAGAGAAGGAAAAAAAAGACAAACTGGAGGCCGATCCGCGACGAAAAGATCCCCACCTCCCCCGCAGCTTTCCATGACCTTCCACGAACTGCCGCGCGCTTCCTGATGAGCACGCCCGTTTTCGGTCCGGGCCCGAAGCGTCAAATTTTCATCGGGGGCCGCGCTCATTCAACGGGACGAGGTGAAATATCCTATTGTGAGGAGCGCGCTCAGCGAAGAAGTCGAGCGGAAAAAATTTACGGTTGCCCGTGGAAAATTTTTTGTTGAAATCTTCCATACTGGATAACGCCAATGCTTAAGATCGTAACAATGAGTACTTAGTGATAGAAGCAGCAGCGTCAATGCTGAAAATGCCAATATTTCTAGTGAAATAATCAGCAATACTTCATCATTTTATTTTATCTCAAAATAGTTGGAATAACCATATCTTTAAAATATTGAGTCGATTTAATTTAAAACCTTACATAACAGATACAATTTATGACATTTTATTTTCTCATACTACAGTATCTATTTCTTCATAAATTATTATGAGTTTATAATCTAGCATGCAAACGCCTATCAAACTGTGGAAGTCGAATAAGCGCGAGACTCGAAAATGAAATTCGAAACTGCATTATATGAAAGAATATTTATGTCCTCAAACAGTCCATAAAGCGGGGCGAGATACTCGTCATTTTCAATTTTTTAGCGTGCCACAATGGTGAGCTTACAGGCGGTCACGCGCACCCGGGGCACGTGTCGGACGTGAGAATCAGATTTTTTCCCCCATTTCGTGAGAATCTCCGAAGCGCCGGCTTCCCCTTTCGATCCGGCCCGCCCCTCCCTCTCATCTCGCGCTACCGCTCCAAATATCGGCACGCATCACTTTCCACTTTTTTGGGAAAAAAATCACGCCGCACACGACGTTGAAAAAGCGCCGGCTCGTGTCGATTAATGGACAATTTACGGTGGTGAGCCTCGAAAGAGTTCACGGCTCATCGGGCGAGTTTGCACGTGGCGCGGTGGCGAATTTCCACGCGGGGCGCGCGGACGCCGAAAAATTGCGCTCACGTGCGCCAACAGCCGAAGGAGCGAACTTCCATAATGCGACCTCGAAATTCAGAAAGTGATATACGATAAGTGCGTTTGTGCATAGCGGGCGCACGCGGAGTGCGACGGGGAATATTTCAATCTGCTATCGTTATTATACATTTGGACTTTTTGAAAAATCGCTTTGCCATTAGTTTGATGAAATTTTCGTGTTGGACTAAAAATTTCTGACGCAATTCGGGATCAATGCCAAAGGCTTTTTAGTTCGGGCTTGATATTTTTTAGTCACTGTAAACTAATAATAATTTTATTTCTTTATAACAGAATGAAAAGAACGTTTCATAATTTGTTGAGCCAACGTAAGATCTCATTAAAAAAGAAAAAAAGTTGCATTTTGAGCAGCTCAATCGAAGAGGATACGGCAGCGGGATAAAAAATTGTCAGAGCGACATAATTTCGCGTCTCCAATTTGTGCACATCTGTGTCCGCATTCGGGTGCGCGAGCATTAATCTCGCCGCGTATAATATCGCGCATATTGACGCGCATAATCAGAAACGGTAGCCGCGGAGGGGCTGCCCGCACGGGCGAGCAACACGTACGCGGCTGGAAATCCACGCGCGCTGATAGTAACGAGTTCGGATGAATAGGCGTCCCGCTGACGCTCGATGAATGGATCGAACGTGCGCGCCGGCACCGCCTCGCCTTTACGATCGGATACACTCGCTACTACCCGGGGCCCTTTTCCCCTTCTCTCCCCGAGCGAGACCGATGCCCAGTCGAGTGGAAAGGGGCCCAGGCACGCGTGCGCTCAGCCCTTTAAGCTCCCGGAGCGATGTCGCAGTTACTTTATCCGCCGCCTCGTGACTCTGCCGTTTTGCAACGCCTGCTGTCCTAGTGCTTTCGCGCTTTCGCTTCTCGACGTACAAAGCCAAGCAGCAGTGCATTTCATTACTTGTAATAATTGATTCACCACGATCTGCTGGAAAATTTGTGTCTAACTGCGCCGTCAGCTATAGCTCTTTCAAATATTTCAACGAATCCTCGGTGCATTTTGGAGCATTATCAATTTAAAACACAGCAAAAAACAGATATTTATGTTACAATATAAAATGAAGTAGTAAGTTACTGTAACGAATTGAAATTGGTAGCAGTATCCGAAGAAGACATCATTGATTCATGGCGAAAGTTTCGAGATGAGCGAGCGTACACGCAGTGTCCCCTCCCGTCCTGCAGTTCCTCAGCGCGTACGCCGCGTACTTTTTGTTCGCAAGCGTGATCGATCAATCAAATGCGAGATTGAACGCAGACGCTTTTAAAGCTGCACAAGGGGGCGCACGTACATAATACAGGTAGTCTAGTTTGTTGAATGATAAAGCGACTGTAATGCCGCGTGTTCTTGCGCCTTGAAGGGGCTTCGCCGTCGTCGCCGTCTCTCTTTCTCTCTCAGAAAATGCTCGAGGGATGCATTGTTGGAAGCTTGTAGGTATATACGCCGTTTAATGCCCCGGCGTGTATATATAGCTATAGAGCCTCGGACGTCGCGAGCGCGCACGGACTTTGATTCATGACGAACGTTTTGCCTTCTAACCAGTCACGAATGGGATTAAGTCCAAGCTTAATGTAGGATCGCGATAAATGAACAGCGCACCGAGCGCACCTTCCTGCCCGACAAAAAAATCCGTTATAGACTCTAAAGTCCTTGATAAGGAGCCTCTTTGTCATTTTCTTTTGTCGGGCCCCATATATTACTTCTTCGCGGCCGAATGACGTATACGATGCTTTCTTCGGCATTATATACATAACGATCATTCAATTAATCTTGAGGGCCCACGGAAAAACTCGCGGTGACAATTATATCGTTCGAACGTTTATGGGGCTCCGCTTGCAGTGGGGAATGCACTTTTCAATTTATTTACTTATTGTCCGATAAATTTCACGTCGCCGTAACTGAGCTTTAAAAATTCTTTCATTCAGGTTCCAACAGAAGCACGAATTGTCGCGGCGTGAACCTCGAGACCTTTTATTAACTATTTTTCATGCATCGAGTATAAAGTTCCCAGCGATCCTTTTCATACCTATATACTGCGATAAATGTTAATGGCTTTACATATTCATTTTAATTATTTTCTTATAGCAGTCGTATTATTTTATTACTTTTTATTTTAATATAAATTTCAAATATTTTTTATACGATAATTTTTTTTGTGGTTTTTAACTTATTCAACATTTAAGTTCGCATTAACTGATATCCTACTTGCAGTATAAGATTTATAATCAGTTGAAGATTATATACATATTATGACTTGAGAAAGAAAAAATTGTAAAAAAAGTATATAAAACTGGAGATGATTTAATTATTTTAAAATATTCGAGCCTGTAAATTCCCCCCGAATTCTAATTAAATTTGGCGTCTTGGTAAATTTAGCCCGTAACGTTAAGAATAAAAAATTCCCGACATGCGGCGGTCCGGCTGTCTGTTCCTGAAACAGTTTATGGACTATCCATCACCACGATAGTCCAAACCACTTTCTGAATAGACCGTCGGTATTTAAACGCTCACGCGGGCGCGCCTATATCCGAAAAAGCGACCGTCGAGGATCCTCTTTCCCGTGCACGCGCCGCCCAGGGAGGCGAACTCGAGGCGCGCTTTTATGCCCTGAGCAGCTTGTCGGATCGTAAACCTACGAAATCAATATGTCGGGCCAGCAGCAGCCGTGGATACGGGTCGGCGCGTCTCTCTCTCTCTCTCTCTCCTTCGCGAGCGCAGGCAGCCACCAAGGTGGTCGAAAAGCGGAATAGTACACTACGGCACGGGTGCGGAAGATGATTATTTAACCGGTGCGACGGTTTTCGAAAAGTCACACGTTCTGAATAATCGCTTACGCACCAGTCTCGTACGGTATTTTATTGCACGAGGGCGAAAATTGGCATTAAAGTTGCAATTTAGAGGTTAGAGTGCTAAAGCATATTTCTCTCGCTTTTCCTTCTCCCTCGTCTTCTATTTTTCCTTGCCTTTTTTGCCTCACGGAGCCCCTCGATTTCCCTTCTCTCGTTTTCCTCGAGGTAAGCGGTGCTCGGTGCTCGCACGCGCGTCACGGACCGCCGAAATCGATGGGAATGGCAAATAAAAATTATTTGAAGGATCGATGCGCCCGTGCATTTGAATCTTGGTCCGTCGTAAAACTCCTTTTTTTATTCGCCGGAGGCTTTGCCCCAGGCGTTCGAAAGTTTTATCGTTTCGCTTGTTGCCGATGTATATGGATACGTTTTTTCTTTAAATTGTGCGCCTTCTTAATTGCAAAATTAATAATTTAATAATTATCGGGAAATCATAATTTAATAATTATTGCGAAATCATAATTTAATGTTTGCAGATTTCTCGTAATACCTTATTCATTTTGGTTTATACCAAGTGTGCAGATTTCTCGTAAACCCTTATTAATTTTGGTTGATACCAAGTGTTTTGATTTATGGATGTGAATTAAAAAGTAGGTCACATTAAAAATAGGTCACGGACTGCTTTGTAGCATAAAAAACCGCTGCCAATATATTGCCGAATCGCGCACACACGTACGCACGTATGTGCACACTCGCACACACAGTTACAGACATTTTCTAAACGTAGCATAAATCGACTCAAATATGTTCAAAACAAACTTCCATTGTGTTATCTCAAATAGTACATTGTGCAACGAATGAGGTATAGTTGCCTATTGCCCACGAGGGCACGTTAGCGCACGAGAACCGAACGAGTTGCACACACTATTTTTCTGCATTCATGCTGGGTAAACAAATGTCCTATTACATACGCTGTAGGGGGCGCTTCAGAGAACAATACTCGCGGTGAATGAAATTGGCCATTTAGCACTCGGAAACTCGCACGAAATAGGACGTTTATCAAGCATGGATGCGGAAAACTTTTTTTCATCACGATAACAACACTTCCTCTGTGAGGAAGCAAAAGTCAGTGTCCTTTTACAATCGCTAAAAATAAGTATCCGTTATAAATGTTTAAAATATAAAAGTAATTAGGTAAGTTATTTTTTTCACTCGATAATTATAAAAAATATTTGTAAAATATTTAAGTCGCTATATTTTAAATGTGTTCTGCATTACATTTGATATTTCTCACGCCAACGTCTTAAAAACTTTTTATTCTTCAAAGTGGTTACATGAAAATGCTTCCGAGAATTCTATTAAAATACTTTTTGCTGCATATGATTACTTTTTCTGCCTTATACTGAATAATGCTTCAAAATTCACAAATTATACCTCACGCTTGAGCTGTGAGAATAGGCTAATTTTATATTCAGCGCATTTACTGAGTTATACGGCAAATTAAAAATGAATATATTAGTAAGTACGACATTACCTAAATTCACCCGTGTTTTAACCATAGGAGTTTAGCAGAGTAAACATAAACGAAGTTTAGTGTTTCATAAATAATGAATTATCTTTGTAAAAATCAAAAAAGCATATATTATTCAAAGTTTATTTAAATAGCTTTTATTTAATATTGGTAAATTTAAAATTTGTTTTATTATTGCATAAGATTAAATTCATTTTCAAATAAGAATAATTTTAAAGGAAATATTTGAATATGTAACGTAAAATAAATAGTTTATGGAAATTTAGTATTCAGTTCGGCACTTAAATTAGAAACAGAATCCTATTACCGAGATTTCGAATCATTAGTTCCGCAAGTTCGATAGCAATTGCTATTTAAGTCAAAAGGTTTCGTGTTGCTCCCGTGTAACTTTTGAAAAACGCATTCACATCGATCATGCATTACCAGGGGTAAAAATGTTTCTCTAAGTGAAATCCGCAATAGCGCAATTAACTTCTTGCTCCTTCCTCATTCTGCTGCCTTAATGGTAGCGTACATGAATTGACCTTCTAAGAAAATCGATCGACTAATAAAGTAGTAAGCCTCCGACTTGGCAACCGTTTCTCCCGAGATCAGAGTAAAAAAATAGCCCAAATAATCGAAAAAATTTCGCTGAACTTTCGAAAGGTAAGTAAAATGCTGGAAAATCGTAGGAAAAGGCGATTGCCGAGCGTGAGGACGGGTAGGGAGGTAGTAGCCGGAACTGGCAGTCGCTTAGAAGTGGCGATCCGCGCCAGCTCGAAAGTAATTCAAGTTGCGTGAGCGCGAGCTCATTCACTTAACCGTAAACGCTTTTCCAACCAGTTGCATGCGCCTCGCGCTCGCGCCCCAGCGCGGACGTTTCTTCTCGCGATTTACGCGCGGCCGGCAACACCCCGCAGCAAGCCGCTCGCTCTCCTCTCCCCTTTCGCATTATGCCGGCCGTGTAATGCTTCCGCCGACCCCCTCCAGCGCAGGAGCGCACCTACATACCTGTGTAAGCGCGCGAACCGAGCGATTATTCTTCTCGAGGTACATTTACTTAAGGGAGCGTCGCCCACTACCGACCATACTCTATACAGCAATGGCTATATTCAAACAAGAAAATGGATATAGAAATTCTCAAAAGAAATTCTGAAATAGTTTTTAAACGGCTGAATAAAACGCTGCAACCAAAAGCACTATGAGGGTCGGACGTAATTGATTCTCCCCTACCTTTCCTAGCGTGTAATGACGGCGAACGCGCCGATCCGCCAGATTAAAGCTTCAGATGTGCGCTTGTTGTTTATGCACCGAGAGAAGAAATCCCGCGCGTGCGCACATAGCCCCGGGTGCTGTCAGATTACTTCCTCGAAACCGAGCCTCCGAGGCCGCATGTTTTATTATCATCGTATCGGCCCTTCCGCTCGTGAAAGTTCGAAAACACTCTCACGCATGGCTGCTCTTTTGCACAACTCTCCGATTGTGAGGCGTCTGCAGAACAATAATATACTATCAGAAGCACAACTCGAACGAAATTCGCGAACTACCCATTAAAAGACACCTTCGCACGATCAACTAAGGGACCCGAAGGCACGCTTATAATTTCGTTGCCGAGGAAAAAAAGGTACAGCGTGCGTGCGGCGCGAGTGCCCGGCCTTTTTGTTCGACAAAACGCGCGAGTAATGATAGGCCCGCGGGAAGTTGGCTGGCGTCGCGCGAGGTCCTAAATCGCCGCGAATTCGCCGGTATGCACGTGCGTTTCGTGCACGTAAAAGGCAGGCGAGCGCGGCTTTCGGCGAGGCCCCCATAAAAGTGCGCTTTTAAAAGTCGCGAGCGCGCAAGCGAGCAAGCACCGCGTTATATGGGCCGGCGCGGCTTTACGACGAGTCAAACGTGGCCGCAAAGGCCAAATAAAAAGGTCAGACCGCCCCGCAGAACGGAGCGGAAGAGCATTTACGGAGAATCCGTAAAGGCGGCCGGTAGAGGCGTGTGTGTGTGAGTGAGAAGTGAATGTGTACTTTTTTTCATTTGAAAGTTGATTTGTGCACTTGGGCCGAGTGCTCGCCTTTTTTTACGCATTTCATTTACGTACAGGGTACAATACGAAATAGAAGGAAAAATAAGAAATGCCGAGTTAATGATATTATAGAAATATTAACGAATGCGAATTGACACTTGTTTCTTTTCTTATTTATATGGGCAAAAAATCACCTAAAACAGAAATATCTCAATTTCATTGTACTAGCAACTCGAGATTCTTTCAATTGGAGCAATCTTTTTTCCTTCCTGACGCACTCGTATTCTGAATCGAGTAAGCGAGCGAGAGCTGGGATAAAAAAAAAATTTTTACGGTCTCGACTATTTGAAATTTGCCAAAAAGATTTAGGTGACATTTCAATAGGGCGCATTCGGAGTATTCCGGGCGTGGGGGGAAGCTGGCGAGACGCTGCGCATGCGCGCAAGAGACGCGAAAAAAAATTTTAGTACCCAAATTGAAAAGGGAATTTCTGGCTAACCAGAAGAAGAGAGATCGTAAACGTCCTTCAGCCAGCTGTGCTTTTCAATGAATTCTTCTTTTTTCTTTTTTTTTTTTTTAATAGTCAACGCAAGAGAAAAGACACTTTGGAAAATTTAATTTTGAATGGAGCGAGATTTTCCTGCAGGGGCGATTTCACTTTTTAACACCAGAGTGACAGCTGCCGTTCAGAAGCCAGGCAGCTCAAAGTAAAGGTTCAAGAACTTTCGGAAGCTTGTAATCGTAATCTTTTGTAGCGTAGTCGTAAAATAGTGGGTTATAGAAAAAAATGTACAGCGTGTAAAGAGAGAAATAAAATCAAAATCATAAAGTCATTCAAATGTTTCTTATACTAGATGTGCAGTTGCAGTCAATACTTTTATTACCTTGTCGTCGATAAAATTCATTGAAACTGCTGTAACTTTTATAACTTTTGCAGAATATAAGTTTTATTGCATCAAACGATTTTATCTTGAAACGATAGCAAGCAGTAAACATTCTTTCAAAGAATTTGAATGAATATTCGATTAATATAAATTCTTTTTTTTTTTGTTTACTAGATATTAATGAAATATAACGGAAGTCAATTTTAATTTAAGAATAATATTGACTAATAATTGTTATTTTCTGTTTTCTACTTGAAAAGTTTTCTGAGTCTTTGAAAAAAAGCTCTTAGTCGATTAATAAAAAAGAAACTTATCGCTTCTTCGACTTCGTTAAATTTCTCACTCAATCCAAACATAATTTCCAAGTCCAGTGAAGCGAGTCGGCAGTTAAAGGCCGACGACAGCGATTGCTTTTTTTCCGCGATTCGACACTGTAGCCTCTTCTTGCATACACGTATGTGTAGACCGATATTTTTTTATTTTCAATATAACTTTATTTAAATTGAAGATAAAAGCTAAAACAAAATTTAGGAAGCTACTACTATGCTTTAGCATACGACCTTAACGTTAGCATAACTACTAACGTCACAATAAAAAAAAACCTAAATTGAAGTTTAATCATATAAAAAGTACCGTGTAAAAAGAGGTTAAGATAATGTTAAACTTTTACAGTTTCCCTCGAAAGCTACAAATTCGCAGCACGTCCGTTGCGCAAGACTGCGACCCAATCGTTCCTTTAACTTTGAACACCTTCGCCGCTGGCACAGTTAATTGTTGCGAATTGATCCATTTGCACAAAAAGCAAAAAAAAAAAAAAAATCATTGAAAATACTCCCCATCAATGAGTTGTCGATACTCGATCGCCCGTAAAGACGAGTCCCTCGAAAAAGTTGTCGCTGAAGCGACGATTCGTAAGGCGCGGGACCCTCAGGGTAACCGCAACGCGCCGATTTCTCGGTACCGATCATCCAGGTTCCGCGCCCAGGCAACGGCTGCCTGCACCGAAACACTTATTCTTCTGAAGCATCGGTCTGTCCGACAAAACCGCAGCGCGGAACGTTTTGGCCAAGGTGTTTTGTTGAGAAGGTCGTAAATTTTTTTGGTTACAACAATCTTTTTTTTTTGGCCTTTTAAGCCTGAGGAATGTTACGAAGTTCCACATCGATGTAAAATGTTCGGCATGAAATTTAATGCACACGCGGCGGATGCAAGCTTTAAACGTATTAATTTAAAGAAATGCCGCATAATAAAATGAATGCTTGCGTTGCGTAAATGTACGCTGGAATATAAGTGCATAGTACGCGTGTAGTATTAAGCACTTTTTTACCAGAACTTCAGTACTTATTTTTATTTGCGAATCTATAATTATTTGAAACTTTTTGAACACTTATTACGTTTTACAAGTGTTGATAATAGAAAGAATACATAACTTCCTATTTAAAATCGATATAACGTTGAAATTGATATGATGGATGTTATCCTCCAGAACCGGGTAGCCTTGACTTTTCTGAATTTCTTTGATTTCATAAATAAAATGTTAATAAGAAAGAAAATATTTACAGAGACGTACAAGTACGTAGTAAGCGGCCGTCATTACTAGCTGAAGAGTTAACATTCTATTGAGTAGCTAGGCACATAGATCTGTTTTGCGAGACGCTTGGTAGATCGCTCGGGTTACGAGCGGAGGAGATACAGAGAGAGTCAAGCGAAGGAGAAGGAGGGACAGAGATAGACTAGTATACGCGCCTCGCCCAGGGAGATTATGGTAATGCCGGCAGACGTTTCGGGATCGTAAAAATAATATGATGGTGTCTCGACGCGGCTACTGGGTACTTTAACCGCTCGCGTGCTCGCGGATTCATCCCCACCTCGAGCGCAAAGAGGAGGATGAGGGCGAGTGGAGGAGAGAGAGGGCCTGACCGCAGTGACGATGATGCCGAGCGAGAAACGCCTTCGGAGAGCGCTGCAGGCTTTAACAGCCAGGAGATACTCGCCTTAAGCTAATTATTGCTTTTTTCCCTCTTTTGCTGACGTCATTTCGTATAAGCCCCGCTTCTGCTTTGCTATCAACCTATTAAACGTTTGCAACTGTTACGATAATGCTTCTATTATCTTAAGAAACGTTGGTAAAATGATAATGAAAGTGCAAGGGTTTGCATAGCTGTGCTTTGTGTTTTTCTCAGTGTTATCTTAAATAACATCTTTTTTGTAGTTGCATTTCAAAAATGTCTGCAGTGTGCAAAACTTATTTTTAGCGCCGAATCTTTTTATTGAACATTGGGAAAGTTTTAGTGGGATTAAAGTCAGTAATGACATTGTAGCTTTAAGCTAAATTATGAAACAGAATATTGAAAAGTAAATAATGAAGAAGAGCTATAAAATAACAAAAGAATTCATCTATTTCGTTTCAGTGTCATCACTTCCAAGAAGATCAATAAAATTTGCAACAAATTTAATATTCAACAGTTACAAAAACATTGGAATTTTTCAGAACAGCGTATCTCTTTGAACAGAATCTGCCAGCTTAACGTTAAGAGCAACTCTTAGAATAAATAAAAATTCTTAGTGACGCCAATCCTTTTTTTCGTAGACGTAAAAAGTCATAAATAATAGCGCGCAAAATAAGTTCTCCGTTAAAAAATGATTTGAAAAATGTTTATTTTAGTTTTCTTGTCCAGTCCTTGACGCGACCTACCGGCAGCGCCCGACGAAACCGCGTGCCATACGGTCGAAAGTTTCGGTTTCGAATCTCCTCGCGAATCCCGTCACGCTTTGCGCCAATAAAACGTTGATCCTATTTTTACAGTTTCGCGCAGGTCCCCCTTTTTTTCAAAGCGTCCCGCTCCCTCTCATTACGTGACGGGAATCCAAATTTACGAGGAGGCGCGCGTGGTTCGAGTAAAAACCATAGAGAAGAAGATCGAATTATCCTTTTTTTCTCCCGATGCGCTCTAAGGCGATGCCACTGGCGGCGCGATTCTTTCGGTTTCCTCCGGTGTATCAAGCCGCGCGCCGACCGATCTCACCCTCGCATGGAGAGGCAGCTGGCAGGAAGCGCGCCCGAGCTTTCGAGCGAAGGAACTTAAGCGAAGGTGGCCAATAAAAATTATACTGCTGGGGGTTGTAGAACCAAAATGCTCCGGCTCCTGATGGATTAAAGTAAGCACTCCCGGGCGCACCCGCACGATTTTTCTGTCAATAAAAGCGATAAGGGGATTCGTTGGGAAAAAAGAGGAAGAAGCTCAAGCGCTCGGGGCGTGAGCTCGCGTATAATGAGGACGAGGGATGAACCGCTTGGTATACCGCACACTGTGAAATTCAGAGCGAATTTCATGAATAAGATGTACTCCAGTATATTTCGACGTCTTCGGATATTTTAGCTTCCTGGTAGAAATTGCAAAGGTAATATCGAAAACCATGGTTTTCAAGAAAAAATTAAATTTTATTTATAAAACACCTAGCCAATATTTATCACCGAAAAGACCATAAACGGATATTTCTAATTGTCTGTGGAATGAAAAAAATCACAAATTATATTTTTATATCATCAGTTGCGTTAATGGACTGTACACATTAAACGCGCAACAGTAAAGAATTTTGCTTATTACTATTGCTAATAAGGATGGGTAAATTACTTTTTATTATGGCGGCGTTACGAGAAATAAAAATTTTTATCAGAATTTATATTGGCGCTTGTAACCGGTTTATCCAGTTGATGCAGCTGCATTTGTACACGATCCAATACATCTAACAGTCCCGTAAAATTATCCCAAGCAGTACTTTGTATCGACTAGCGTAAGGCGTTTAATGATTGCTTGATTAGAAAAGTAGAAAATTCTATACTAGTAAATAGAAAATTGAACTTTTTCAAAATTGAATTTTAATCACATGTTATTTACGATCGTATCGCCGCGATCATTGCATCGATAAAAGAAATCGGCACATCCCCAATTACAAACTGCAATTCAGTCCAACAGGTGGAATTACATACGAAACGAATGTAGAATAGCATCGACTTTAATTGGAAGCTCTTCCAACACTACTTTCAACGTTTTACGCCAAACGCCGAGATTTTTCTAGCAGCGATTTTCTTTTTTCACCGAGACAAAATTGCTTCCTCCTAACAAAGACCGCATTATGAAAATAATTTCATTACCCCGGCGGTAGCGCAACTCTGCATTCCGTGCAAACGGCGCCTCGGAGATTGCCTCGTGGATGAGCGCATCCGTATCGACGCAGCTCCAATCCAATCCGAAACAATCTCGATTAGAAAAAAAGCAAGAGCCTCGGCGATCGAGTACCGTACAGGCGGCTGGAACAACGCCCCCGCGCAGGTGCAAAATCGCGGCGGGGCAGGGCCCCCCTTAAAAAAAGGCAAGATTAGAATGCGATATTGGCGGGCATTACCGCGAAATGATTCGCGGGGCGCATCGTGCGCCGACGCGCGAAATCAGAAAATCGCACGGCTGGTAGCGAAAAGAAAAATGGAGAAACGCGCTCGGTGGAATTGTTCGGACGCGAGGAGGAGGAGGTACCGCGAGTTAACGGTTCCGCGAGAGCGAGCACGCGGAGGAGGCGAGCGCTGACGAATAGTTATTTTCTCTGGGTGCGTTGCGCGCGGCTCGATATTTATTGCGCGAAACCGCGGCGCTCGATAATGCGCTCGTTCCGCGGCCGGAGGAGGATACCTGCCGATCGACGCCCTTGTTCACGAGGCACGAGGCGTGTGTGCATTATGCGCTACTTTTCTCCGCGAGAGGTACTGATTTAACGCGCAGCCGCGCGCGTAGGTGTGTGCGAGCGCGTATTCAATGTTTTATTATTTGGGTCAGTCCTGCTTATTTATCGACTCGATGAGCTGCAGAGGATCCCTTTTGCATCGGCCCCGGCACTTTTCTCGGACTCGAGGAAAAAATCTGGAAAAAGGTAAACATTTCCGGCTGGGAAATGGGTTTCTAGCGCGAAATATCAATTCAACGTTAAACGCAGCCAATGCGTTTAAAATCGAAGCGACGAGAAACCGCGCACTCCCAGCTCATTGACACATGAATCACGAGAACCGCATGCGGTCAGGCCTTAGGTGTCAAACAAGCAAAACGGCACACGCCAGAATATAAGTAGTAGAGAGATACAGCACAAATGAGGCGGTAGTAGAATAAGCGTCGACCGATAAAATACGCTGAAATAAATGCTCCTTCGTCGGCAGTTGCGGTGGAATATTATAACGTTACGGTCACCCGGCGCAATGCAAATATAGTGCTCAATGATATTCTCGACAAATTCACCTTTGGAGCATCAAGTAAGCA
This sequence comes from Eurytoma californica, assembly GCA_035586675.1. Taxonomy (NCBI): domain Eukaryota; kingdom Metazoa; phylum Arthropoda; class Insecta; order Hymenoptera; family Eurytomidae; genus Eurytoma; species Eurytoma californica. The sequence continues at coordinate 850,623 of JAXIUT010000037.1, forward strand.
TTTGGAAAAATCATTTACGGCTCTTTTTATATTGTACTGAAAATTACTATAATCATAACTTTAACGTGTAATCTCATGTTTTAAGTGAATCAAAATTTTACACTAATACTTTGATTGCAATGAGAAACTCTAATTACGAAAACTACGCGTATAAAGGATTATGTGCGTAACTATATTTTTAAAAATTTTTATGACTCCAGATGCCCATAATAAAATGCAGATATATAGATATTTATAGGCGGAAATTTCAAAACAAAATGTTTGCGGTGCAACTTCATCATAAAAATTTATAGTTGCAAATAAAAGGTTTAAAGTTTTTCTGCTGCATCGAATGCACGCTACACGAGGATCTCAAAAATGCATATCGGCAAAATAAAATGTAAAATATACGGCAGTCGAATGATGCGCGATATGTTTCACCCCGGTCGATTTCTTTCTGTCATGGAAATCGTAACCCAAAGCAAACATTTGGCACGGGCCGCGCATCGGGCTCGCGAAGCTGCGAGTATTTATACGAGTAGCCGCGCCGGCGACGAAGACTGACGGCGGAAAATCGTTTGGCGCTCGCGACTTATAATTAGAGCCTCGCGAAGCGACGACTATCGAGGCTTGCGTATCGGCACTAGCTCTTTAGTGCTTTTTAATAGATGCGAATTTACGAGCGCCGTCGGTAGCATCTCGGCGAGCCGTTTAAAGCGGAGTGTGACTTTGACGGCGAGGCTCCCCTCCCCATTTGCATATCTCGACACCTCGCGAAGTGACCGCTCGGAATCCGATACGCGCGAAGACCCCGCCGTATAATATTTACGGCGCGACTGCCGCCGCAATGATTGCTGCTCGAGGCGGCTCGAAAATAGCCGCTGCTGCCAGCCGCCGGTCAAGACGATCGCTGGAGACGAGCTCTTGAGAGGTATATGACACTGGCGCTGATTACCGACGCGCTGGCCGCGCGAGTCCGCGGGAAACTGGACTCGCCATTAACGGTCGCTTAGCCGCGATTAGGCGAGCTTTTTGCCGCATGACTGCCAATTAGGTGCCGACCGGCCGTGACAATCGGTTACTTTCTTCCTCTTCGCGGAAGACGCGGCGCGCCGCAAATTGACGGACGGCTAATATCGCGCGGAGGCATAAATAGAACTCGGAGTAGTCCGCAAACAGACAGCGAGAAATTTAATAAGCCGCGACTGCGGAGATTTGCCACTTTGAAAAAATCGCTTCAAACTTGTTCCAGCCATTACGGCGCAAGACAACTGGCCGAGTGTCTTGGGCAACGCGAGGTGAAATTACCAGTGGATTCTTTTATCGGCTAATCCCCGTCGTAAAACGCACCTACCTTTATAAATCGGCCGTTCGGCTGCGTTTCTTAACAAAGCAATAAACTGTCGACCCAGTTGCCCGCGCGACTACTTTAAAATCTGCTGTCTCGAACCCGCGCAAAAAGCGCCGTAAATTGAAAAGGAAAAACGGCCGTAATCCCGCCTCCAGATACCCATGACACCGTGTAATCAACTCGGACGTTGGCCAATGGCCCGAACTCGATGCAAGCAGCGAGGTTGGTGCGAAATTTTGTCGATGCGCTACATACGCGCTCCTTTTCGTGGTTCGAGGGCAATAAAATCCACCGCAGGTCTTGTCGATACTGACGTGCTTCCGCGCGTGCGCGGCGAACGAGAAATTTTCTCCGGGTGAGTCCGCGCCTCCGCGGCCGGATAATTGAAATTCTCGGTAGCGCGTAAAGCTCTTACACCGGATTAAATAATTCACCTCATTCCGTTCAATTGCTTTTCCCGTTTATACGGTGATTCCTTCATTACAAGTCAGAAAAAATTCATCGACTCATTGATCGGTGGATCCAATTAAGCGCGAAATTCGAAAGGTATTTTCTAGTGCAAAAGCAACGCAAAAGCAAAAAGTTAAATTGGACGAAAAAAGCACTTGTTTTATCGCGGGCGTATAAAAGAATTATTCGCGTAAATTCATAATGCTACAACTGTAGTGAAGTTCAAGTTGGAATGCTCCGAGCGTCGTGTGTGCGCCATTTCGAGGAGATAGCTTGCTTACGGTTATGGCTGGATGTACGACTGCTTATAGAAAATACAAGCAACCGGAGGTAGCTAAAGTAAAAATTTCCCGAACGAGCGGCCGCAGCTACTGCTGTACCAACAAACTGCCGCCAGTGGTCCGGGGAAAGATGGCCTGGCGCGGAAGTAAACACCGCGGGAAATTTCCTCGTTGCGGCGTTACCGGCGGACGTTCCGGGCGCTGTATATCCTGGCCGAGCTCTATGCGCGCCGGCTCTACATGAGAAGTAAAAATAATGAAAGTGCCTACATTGTGAAACCGCCGCCAAGTACCCCGTCGTAACATTGTATTTTGCTTAAGTGGCCGCTACTATTTTCGGAGACGTAAATTTTTACAAAACTGTTTGCATTCTTTACATTTTAATGCTGCATCGAATTTGAGCTAAAGTACGTGTACGTTTTATTGAAATATTCAAGGTAAAAGTTTATTATTTCTTAAAGTTGTAAAAAGCAATAGCGCAGTCAACTCGTTTGATTATTTTATTGAAACTAATTGTCATGAATTAAACGAGATGTTTTTCAAATTTAAAGCGTGCAAAAAGCACGAGCGTTTCTTTGGAGCGTTTCAAATCACCTCGCCAATATAAAGTAAATTGTTTTATGGAGACATTTACTCGAGCTTTTCAGAAGGAAATGATGATTGCTCGTGATATTTATAAATTTAACCTTGACAAAACTTCAGTCATCTAGAGCCCGTCACTTCTGCGGTACGGCAACCCTGGAAAAAGCAAAAAGAGCCAGAGAGAGAAGAAAAACGAGGAGAAAACGCGTGACGCGTGGCGCGTAGCAAGAGTCGCGCGACAGCGCGGACGGAGAGAAAATACGGGAAAAGATCGAGAGGCGCTTTTACGCAATAACGCCAGGAAGAAGCAGATGCGATTAGCTTTTCGTAAAAGCGCATAACCGCGCAAAACAATATCAATTTTCCCGCTCGCTAGCCATCTCCTTTTTATCTCCACATCGCGCTCGTTACTTTTTCTCGCTCCTTCTTACTGCTCGTCAATCTCGCCCGGTCGCTTTTTTACCGGCCGCTCTCTGCCTTCCCTTTCCTCCTTATTCCTCTTCATTTGATCAATCATTCCTCTCTCCTCCCTCCGCATTTGCGCCTGTTTATTTCCCCCTCCTCCGAGCCTTCTTTTTCTCCTCCGCGGGCATAATTTGCCCCGCAATTTCGGTCCGGTTCGCGCGCGCCTCATTTCTCCCGGCGGCTTTTTTTAGCGTGCGCCCGGTTTATTCATATTACACGTACATACGCGGTCCTGACCTGCCCCAAACTATTGCACCGAGAGGATCTTACCCCCACCTCTCACGCCTCGCTCTCGCGGGAGATTTAACTCGTTCGGCCTTCTCCTTCCTCTTTTCGGATCAAGATTCGCGACTCGCGCGCGCGCAAGGCCGGCCGAGAGGCCCGGAGTCAACGCCACTCACTGACCTTACTTTCCGTTTCGCGTGGATTTTTTTTCCTGGACTCCCGCTCCCCGACCACGGCAATTTACCTCTCTTTTTTCTTCGCCTCTTTTGCATTTTTTTCTTTCCTTTTTTTCAGGCTGAAAATGAGTTCTCCGCGGAAAAAGGCGTGGGCATCGAGGTGAACACGAGTGCGGGAGCTTTCAAGAATGAGGAAAAAAAGAAAGGAGGGGGAGCCTTGATGGATCGTTGGATAATTAACTTTACACTCGCGGTTAATGTGTTAAAATAATGTAATTAGACACGTAACTTTTTTTCCGTCCGAACTTTGTAATGGATAATTATTGAAGATTTCTCGGGTAGCTGTACTTTTTCAACTGTTGTGTGCTCCTTTTTTCGTATAAATTCAATTACCGGCTCTCTGTCATAATTATTAATGTAATTTCACGAACACCAACAAATAATTTTGATTCATTTTCGCGCCTCGCTCTTTATATTACTCAATGTCGCAGCGTGTAATTTATAAAGAAATGTGCATTACAAGGTACTGATATAAATTTTCTCAAGACATTCAGTATATTTTTATTAATGTAAAATAAAATGTGCAAATTGCAAATTATAATATCCTGCCCAGGCGCTCCGAGGCTCGCTGCGAGGTTAAATGAAATAGCCACTTTGAGGTACAAGAAATTGGCGTTGGTGGTGAAATTGAAACGGTTAGAAACCGGGGCTCAATATTACGGGTATCGCGGTAAAATTCCCTCGCACCCTGCGTAATAAAAAATGAGGCTTGCGCGTGCACTCGCGATCTGAATCGCGGCGAAATCCCGCGCGAGGGGGAGCCGCAGGAAAAAGGGCCGCAGAAACGCACGCGTAAACACGGCGAGCAGCAGAGAAGTCGTAGGTTCAGCTCAGCACCGGCGACTCTTAACACGGGAATGCTCTTACGTATGGGCAGGCGGCTTCGTATTTCAGGTTCGATGAGAGATAAAGAACGAATCCGCGCGAGTGCCGTATATTTTCGCCCGCCTACTCCTCCTCCTCCTCCTTTTTTCCGGCGCGTCTCCCCGCAGGTGCGATTGATCCGACTCGGTTCGGCCGGACGCGCCGAGTGGGAACGCGGAGAGAGCGGAGAGTTCGCCAACGCGAGTCTTAGCGAGGGCACGAAAATATAACACTGGACGACTGCCAGCGGAAGAGCATCCACCCTACAATAAATGCATAGGAACGCTCCGGAAGATATTCCTGAAATGTCAGCATCGTTCGGTACGGGTCACTTGATAACCGGTATATTTAGGCACTGCTATGTTTGAAAACAGATGCTGCCGCTGCACCTCTGCTGCTGCTGCCGCTGCTCTAAGAGCGGACTTTTGCCGAACTCGAAGGATGTTATTTACGTTCTTTGAGGATTATACGAAAATACTTGTTTTCACTGCGCGGACCTTGACTGAGCTACTTTTATTAATTCAATCTTTTTAAGCGTACACTCCAATTTACAGTTTATCAAAGAATTTTTTCACTATTTACTAATTATGTCACAGTAGTAAAAGAAATACAAGTCAGCCAAAATACTCAAGTACAACGCGAAATATTTTCATTTTTTCTTTACTTTCTAAATTTAAGTATAAGTTTATAAATGTTGCTTATTTCAATCTCATTTATAAAATTTATAATATTTTCATCGCTTATTTTTCTTTTCAGTCTTCCGGTGCGTTGTAATTTTAATTTTGAGTGACACGCGAAAAGATTTAACAAGATGTTAGACTTGAAAGTTTAAATAAATTATATTAAATAAGATATGGAAAATGAAAAAGGCAAGAATTTAAAATGCTTATGAATTATTAAAGCAAAGATCGTGATAAAGTGCAGTAAGTAAATAATTATCATAATTCAAGATTACACGCAAGTGCTAATTAGTAAATTACACCGAAGTTGTTAACACTAAATAATCTTGAGCTACGCAAGCCAAGACAGTTGCCTTAAATCCGCTCGTAAATCAATGGATAGCTTGGAAGAGTCCGCGAGTGAAACGTTTAATAAAGCTTACATCGTTATCATTTTGTCCGTTTAAAAATAAAAGGACGAATTTATAAGGCGAATAAACCCCCCGATATTTGAGAGGCGAGGCGGAAAAATTTTTATCGCATCGAGGAGTATTTTATCCCCGAGCGGCTCTAAGCGGCTCAGCGGCGACGCCAGCGACGGCGAAGCGGTTCAAACGTCATTTTCCAGGCTCGAGCCGGTAAAATTTTCGCCTCGCGTCAGCATCAGCGCGGAGTATAAGTCGGCGCGGGAGGAAGGGGGCGGCGGATCGACGGCGCGGTCCCAAGTTTTCCAGCGCTCGGGCGCGTCCTGGGGCGTAAGCTTCCGGCTGCCGAGGCACGAAAAGGCTAGTTAGCCTCAAATGTGTATCTGCTCTTTAATCCTGAAATAGGCACTTAAGCGCGTCGCAATTTCGCGCGACCGCACTATTTGCATTTAGCCGGGGTGCGCGCGCGTAAAACTGCTTAAGTGCAAAGAATCCTTTATGCGCGCATGTGCGCGAGCCTCCCGCGCCTCCCACCAAGAGTGCTGAAAAGGAAGCGAGTTTTCGCTCGGGCATTATGCAAACAGCGTCTTGGGCTGCGCTCGCGCGAGTCGCCGCGAACGAGCGGTAGACCGAGAAAGCGGTTACGTCGCGCACTCGCGCCGCTGCTACCGGAGGGTGGCGTAGGATGCCTCTGCGACGCAGGAAAAAAGGAGGAGCCCCGAGAAGAGGATTCCCAAGCTTCGCAGGAGCTTCGCGAGAGAAAGAGAGGGGAGAGAGGAGTCTCCGCGAGCTCACTCATAAATTGCCATCTAGCCGACGTAACTCGCCGATCCTAACGATTTCCAAGTCTTTGGGAATCTTCTCTCTCTCTTTTTTCCGCGAGCGCCCCCCGGCTCCACGTTAATTGCCCGCGCTGTAGGGGCATTTTTTCAGCAGACCCGCAGCGCATGCGCGTATTTCCCTGTCTGTCAATGATCGTAAATGGAAATGCGCGAGCAGCCCGATATCGTCGGCTGCTTAAATGTTTTTATTAAAAGTGTACGCGCGCGCACTGCTACCAGGAAGCTGTCCCGTCGAATCGGAGATTTTCACGATCGATAAGTTTCTTTTTATAGGCCCGCGCCAAGGTGAATGAATTCAGCACCAGTCGAGATGTCACATTACTTAAGCTCGGCATTTCTTCAATGATATGCGCTAGATTATTGCAAATACAAACTTTTACAGTTAGCGCCAAACAAGAGCGCTGATTTAGTGCGGCTGGCGGAATCTCTAATAAAATTCACATTTAGTGGGCTCGTTTGTCGGATTTTTAAATATACGCTTTAAATGAGCCTCCGATATGAATGAATGCATCGTGAGTATACGCCAATTAAGTAAATACTCGTATAACCCAAACACTTACATTATTTATTTTCCATTGATTTAGAAGCGAAAAAAGATAGCATGCACGTCTCACATAGCTACTAAAGCACAACCATTTTTGTATAATACTTAACTAAGAGATGAGCATATAGAAACCGTATCTCTATCAGCTAAATGATCAATGTACCAGTGGAAATCTCAAAACGAAAAACATTATAAATCTTCATTTTTTTATGTTAATTTTAAGACTAAATAAAAGAATAAATATGATATAATCATTAAGATAATAAATGTAGTAGCAGGTTTAAAAAGGTTTAATTAAAAATTTAATTTGTAGAATTAGCATTTCAAGATTTTATAAAGATTAGCAGAGTTTATAATTATTTTTCAATGTAAATAAATTCAGTGAAATTTACAAAAGAAAATAAATACATGATTTAACTATGCAAACAGAGCAATAATTTGAGTGCAAATGTTTAGGAAATAAACATGCACCCTTAGGGGAAGAGCGTTTCATTCAGTATGAGCGAGGCCGGGCGATCGGGTCGTCGGCGCCGCGGGAATTCTCGGCAAACCTCGCCGCCAAAGTCGTCGCACTTTCGAAAACTCGAGCTTGCGCTCGTTTAATCGCGGCTCGCTCGGCAGAGACGCCGCGGCAAAGTCGAGAGGGAGAAATCCGTAATGTCATCGCACTTTGGCTGGCTGGCTGCCATCGCGCGATTTGCGAAGAATTCGCGGTTTAATGCCGCGCGGACACACAGGAATAAACTCGCCCGACCTCTCCCTCCCCTTCCCTCGCTCCCTCGAGCTGCCTCTTTTCGCGATCGCCTCGGCTCTGACCTTGCGCGATCCTTTTTTCCGGCCGAGGCGCTGACAAAATAAGCGCAAGATCGCCTCCGGAGGAAGCTCTCGCTTTTCTTTCACCGGCAACGCGACGTTTTAACGCGGCCCTGATCGCTCCAACGACCGCTTAAACTTGAACTTTTCCAACTGGTTATGTGCGAGTCGCGCGGTTATATTTAACCTTGAGTATATTTTTGGAGGATTGGCTGCACCACTCCGACGAAGCCTCAACAAAATAATGTCCGTATAACCCTAAATCTTTAGACAAGCGTTTCTAAAGATTTTGTTATTCAACGATTTAGCAGGTACTTCCAACATTAAATTTTAATTGAATGTAACTTACAACACTGTAAATTAATCACTCAAAGCAGCATTTGAAGTAAATAAGTTTAGTAGCATCGATGATTTATTTCTTAGTCTACCTGTTAAAATAACTTTTAACTTTTTCGTAAGGACTGTCATCGTTGTCAGTTTCTTAACGAGACGTCGTAATTTTAATATACATTATTCATCGCTTACATGACATTTAGAAAGCTATAGAGCTTCTGTTACTTCACGCACACCCTATCAGTTTTCTCGATTCCCGTATTCGTTTCGTCGGGGCGTGATTGGGTTAAATGAATAAGTCAGAAGCATTGCGCTATCCACTCGTTCTCCGGTCTAATCGAAGCCCGATAAGCGAAGGGAGAAGGACACCCAGGAGAAAGGTGCTTTCTTTCTCTCTCAGGACTCGTTGATCGTCCAGCTAGATGGGCCATTTCTCGTCTGATCGATGATGCGTCGATGACTCAACGCGAGCGTGACTCGCGCCTTCCGAATCTACAACTTTCCAATTCTCATTTCACGCGGCCTTCGACACGCTGCTTCTGTAAAATCGGTACGCGCTCTTTATCCAGTGAAAAGTATACTCCCCTCCCATTACGCAAGAGCCGTGTAAACCTCCTCCGCCTCGATATTTTCTGCCCCACTCGTAAATAGAGCGGCAAGAAAACATTATAACGAAGGACAAAGGAAGGAGGAGATAATAGAGGAGATACGTATGCGAGTATAAAAAGGAAATCTATCTCGTAATACCGGGGAGCGCTCCTCCTCGCCGAGGGTCGGAATAACGGACGGAGCGAGGCGCCTCTGCAAGCTGATGATAATAAAAGCGCGCGACGCGCAAGGAGATAAAGCGCGTGGGGCGATATCAGTTTTGGTCGCGCCGCTCTTCGACGCTACTTAACGACGAGCTTTATTGGCGCGACACCCGCTTTTAAGGAGCCTCAGCGCCACCTTCCCTAGCTTTTTATTGCGAGCGCGCTCTCTCGATGGTATAAAAAAAATTGATTTTATTTTACGCCGCGCGCGTCTCTCGGCTTTATGCATTTTATTATCGTAACGAGATACCATTCCCTTTGAGATTCCGACGTCTTTACACGCGTCTTCGGATTCGCGCCGGCGCATACGGAAAAGTTGGCAAGTTCCGAGTTGCTTCCAGTGAGTAATCGCATTCAAGGGAAAAATTTGTAATTTGCGTTTTTACAACGCGCAGTCGAGCTTTTTTTCTCTGCAGCGTTGTGCAAACAAGTTTTATGTAACTTCGAGACAAGTTCTCCCGGGAAGACTCCTCGCGTAAAGATTGTTATTCCGCGATATTGAAATCGCAATACGCTTTATTGGAATTGCAGATTATGAGTTACTTCTTCCAGTCCGCGAGACGCCGGTAACGATACAATTTAGCTCGAGATCCGGTCGACTCTTTTCATTGAAAAATATTTCCCCTATTTTTTCAAACTGCGCAATTAAAGTTTTTAAAAGAAAATTCAGCTTAATGGAAGCCGGGAGATACATTCAATTTTATCTCGCGCAAAATTGAAGCCGTTTCGAGAACTAAATCACTTAAGTAATGCCCGGGGCAAAGTTTCGCCTTTAAACCCGGGGTCCTCGGCAACGTCAACGGATTACTTCCCCGTCCCGACCTCTCGGCCGCGATGACGCAATCAGCGAAAAGCATCCCATTCAGCCGTCGCCGGGTCGTCGCCCTTCCATCCGCCGCGGCGACGGATCTCGGAAGAATTTTCTCGAGAGCGACGCTCTCTCGCGGAATCAAAGGCGAGAGGTGCAAAAAATAAGGAGAGGAGAGCGAGAGGGAGAGAGCCGAGAGGAACATTTGTTAAAGCACTCTCGGTAATTTGTATGGCCGCGCGGCCGAACGAGTTTCCAATTTAAGGTCTCGCCCGTCGTCGGTTCGATTCGATCGTCCGTGCCGCCTGCAGATTCCCGTTTCCCCACCTCCCCGGCGATCCGGTCCGCTTTATTTATTCGGCGATTATTTCTTCATTTATTTTTGAACACGCGGGAGTACAGCTGGCCACCGCGCGCCGGCGGTCAGCGCCCGCAGAGGAGGCGCAGGCAGACGGACGGCGGAGCTCGGAGAAAGAACGGAGGCGCCCGGAGGCGCGCCGAGGCGCTCGACGACTGATTAATGCGCGCTTAAAGGGAAATTGTTGTTTCGAGTTTTCCGATAAGATAGCGCGGACTCCTGCCTAGTTGCCGGTGGTTTACGAACTACCCACTCTCGACCGAGTTACGATAAAGTTTACCCATTTTTTAACTTTTAGCGTGAGTAACTAACGTGTTTTTCACCTTCGAATACGTCATTAGCTTACTCCAGTGACGCCAAGTTGAAGTTTCAACTTAATTAATTTAATTACACATAGTTTATTTTCAATTTTGATTAGGGTTTACGATTTATTTTCTCGAGTGTCGTAAAAAGTTTATTTAATTTATCAATATAAATTAATTGCGTTTTTATTGCGATAGACTGCACGGAGATGAGTTTAATCGTGTCATTTAAAGTAACGATTGAAAGGTTTCAAAAACATAATTGATATTTTAAGATTGCAAAGTGATTACGGCGATTTATCAAAAATGTCGCAATGATCTACCTATAGATATAGAAATCTGGGTGTAATAACTTGTTAGGAGACATTTATAATTTTATTTATCCATAAAACCGATGGACGCGTTTTACGACTACAACGCTTTAAGTGTGTAATTACACATGCTACAACGCACTTTGACAAAATAAATGGTCGAAAAAGGAGAGGGTAAAAATCGAGCAGCTAAAGGAGAGAAAAAAGAAGAAAAGGCATAGCCTGTCGGCAGCCGAGGAGCGAGTCAAAAAGCAAAGGATATCTGGAGCGACAGGCGCGCGAAAGGAGCGCGAGCCTCTCTACGTCCGCACGTATACGGACGCGCGCAGGAAGACGGCGACGATCGAGGAGGAAGAGAAGAAGCAGCAGCAGGCGCAGAATTTACGGGCAATGAAGAACTCGTTATCCTTCGCCGCAGCGTCCCGTTTCAATATCGACGTTAATTAAAAGCCCACGGAGCGAGTGTGTGCCCGGCGAGGAGAGCAAAGGCCCGATCCGAGCGCATCGACGAGGAGCGGAGAGAGCCGTGGAAGGGCCGCGAGAGAAAAATACTCTCTCGCCGCGCGGCCGAGGTAAGATCGATACGCCGGGCGACGGCAGAGCTGCACATTTTATTTGCATATCAGCCATCGATTTATGCCCATTAGCGAATCGCAAACGGCCGCCTCGCTCCTTTTCGTCTTTTCGTTTCTCCGCGTGTGTGCGAACGACTCCGTACGTAAGTGAGCGAGGGTCCCGTGGAAGTCGGCGCGCAGCGCGAAAATGAATGCCGGCAGATAAGGGACTGGCCGATTGTAAAATTCAATTTGCACGGGAAGAGGGAGGAGGGGCGGGAGAAAAGTTGCGCGCGCCCACCTGCATAAATATAGAAATACGCGCGTCGAAAATTGCCGAGCGCACGGGACTCCTGAATGAATGCGGGGTATCCTGTTACGCGGCGGCCAAGTGGGCGCGATCCCTCGCCGGGATCCGCTCGATCGCGCGCCGATTTATTTCGCCGCGAGGCCCGCGCTTTTCGACGCTTAGATTGCGTCTTTCTTTTTTTACGTCTCTGGGATCCTACTCGGGCGCCGACGGTGAGTGGGAGGCCGAGCGTCGTTACTTCGCTTTTTTATCATCGCGAGCGGGCGCTCGCGGAAGTATAATTTCTTGCTGCGGCGCGGAGGTGCGCGCGCTCGCCGCAGAGCGAAATTGCGCGTGACGCTTTACGATCCATTTGCGCGGGGCAAAATAAATAATGCAGAATGCGATTTTATTCGGATTGCACAATGATGATTTCGATGATCATTTGAATTGCCAACAAGCGCCGCGAATCATTATTCGACTCGAATGAGCTCTCAGGTGATTGCTCGGTGCCGTTGGGCGTATAAACTTGTTTACGTCGGCATTTTTTATTATTAATACAGCTCGAGATTGGAATATATTTTTGCGAATGGACCGCGAATTCGAGCGAAGTAAGTTATATCGTTATTATGTACGAGTGCGTGTCTTGCGTGTATCGCATTATGAAATGCAATTTATCTGCTTTGTATATTTGCGTAAGTAAGATTAAGCAATTTATGTATATTTTTAATTTAGAGATTTCACTTGATCGTTCGACAATAATATTACGCTGGAATAAACCATTGAGTAACGAAATAGACAATCGAAATGCGATTTTAGATGTTTTAAGATATAATGGTGAGATAAACCCTGGTTCTACTGGAGCACTACAATAAATTTGGGAACCCCAGGTTTAAAAAAAAGCGAGAACGAAATAAGTCGGTCAAGCCCCCCAAGCGGCAGATCGTCGCGCTTCCCGATCCTCTTGAAATATTAAGAGATTAAGAATCTGCAGTTCGTAGCGATGCCTCGCACGCTTGCTTTTTTCTCTCTTTCGCTCCGTCCCTCTCGCTGAGCGGCGCCTCGAAAGTGCGCGCCAATCCCCGATGTTGGAGCTCCCACGCAAAGCGGAGAGGACAGCTCGAGAGCGCGTTTTCAAGGGGTCGGGCGGGGATATTTGGCCCAACGCCGGATGAATTATTTACCTGATTATGTCGCGCGCTAACCCACCTCTCGCCTCCGACTTACTCTCCCTCTTTCTCTCTCCCGCCCTTCACAACACCGTGCTTTGCATTATTAATTCGAGCGAGCGCCGAGCGGAATGCTCTTCTACGCTTCTCTCCACCCTCCTCGCCCTTGTCCTTATACTAGCTTCGCAGATAGCCTTGACCTTCCAGCTTAGGCATTACGTCGATTTATTTGTTGGCTTTGCTTTTGAAACCGCGATTAAACTTGTTAGCTTTGTTAAATGACTCTGCGGATTTTACACTTTTCTTGAAAATGTGCCGTGGAGGTGAAAAATTAAATTCTTAAACTTAGCCTAGACGTAAGTAAATGCCTTGAAGAAGTGTTTCATCAATATCAGTAGGAACGACATAGACAAAAAATGGATTAACAAGCTCGATGAAAAAAATGATAAATGGATCCGAGATTCCTTCAAAATCACTATCGTGTACGGTGCGACAAAAACAGTGTAACAATGTAAAATCATGACGTCGACTGTGAACCGTTACCTGAGCGGTAGGCGCCTGGAAGGCGCCACTTCTTATAATAAGCTTAAGAAAAGGCTTATAATAATCACTGTGTTTGAGAAATGATGGTTAAACAATTATAAGCAGCGTTTTTATTTACTGAGTCATTATTTTTTATGACTTTCTCAAAATCACGGTAATTATACCGGTACAAAAATTTTGTCCCTTTTTGAAAAATAAAATTTGCCATTATCTCGGTGTCGTAAATGAGTAACTCAGTACCTTCATATTATTAAATTAATATTTTAAATAATTACTGCAAAATTTGAAAAGGTTATTTGATAAATTTTAATTCAAAACATTTATTATTACTTTCTCTTCCTTTTTCATAATTTTCAGAAAAATACTTAATTATCAATTAATTCTTTTTATTTCAGAAGGGCAGTAATTCTTCTTAATTTATGTTCAAAACATATTTGACTAAATGACAGGTTATGTTGCTTTTCATTTTTGAGGTTAGAAATTAAATCAGGATTTATTAAGGAAGTTATTTAATATATGAATTTAGAGTACAATTAGAAATATTTAATTCACTACCCTATACTCTATCTAAATAAAACAAAATTAAAGTAAAATATAAGATTCATATCAAACATTTTGAATTTTGGCGCCACCGGATGTTTAACCATTATCCAATCAAATCTCTTTTTGCGAGGCTTCACAACACCCTGCCGTCGTTTTTTTAAGAGTGGATATATCGTACTATAGACTCAAAACTGATAGCCAGTTTTTATTTATATAAATATAATTA
>JAXIUT010000037.1:866079-881354 GCA_035586675.1 Eurytoma californica
TATTTATATTATTACATATATTATCACCATACCTTTTCCCCGCATCGATTTCCACAGTCACGAATATCTAAGACAAAAATCTGAGCTTTTCTGCCGATTTATTCGCATCCATCCACATTCATCTCTCGCATTCGGACAGTAAATTACGATAAAGTAAGGAGGCGTAAAAGAAAGAGTAAGGATGGATCATTTCGTTCTGAGGGGTCAGACGGGTCGCTGATGAGTTTAATCTTGTCATCGGGTGATCGAATGATGTCTCGCTCGCTGACTTTATCGACTGTACGCCTTAACAGAATAATCGGAGATAAGGTAGTCCAGAGGGGACCAGAGATCCGTTCCGTTGGGAAAGCTGCTGGAATCGAATGAGGAACGAGATTATTCGATATGACTTTTATGATTAAAGATTAGAGGAGTTGAGAAAGAGAAAACCGAGCAAAATATACATGCGATTGTCAAAGAGATGATCGTTTATCTTGAACTTATTAAATAAATAAAAATCGATTCGAGATATCCGATTTAAAAAAAAATGGACTAAGTCGCCGGTAAATTAAACATTTTATCGAAGATTATTGTCTTATTATTAAAACTTCTGTTGAAATTGCTCTATGCAAAGTTGCTAAATCCATAACTCTGTTTCTTAAGTGCAGAAATGCCCTGCTGAGTTATTAAAATTTATTTTAACTTAACGTTCGCAAAACTTATCGGAAAATAAAAAAAGTTTTGATCCTTTAATAATATTTCCGAAAAATGCGACAATATCGAGGAAAAAAATTGGCTCTCGCATAATCCGCGGAAGCGGTCGGTATTACGGGTCCGCGAAGTTTGGCCGACTGGAGAAAAAGTAAGTTGGCCGGCGTAAAGAAAAAGCGATCGTAGCCAACGGTGCGAAGGGTGAAAGGAGGAAACGAGCGCGGCTCAACCTTTCAAAAATCGTTTACGAGAAAATTTGTTTCTTCCTGTGGCGGACAGTTGGGCAGAAAGCGGACGAGAAGAGGGTTCTCGCACGCGATCGAGCGGCAAGGTGGTAAACGGCGCGTGCATACACGTCGTGCCCTGGCTCTTGGGCTCGCTGGCCTCTCGCGACGTCCACTCCCACCCTCTCCCGGGAAATTTTCCCGAAGTATCGAGCCGGCCGCGCTCGAGCTTTACTCTACGTACTTTTTTAAGCGTTTCGTCTTTGAACTATAGTTCGCATTCAATTATTCATTAAAAAAACGAAGAGTCTCAATAATATCATTGCTTTTACTTACCAAGTTTACATAGCTAAACTATTAACTTACGTATAGCTTTTGCGCTCAAATATGAAGTTTTGTTCTAATTCCAATTATAACGTAAAATGGACGTTGATTCCATGATTGGGACTTTTATAAAGTGTTATATGTAAAGAAACTGCCTTTTTTTACTCATTTGTAAAAATGAAACTATTCTCAAGCCATGTTTCAAAAATAAAATCAATGGCTCATCCACAACAAGATTATTATTCAACTGGGCAAACGATCATGATTGTATAATACTCGAAATTTCATTTGAGAATGTCTAAAAGTGGAACGTACATGAAATTTAATTTCAATTAAAAATGAAACTTTAATAATTATCGGAAAGCGATAATTAAATAGGCAATTTGAAAGAGACATGAGTATGACAGTTCAAAGACGGGTTGGGTAATTAAAATCTTGCGACGCGTCAGCGAGCATCTATAAATGATGCCAACAAATCGGAATAGAAAAAACTTCCTTCACGACACGTTGTAATTACGTATTGTTTGGCCGAACAATTTTCTAGCCAATTAAATCGTCAAACTCTAAACTAGGATAGCTCCCTCGTCACGGCTCGATAGGTTTCCGTCCTTTTGCGCATTTCCCAAAGTGCTCTACAGACTTGCCTCGCGCAGACCGAATCCCCCAAAGCGAAGCCTTCCTTATTGAAGCTTACACCCAACTGAGCCGCCACCTGCTCCGGTAGTTATTCCAGAGTGCCTCCGCAAAAAAAAATGGCGCGGCCACGAGGAAAAGCGAAAAGAAACTCGATTGCGACGCAAAGAGCGCAAAAAAGGTCGCGCTTGTACCTCATAGACGCGAGCTGCTCCGCTCGATCCCCGCGGTTTACGCTTGCATTATTCGCATAGATTTTTCATGCAACTCTTTAACGACCTGCACCCGTGGAAATGAAGGGACGGAGCAAACGCCCATAATAAGCCTCTTTGACAGAGCCCTTGCGCCTTGCCTTTAACGATTGCGCGACTTTTGCGCAGAGGAACTTTGATCGTAACTCGGTGAGCCCGCGGAGCTGCCTTTTAACGAGCTGGCTGTGCTCCCTCGCTTTCCTGTCGCGCGTCGATCCTTCGCCACCCGCGAGAGAGAACTCGGGCGCGGGACGCGCTCTCGCGAAATGAAAAGTAATGAGGGGCACCGGAGAGCGATCGCCGCCCGCGAGTCCTTTTCGCCCCGGGATTTCGCTCCGGCATTCATATGCTTCGTTATGGCAGCCCGGGGGTGCAGGAAGCGAGTCGCCTTTCTTTTGCCCTTTGCACGCGGAAAGCCGGTACTTCTCTCCTGCTATCCGAACTTTTCCTTCTGGCCTTCAGTGGAAGCACTGCCAGCTTTCCTTTTTCATTTAGGTTAACGCGCTGACGGATTAAAGCGGTGACCAGGCACGCTGTCAGTCCGCAGTGTCAAATGCACTTCGCTTTGACTTCGCAAGCGAGCGTTTGCTTTGAACATTTTGTATAAAACTTTTTCTTTGCGTTTACGCAAAATTAGCTTCGTTAAAAAAATAACGCAAGGCGGCATACATCTCTCTCTTCAACATTCTTTTATAATTCTCTTTTTTATGTTTTTATGCTTTAGAACAGAATAACGCACATATATACGAACTTTCGCAGCAGCCATCATTATGCACCAATCACGAAATAGGCGCTGGACACCGCGAAAGAAACGAGGACGTTTACATTTCACAGTCTTCCTGTTCTCGTAAATTTTCCTTCGGCGTATAGTTTGTTTTTTAAACGTCCACGTCGCTCGGCATAATTCGATCACTTTCAGTTATTGCTCCATCTCGCACACATACACACGCGGCAGAGTCGCGGCGCGTGACTTGATGTTTTTCGGCTCGGCTGTACGTGAAAAGCGCTTCCGTGCTGCCTCGTAAAACGGCGCGCGTTCTCGAGGTGTTGCTGGTGGAGGCGGACCCAATAACGGAAGGAGTAAGACCAACAGCATGAAGACGTAGAAAAAGATGAAGTAGAAGTAACTGTAAGGGCTTTTTTAAAACTAGATAATTCAATCTTCGTGCAGCTAGTGTTAATTAATTTACTTGAGGATTCTCTCAACTTCTTGTGAAAGGCATGCTTGGAAAACAATAATTAAGTGAATTAGTACTTTCGTTGTTGTAGGTAAGAAAGTCAATTTTTCAATTTTATTTTATATATATATATATCATTCATTTATATTATTTCAAATTAATGTAACACACTGTTATGTCTATCAAAAATGAGCATATGTAAACGAGCATATTTCAGATTATTTAAAAAAATACTCATGTGTTTTAAAAAATTGAACAATTTTAAATAATAAAACTAATAAAGTACAACTCATTTTTTTCGAAAATCTGGAATGCGCTAGTATTTGATAGGGGAAACGATATTGCGTGATAAGTGGCGCCATGAGTTCACGTATAGTAAAGGCGGAGAAAACCGGAACTATTTTCTGCTTTCCGAACTATACTGACATATCTTAAATTTTCCATAATTTTGACACGATCAACACCGAGTCCTCATAAACGCAATAAACTAGTAAAGTCCATATACATTTCCGTTGAAAATAAATGAACTGTGGAAGAAATATCGACTACTTGGCATAGTTAAAGTATGCACGCGCGCCAAAGAGTCCGAGTGCAGGGGAGAAGCCGCGAAAGAAGCGGTCAGTGGACGGCGTCGGGCGATAGCCTCCTCTGGCCCATATACGCGAAATTGGCTCGGGGAATTGGCCGCGAGGGTCGGAGGGCAACATCCGAGCTGGCAGTCGGTCGGGCCGCCTCCAGCCGGACCAGCGCATATTCGCCGCCGGTGGCACGTCGCTGCGGGCTGCTCCGCGCGCTTCGACACGTGCGCGCGATTTCGCGAGGGATGCGCCCGCCGGGATTGGACCGGATGCCGTCGGCTACGTGTGCCGCTGAAATAACGCAGCCGCTGCCGAGCACATCGATCGGATCTTATCGGAACGCTATTGCACGGTCACTTGCGGGAGGAATCAACGAGAGAAGAGTAGTCGCCCTTTTACGCTTATGCTGTAAAGAATTGCCTTTTGCAGGAAATCTATGTGCGCTTTGGATAATGACACTCGTAGCTTTATTCATTCTTAAACATCAATTGAAAAATTTATAGCTGATCGCAACGCAAAGATAAACTATAAATTTTTTATAAATTTAAAGTAAATCTATATTATTCTAGTAAAGGTATTATCGTTGTCTCTAATGAAAAAAGCACAATTTTCAAGCATTTAGATTTTTCGCTCTCTTTTTTGGCGAGAGCCTTATGAAATATATTTCAAGTCCGTTACATAAGTAATATTACAATGTATTAAATTGCAATTTTTTATTTGAACAAAAAGAAATAGAAGAAATTTAATTGAAATAATTTAATGGAATAATTGTATAAACTTAGGAATGAACGAATAAAAATTAAAAAGCATTACATAATTCTTGTTGAAAAGGGGCTAGGGTCGAAGAAGTTTAAAAGCACAGCTCTCCCTTACATCTCCATTATTTTCCGCATTTATTTCACGGTTGACGTATCGATAATGAAGTTAATTCGACGAAACGGCTCCAAAATTAATTATCCCCGATCAGGCTGAAAAGTTCGAGCGGTAATTGAAACGAAATGCGCGCATTATGCAAACAGGCACTTTCCCCCCGGGAGCAAATATAAATGAGCCGAGGACGCGAGCCGGTAGCCCTCGCTCGGAATTCCCGACGAAAGTTGCGCCTCCGTATATACACTCGGCGATGTTTGCGCATTATCCGTCCTCGCGGCATCAAAGTCTTTCGGCTCCCGGCTCCTCTGCAAGACCTATCCATTACGAGGCCGGGACACGCGCGCGAGGCGAAAAGCCCCGGGCTCTCCGAAACTTTTAAATCAATCAATCAATCGAATTCACGCGCGGCGCTCCGTCGCGGCGATCGGCCGTCTTTCCGAGGGAGAGAGAGAGACAAGTTCCGCGCGGCGCCGACGACGTGCAGGTATTATACCTAGGGGCTTTCTTTCGAGTCCGCGGGCCCGACGCAGGCTGGGGCAAGTCGAGCGGCCCGAGAGTGAGACATCCATTGGGAGGATGATACATGAGGTTAACCTCGGTGAATGTGCCGCGACTGGCTGCAAAGAAAAAGGAAATCCGCGCGAGATATACCCGAGCGAAGCGGAGGACGAAGGGAAGTAATGATTGAAAAAAGTTGAAAATCAAGAGATGCTCACGAGGGGGTACACTCGCTCTGGGGGAAGATAAAACAGTGGAGAGACGGGGAATTGAATAGGAAGAAAAATGAGACGCGAGATGTTGATCAAAAGGGAAGAGATAAAGCGAGAAAAATAATCAAGAAGCTCTGCTCTTTTTTCCTTCTTTCCCCTCTGGATAAACAGCTTATTCCACTTTTTATCATTTGTAAATTTTCAAAGCATAAGTAAGCAGATTAGAGAAAGTTCTTTAACTTCTTCTTGTTGGATCAATTCGATAGATTATTTAGTGTCTATGTTTTAAAAGCCTGTAATTTAGAATGAGGCTTAATAAACAATAGTTTGTTATGTAAAGACAATTAAAGTATAATAAGTCAGGAAAAATAGGGCAATAAGTTTTCGAGGAAAGAAAAGCATAAAAGAAGTCCCAGGATGACAGAAGGGATCAAGGAAAGCGGTGGGAGGGAAGGCAGCCTAAACAGGCTCATTTGTATGTCCACGAAGGCTGAGAGGCCTCGTCGCCCAGGGGGATAAGATCGCCAGCGCGGAGAGCTTTTTTCGTCGGCTTGGGCACACGCGAGCACACTCGGCCACCCCGAAAGTTGGAAAGCCGCTCGGACACTTTGGTCGATGCGTGGGTGGAAGGGCGCGTCTCGCACTCCCGGCAGAGGGGTGTCCCGCGTAATGGGCATACTCTCGTATCGCGTCGCGCCGGTATCGTGTTCGATCATTAATCAGCCCGCTCGCCTCCGGCGGATCTCGGCTAATTGAGCGCGCGTGTTCTCTCTGGATTCGTAATAATTAGGGAAGCCAAGCAAAGTGATTGCTTTTTACGTGGTCGGGGCGAGCGCCGACGTTGACGACTTCGTCGGGGGGGCTCGGGAACTGCATCGAACGGAGAGTCGCCCGATGCCCGGGGGCGTTATTTAAAATGATCGTTCGACTGTGCGCTCGTTAAGTCGAGTGGGATTCTCCCTTTATTCACTTGCTCGGTGCTGCATTTTTACTCGCCGACTTCATTCAATCTCGATTGAGCTTTCTTGGAAATCTTTCCATTGAGTGGATTGAAATCGAATTTCCAATAATGTGTTTAATAATTTAATAGGGGATTTCATTTTAATAAATTATATTGTCTGAAAAGATAAATAATTTTCTTTATTGTTTCCTATATTTCTTGCCGCAAACTATTACATTCCGATGAATCAAGTTTTTAAAAACCCCTACGTGCGGAAAAGATAAATATAATGAATGCTAATCTCTAGTTCACATGAATCAAATTTTAAGGAACACCCAGACTGCCAACTGGCGGCACATAATCCGCCGGAGCGTTTCGGTACACCAGAGGCTCCCTTTTTTCGACGAAGAGCCTATAAAAAGGCGTCTCTTTTGATTTTATTTGATGGATCGATTTCACTCGTCTCGGCGAACTCGGCGAGTTATTTATTTTAGCTTAGCGGTCCCCGTAATAATCGATCTTGCTCTGCTTAAGAGAAAAAAAAATGTATATCCCATGACTGTAGGTTCAGATGAGTAAAGAACGCCGACGGGAAAGATGCATCGGCCCCGTTTTTCGGCAATTAAATGTCACATCACAGAATCATCCCACCCTTTCATTCATCGGAAGAACATAGCGAAGGGTAAATTCATCTCTATTATGTGCGGAAGAATTCATGCATTCAAAAATCACGCCACGCCTCTTTTTACTTTCAATCATTCGATAAGAGAAAATCGCTCGCTAGTGAAATAGCGAAAGATTGATGCTACCGTTAAATAAGAAGGATTGATCCTTATTTGCTTAAAAACTCAAATATCAATGAATCGTGGCATTTTTAAGACACATGTGATTTATTGAATGTTATCTTTCGCAAATATAGATTTCAATGCCTATAGAAAAATTGATTAAGGGAACATCGTAGTTATACTTCAATATTTGTACTTTTCTTTTTACTTCCGAATACTTTTTTTTATATATTAACATAAAAGCGAATGATAAAAGAATATCTTGTAAACGACGGTGGAATAAGAGTGTGTAGTAGATAAAAATGTTAAATTTAGAATTGACTTAGTTTAGCCAACACGTGTAAACGTTCCAAGAGCCCAGTAGACGCCACACGTCAATTAATACGATGTATCCGGGAAAAACGGGCGCATTCCGTAATAACCGCGTACAAGGCAAATGATCGGATTCCATGGCTAACAAGAAGACATTTAAACTAAAATTAATCACCTCGTATCTCGAATTTCAAAGGCACCGAGAAAGCCCATTATTGAAAGAAACTCTTTGAAAACGTGTTTCAGAACTCCAGAAATAGCGGCCGACTTTATCTCGGGGCTCTTGTACTTTCGAGCAGTCTCGACTCTTCCCCCTCCTCCAGCCGGCCCTTCCACCTCTCGGTTTCTTGCCCCCTTGCCACGGACGAGGTCTTTTGCCCGAATCATTAAACGAAAGGTCAAAGAAATTCGCGGGCTATCGATCGACCAACCGCCGGGTCTCGCGTGCGAGGTGCCTCTTCACCCTCGACTTTTTTGTCGCACCCTAAAGGCCGCGTGTTTGATGAATCTCGATTTCTTCATCCTACACGCCTGCAATTTTCCTAATGTTCTCGGAACTTTTCTTAAGCTCCCGTGCAGTCAGATTTCGATCATCTTTTTTTCTCTAGTTTTCTCAAGCGGAGCAAACCTGCAAGATGATTACGGAATGTGCGCGGCGCTATACAATTGTTATTGTTCATTAGCTTATTCTACATTTTTTTACAAGTTAATTTTTTCTTATTGTTCTATAATTTTCAATATACATTTCTTTCAGAAAAAGATCAAATATTCGTGGACAATTATCTGCAATCTACTTCTTGTGTTTATAAATATTTAAAAACATTTCGAGGGTGCTTTCATATAAAATATAACGGACAATTTCTTCCTTATAATGCTGCCATAATTTTAATTTATTAATTGAATTGCATAATAGAAGCGGTTTCTATCTCCAAATAGTAATGAGAAAACTAAATATTCATACAAGCATTTCAGTGTTTTGAGATTTGCTCTTTTGAATTCAGCACGAACTTTATTCATCGACATTATACTCGTGGGATTTTCTCAATTTAGCTCAAGTCTCTAAAGCAACTCTAGTCCGTCTGAATAGGTGCAAATGTAAATTAACAAATACAGCAATTTTCTCTCGCTTCATTTCTCTCGTTTTCTTTTAATTATTAAAAACTTTATGAATTTTGTGTAATTCGATAATACCGAGGCAGGGAACTTTATAAAGTTGTTTATTAATAATACCTCGCTTTTGTCATTCGATTTTTCTTAGACTTAAATATATTATTAAATTTTTGTGGGGAGAAATGGAATTGACGATTAAGTTTTTTTAACAATTGAAATTATTTATTCAGTGCAGGAGGGATTGATTATCTGAATGTTATATCTTTTTGATGAAAATGTATATAAAATGTTTATAACTAAAAATTTGTTCGCTGCAGCTTTGTTCTACGTAAGCTCGTGAACAAGACTTCCAAGTGAAACGCCTCTAATGTCGTACGTTATATTCTAATTTGTCTTGCAACGGCAAGTCCCGAACTCAATTTAAAGCCAAAGTTCTGCGTAACGTTAGTCAGGTAAAAAAGGACACGAGACATCAAATCCGCCGACATAGTTTGGAGCAAGCTCGCACAAAGACAGAACTCGCACGCAGCGAGTGCGTTGTTGTCTTATCACAACAACAATTAAGTGAGAGAGCGTCTACTGAATGCCAGAAATAATTAATAAAGTTTAAGGAATTTCAGTTCAAAGCTCGTATCTCTTCCCCTCTCTCCCTACCCCCCAGGAGCTTCCGAGTCGTCTCTGATCGCTCTCCCGCCCGACGCGTTTCCAACTCGTAAACAGTTTAATACAACCGCGAATGCATGTACAAAGACACAAAGTGCGCAACTCAAAGCTCGCAATAACCGCGAACGAATGTAATCAAGGACGAACCGATGCGGCTTCTGCGCCTGCCTACAGCTAAGGAGTGCACACTCGGCTTGGGCTACGTGCGTAGAAAAGCGATGGAGAGCTTACGGCTGCTGCCGAGAAAAATACACCGCTCCGAGGAACTAAGAACTTTCCTTTTGCTTTTGCAGCCCAACTTGCCTCGTACTCTTGAGCAATTAACGTTAATACTGACCAGTAAACCTGTCATCTTTTCCGAACTATCACTGCAAGTTTCGCTCAAGATTTACACAATTTATTTCAGTTATGATTAGCGGAGTTGCACTGAAATCCTTTAAAGCATATTTAATTCGCATCAGTTAGGACGCACCGGGCGATGATGAAAATTCAATCATCTGCTCGCTGTGCAATAAAATCTTATTAAATTTTCCCGAATGAAATGAAAAGGTTTCGAGCTCTGCCGCAAACAAGCGAGGAATTTAGGAATTTAATTTTATTATTCACTTAGTGCAGAGATTAAAGACAGTTTTCGAGTATAATACTCATTTCTATGAAAAATATTGGAAAAATGTTTTAAAATTTCAAGTGCAGACTTAAGTTGTCAATAAAAATGAAGAATTGAAAATTCGTTAGATAATAAGAATATTACATCGTTTGAAGATTATTGAATCGGCTCCACGGTCCATCATCGCTCGTCGATAAAAAATTCAGTTTGCCAGGCTTCGAATGGTTTCGCTTTAAAACGCGGCTCGCATCTCCATGCATAAGCGTCCGGGGGGATTGCGCGCCCGGCTAAGGGAGGACGACGGCGGCGTCGGCGGCAGGACAGAGACGGAAAGTGAAATTCAAGAGCAGCAGACGACGGCGGCTCCCCCCCGCGTGCGCGCCGGCTGAAGAGAGGGAGAGATGCCCTTGAACGGGATGGCGCAGTATCGATCCTCCGAGCCGGGCGCGCTCGTAACCCTTCTGGCCCACCCCTTCCCTCCACCCCGAAAATTGTACAGCCCCCGCGTACATCACACCCCGATGATTTTGCGCGCGCACTCGCTATTTTACACTCGATAAAGCGTTTTTACGTTTCGGGCTAGGGCTCGTGCCGAAGTGAGAAAGAGAGAGCTTCGAGCGTTCGCAGTTGTTACCGCGCGAGCTAACTGCTAATAAAGCAGAATGTATATGCGCGCACGTTTTGCGCTCTTCGGATATTACGCGTGAAAACGAGATATTTGAAAATTTCCCTGTTATGCCGTGCACACATCGTCAAGCCTCGCCGAGATACATGACTTATGGACGAAAATTTACATACATATTTCACATTATGTATACATTTTTTCAATCTTTTATCTAAGAGTGAAAAATCATATTTTTAATGCAGAACCATTTTAAAACGCATTATTTTAAATTTTTTGCACTGAAAATAGCGCAATAATATTACATTGGCAAAAGAATCATGTTTTAAAATAATCCACAAGCACATTACACGATAATAATAGATAAGAGTTTAGGGTAAGAAAGTTTGGGACAAAAGTGTCTCGCTCAATAAAGGGGTCCACCCTCGGATCCCAGATAATTCCGTTTGTTTTTTCTGCGCGTCACGTGTGTATGCGCTTGGGCTTGCGTTGGTCTCGCAAGGACACTTGATCTGAGCCACGGCCCCCCGACCACACATGCACCCGGGGCTCGCGGCGGGCACACGCTTCCTCGGTATTTTTACAGACGCCGGTGTACACTAGCCGCCGCGCAGCTTCCGCGCGCGGCATCACGTGGAACTTTCGAGTCCCTCGCGCCGGTTGTAAAGTATTTTCAGACCAAATATTTTCCAGAGAAAGTATCCTCGTAAAAACTGAAGATATCGCTGATAAGTGGCTCTTTTCACGTAACTCCTCGCGCTCCCGGCCTCCCTCGTGGAAACGAGGAGTCTAGTCAGCCTCTATCGTCCTGCCTCCGTGACGTTCCGCCCCGGTGAAACTTTTACAGTCTCTCTCCTTCTCTCTCTTTCTCTGGCTACCTCTCCACTTCGTGTACACACTCACTCACCCGTCTGTCTCGCTATTTTTTGTTTCGCTCGTTCTCACACTTCTACTTTTCGCCCTTTTCTGCTATTCTTTTCCTTTTTTTTATAAATGCTTGTAATATAAGTCCCTAATTATCTTATACTTACATTTTCTCTTGGTATATTTTTATACAGTTTTATTTTTCCCCATCGTTTCTCATGAGCACATGATCATAATAAACTAAAACATTTCTATTTTTTAACCAACTTGGGTTTATTTAACCAACTTCCAACCCTTTTCCTCTACTCTTATTGCTTTAAAAGGAATAGTGTATTATACACCTAGGGAAAGAAAGTAAAGAATGGTGACATTCTTTACTTCCTCCCATGGTGCATACGATATTTTTTTGCTTAGCGAGGAAAAAAATACGAGCTTCGCGATCAGTCGCTGGGAAAGAAGTTGGTACTTTTTTCCGCAAGGCAAACAAATATTTAAATTTGAGGACGCTAAGAACTAACGAAAATGATTTCCTGTGATTGATCTATTGAGCAGAGAAAAAACAAAGATTAAATGCGTTCAATTTAAAGTAAATCCAAAATATTCAAAAGTCCGCCCTCACGTACGCATACATTTTTTCATTTACAAACGAGTTAGGGTACTAAATAACTCCCACTCACCATACATCCAGAAATTCCGTAAATTCTTTAGATTTAAAAATACGCGTGGGACAATAAGAGCAGTCCTTCATTAAAGGCAAAACACAGTCCAAACGCTAAATTTCGTTCGTAACTTCTCTGCTACAGCCTTTCCCTCTCGTTATCCTAATTTTCCCTTGGCCACCGAGCCGACCCATACATCTTTTCGTTCGCCGCTGCTCCCAACTCTTCGTCGCTCCCCGCTTACCTCTTGCCCTCCTTAACACACGCGCAGGCACTTCTGCCGCAAAAGCTCATTCCTGGCGTTCCAGCCTTTACGACGGGGGAGTAGCAGCCGAGGGTCCGAGGCATCGTTCTTACGTTCTTCGATACGCGCGGGCTCCCACTCCGCCGCGTATAAAACTCTTCCCCCGTCCGGACGTTGTGCGCGGACTGCATTGCCTCTCGCTCACTCTGCTTACGGGTTTTAGCGATCAATAGGTATGCCTGAGCACCGGCAAATCGACGTCCCTCGAATCGTCCGTCGCGATCGTAAAGTTCGGCTTCTGCAGCGCCCGGCCACTTATATACGATACACTAAAATCACTGAATGGGAGAAGTCGGGATGGCCGTAAGTGCAAGTAAGTCTTACGGCTCCGAGCGACGATTGCTTAAAGTTTAATGCGGCGAAAATTGTGCCCGAACCCACGAGGAGGGACGTAATGGCCGGAGCGCCGATGGGAAAGCCACGGCGACGGCTACCGGGAAATCGTAGCTGCCTTGCGGAACCTGCGAGAGTCGCTTTATTACTCGCGTGCCTCGTCGTACCGAAGGCGCCCTTTTCGCGTGCGGGCGCGAGCACGATGGAGAAGGAATTAATAAGTCGCTCGGACGTATTTATGACGGTCACGCGGGTAATGCGAAGGAGGAAAGCGTAGTGCGGAATGGCGGGGTCATTACGAGGATTATCTGTTCTGGGAGGGGCAGCAGAAGAAAACGGGACCGGCGTGGTAGCGCAACAATGGGGGGGACGTCCGCAGGGATGAGTGATTTCAGCTACTTCCCGACGATATTATACTATTGGGCTTGTTTTGCCAACAACTATTTTTACGATGAACATCAATTTATTGGAGCAATAAAACGACCAGCACTGCGATTAATTGAAATAATTTTTACAGGCAAATTAGCTACTCGGATTATGTTTTCCAAGGATTCTATTTCTTTTTGTAATTATTATCCCTTACTTTTATTAAGAGTTTTACCTGATGATTGATACTGTGCATCCCAGGTTCTATAGCCAATCGTTCTTGCAAAAGAAGCAGCTTAAAATAATTTACTCTTCAATTTGGGAACAAGCAGAAATTTTAAATAAGAATTCCCGCATTAAGTTTGAACAAGAGCGGCATGCACTTTGGTGCTCATGTAGTGGGCGCCTGCACGGGCCGCTTGCTCATCATCGGGTCTTAACCTAATGGCAGCTACAAGACGAGGCGCACGGACTGGTCGCCGCAACACGCCCCGCCGTATGTACGCTCGGAGGCGGGAGAGGTACCTGATTAAAGTGCCGAGGCACGAAATGAGAGTGCGCCGTTGACGGAAAAACGGAGCGCGAGCTCCGCGGGCGCTGAAAGCCACCGCAGCCGCGGCTGATCCGCGCGATATAACGCGCCGCGTCGCCGTTGCTTTCTTCGTTATGCGAGAGCGCAGCGAGTGTGGCCTCGTATAAATATACACGCCGATTCACGGCCCGAGCGCCGGATTTTTTTCGGGACGAGATTTTTAGCTCTTCTTTTTTCCTGTTGCGCGCGCGCAAGAGCGAGGATGCCGAGAAAGAAACGAGCCTGCTTGTCGTGCGATAAAAGCGGAGTGTAGTTATGCATCAGCCGCGTCATAAATTTTGCATAAATACGGGCTGATTTAC
The DNA here is from genome assembly GCA_035586675.1 of Eurytoma californica. Classification (NCBI taxonomy): domain Eukaryota; kingdom Metazoa; phylum Arthropoda; class Insecta; order Hymenoptera; family Eurytomidae; genus Eurytoma; species Eurytoma californica. The sequence goes on from JAXIUT010000037.1 coordinate 880,000, forward strand.
ATCTGAATATGATTTATAAGAGTCATGAAAGGGGTTACTTTGGAAAAAAAGAATCGCTTATTAAATGCTATCTGAGAATTGAAGCTTTTCGCGTTCATTTTTGTACGCCGAGCTGGCACGCGAGAGTAGATGTTTTCTTTTCCAATAGCAACGGCAGTTTTACTGTTTTGGAAAAAAACATTTTCGCCCGCTGATTAAAAGTCGCGTGGCAAATGAGATGGAAAGTAATGACGAGTAATGACGCAGGCGCTAAGGTAGGCGGATGTTTTTGAACGTTGGTATACAATATATTACTTGCATGAATCGTAGCTTTTCAGAAAATTAATGTCTTCGACGGGCGTACTCGGCTCAATTAAAAATCCTTTCCTATTAAACTGTGAACTTCGGATCGCACGCTCCCCCCGTATCGATTCCCCATTACGTACAAAGGAGCCAATTTAATCTACATACGCGCCTGCTTTACATAATCACTCATCGAAATTTCCGGAACAGCCGTCGTATTGCTCGCAGCGTCCTCGAGCACGTCGGAGAAAAAAAAGAAACGGGAAGAACGGAGAAACGCCTCCTCTCACATGACTCGACGCAATTTCCAAGCAACGCACTCGGGGCCGCCAATATTATCCCAATGTCATGTTTCCGCTGCGGCGGCTCCCGGCCACCAGCCCCCGGCGCAACAGCCGCGCACTACGAAAAGAGATCGCCGTCCATCCATCAGCCGAATCACGCGCGCCCGTTTCCCCAACCCTTTCGGGAGTAGCGCGATCGAATTAACGAATTGCAGTGGGTCGGGATCTCGAGAGGAAGAGAGAGAAAGAAAAGGGGGCCACCGGGGCAAACAGTCCGGCCCGCATTATCGGCTTGCGCGGTTCCGGGGGCGCAGGTGCGCGGGGGAGATTGCAAGATGTCGATCCGTGTGCACACGCGCTCGCTTAAGCACCTAGGAGATTCCGCAGTTCCCCAAGGCGCGTAAACAGGTCGGTAAGTGCGAGGCGGCAGAGCAGACCGGGTGACGCTGAGACAAAGGATTCGGTGGCTCAAACGTCGGGGGTATCGTCCAAAGAGATCCGACGCCCTGGGCGCACAAAGAAAATGCCAGCCGAGAGGGTAATTGATTGATCGCGCGTTCATTATGTCCGAGCAAAGCCGAGGCAGGTTGCTATTTGAGAGACATGGATATCGTGGGGTACTGCAAGAACGGAGAACAAAGCTTTTTGCCGAGGGGAATTACACAAATTAGAACTGCGGGTATTAACTATCTTGACCTAGTTTATTTCTCTTCTCTAAATTTATTTGCTTTTCAGCTCTTTCTTTAGGAAAAAGTATTCGAATATTGTTTTACTATAGCATCCAATTGC
>JAXIUT010000037.1:882478-918045 GCA_035586675.1 Eurytoma californica
TTTTCATCTTTAATAATAAATAAAATACTTATGCCGATAATGCAGATTCCTACAAGAGGGTTTCACATCCCGTTAACTTTTTTCTATTATTTAATTTCTTTTTATCGCATATAGTTTCTCCATTCTTGAGTGTAATACTTAAAAAACTCGTTCGCGAAACTGCCAAAAAAAGAAAGATCTACTCGAAAAGCATCGCCAGTGTTTCCGGCACATTAAAGCGGCAGGACAAGACAGTTGAACGCGTAAAGTGATATCCTGTTTATTTGCCGCGCGCGACAAAAAGGCCGGCTCTTGGGCGCGCGCACCACCCTCTCCGGCCGCAAAAAGAAGAGACGAGAGGAAGAAGCCGGGCGAGGCGCTCTCGCATTGACAGAATTACGGCGACGCAACTCGGTGAACACGACGCTCTCCGGAAATCCTCCGCCGCTGGACTTGACGGCCGACGCTGACGGTCCGCGAAGCGGCGAGCAGCGAGAGGGGGAGAGAGAATGAGAGAGAGAGAGAAACACAGTCCACTCGAGGAAACAGAGTGTGACGACGTCGAAGGAAGCGCGGCCGGGAAATAAATGGAAATGAATGTCCGAGGGGCGTCGCGGGCTGAGGATACATGGGAGGTTCGGACTTTTCGACGCGGCCATCGTGGAAGGGTCGCCCCGGGAAAATAGGGTTGTTTCGCCGGCCGGATGATAGGGTCAGTGGTGACGCCGGCGTCATGCATCACTGGAAACGGAACGGCGGAACTGCGAGGAGCCGCTCGATATTTTCCACCCTCGACTGAACGCACAATGGGTGCATCCTCCTCGCTTTCCCTCTCGTTTCGCCCGTCTACCCTGCCTCTATTTATGTGTGTGTGCGCGAGTTTCGGCCACGGTATCAAAGTACCTCGTGAGAAATTCTACTCGGCGAGGCCGCCTACTCTATTGAGTGAAATTAACGCTTGAATAAACTTAATATAATTGTAAAGCTGGAATTAGTAAAAACTTATTTCTTAGTTTCTTAAAATGACGAGTTTGGTTGTATCAATTATAAGGCGGTGTTTTTACATTTGAAAAGTACTTTTGTTACAATCTAAAAGTTACACTTGTTTCTAAATACCTTATTTTACTTATTATTCTTCTTATTTATTTTGAGGGTGACTTTATAATTATAATTACTAAAATGTCATATTTTAGTATTTTTCTATAAAAATGATTAAGCTAGGGCGACAAATAAATATTATTAAATATTATTTACTTGATTAGTTGGATAAATGGTTGTTTGAAAAGAATCCGAGCGTGAATTAAAGGGCTTCCCAACATAATTGGTAGATATCCAGGCGATAAGAAGACATCGTGCTCGGGTGGTAGAAAAGCAATGAACAGGACAAAGAAAATCGGAGCCGTTGCTTTCCACATGAGACGAGAGTCGGAAAGAGGGAGACAGAGCGCACATCGGAAAATCCACAGGGGTGAGTCGGGCACAATGAATGGGGTGGTGGCTGGAGTGATGCGTGCGGGGGTCGTGCGGTGCGGCGCAGACAAAGGGAGAGCGGGCGCAAGACGGAAAACTCTCGATGTATGCGCGAGAATTACGAGCGGGGAAAGCTCGCGTCGAGAAAGCGCCAAAAGCGGAGAGATGACTTATTGGCCGGCGAGCGCGTGCGCGTAATTCGCCGCCGGCGCGCGTCCGCTCGTAAAACTGATAGAGAAAACAATGAGGCCGATGAGTCGGAAAAGCCGGTGGGCGCGAAGGCGGTGCCTCCGCTCGCTCTTGACGCGCGTCCACGAAATTTGCCGGTGGCCCGGGCATCATCGCCGAGCGACCGGCCAGTGGGTATTGCGCGAGGATTAGCGGCGCTGGCTCCGCTGGCGGGCCTCTCGAGAGGAGAGATCGAGCGCAGATAGCGCCGCGGCGACTCCTCCCCCGCGCAAGCTGGACAATGGAATAACGCCTCTATGGTAATAGGCAGGTCCGAGGCATCGCCGGGCTTTTATGTAATGCGCGGATTCGTTCGCTCTTCTTTTTCGCGTGAATGAAACTTTTCCTCCGAGAGGCTCGGCTTGATTTTACGCGCTGCTGATTGTTTGCTTCGGAGGTACAAACGATGCCGATTTTTTTGGGAGCTTTCATTGTCTATTATGTTATGGCGCTTGCTAAAAATTGAATTAAGATCTACGGCTTCGGGATTTCTTGCGGCTTTTAATTACACCGATAGTTTGGACTTTTTTGGCTTTCTTTAGAAACGCGTCTACACTGCCGGTTTAAATGCGAACGAGTGAATAATGATTCTGATAAGGATTCATTTATTAAGTTCTGTGTAATAACCACTTGAGTGCAAGTATGTTATATTTCACAGTTTGCAATCATTATCGACTATCACGTAACAATACTGCATTGTCAATATATTACGTTAACGATATAGGTGAAAGAACAGTTATTAAATAAGAAACAAGATCCCTTATGATAACGAGTTGTATACGAACCTATAGAAATGATCGTTACATAATAATTGAATCACCGGCGTGAATTATTAATAGCGACATGAATAATGTAATGTAAAAAATATTCTATAGAAAAATAGAAATAACGCTTTTCCTACGAGAGCGAGAAAACTACCTGTAAAGGAGCCGCGTGCAAAATGCGAAATCCCGTGAGGCGAATGCACGGCGATCGCCGGGCAATATGGAGAAAGCGTCACCGGAATCCCATTGTCACGAAAATTCTCGATCGATTTTATTCGTTCCGCAGGAAGAGCAAACCTCCCGAAAATCTCGAGGAGCATTGTGCTCTCGAGTACGGTCCCTGCCTCTGTCTCTCTCTCTCTCTCTCTCTGGCCGGGCGACAAATACTCGAGGCAAACACGCCGCGTGACCGCGTAAATCAAGCAGTGTCCACCCTCTTGGCTCTCATCCCCGCACGAATTAAGGATCGGCAGCGCCGACTGCGCCGGCAGATTTTGCAACGGCGCGGCAAATGAGACGTTCAGCGGCCGGTGATTTATATTTCATCCGCCGCTTTCATTACGGAGTCGGCGCGGCCCGGCGCGTTTCCAAGGCGTGAAAAATGCAGAGGCGGCCACCACCGCGACCGACAGCCGAGGGAGGTGGCGGGGGCGGGGAGCTCCGTGGCTGACCGACGCGAACGGACTTTTCTCGCCACCGGCGTCGTCGAACACTCGATAAATAATTCAGACGCTGGGATTAAGGGGACTTCCCTCCATGCTCTTTTGCGCTACCAGCTGTATCGACAAAATGTTTCATTAATTTCAATTTGCAAAATTTGTTAAATAAATACGAAATATTTATGCACCAATCACAGTCTTTGTAATTAATGAGTCTTTTACATTTTCAATGAAAAAACATGTTTTTCAAAAAATATTACCTAAAAAATGAAAATATCCGCAAAGTATTGTTATGCCTATTTTGAATTTAAGAAATGGCAGAATTTTTCGAAAAATCTACTGCTTCGCCAAGTATCATATATTAGTGTCAAAAAAAGGTCGATTCAACTTTGAAAAGAACTTTTACGGATTTGAATGAAAGTGGAATTTGGGATTTCCAAGCAAGCAGTAGAGCAGGGATTCCGAAACGTCGAACGCACTCCGCACTATATGGTGTAATTTTGGCGAACCGCTCAGTCCGGCAATTAATGCCGAAGAAATCTAGCCCAGCAGTAGCGGTAAGTGCGCTCGCGCAAAATAACGAAAGCTTTTGTGCGCCCCGGGTCAGCGCAATTGATCGAGAAAATTGCTTTCCAGATTGACCTTTCAACAGCTCGCACGCAGGCTCACCCACGGCACGATTCGAGAGATTTCCCTGGCCTAGGAATGTACTTCTTTGTTTTCGGCTGTGCGCAGTTCTACATAAAGCGGGCCGCCATATATCTACCGGTCGCCGTCGCCCCTGTCGTTGAGCATAAAATATTTCGACGTTTTAATGGCTAATAGGTTTTAATGGAACTTCCCCAATGAGCACGTGACCTGCGAATACGAAAGGAGAGAGGGAGGGCGATAGACCTAGGCAGGAAGCTGCTCCTAATAGGCTTCGCAGTCGTACTCGCTCGCCTCGATAACGCACCGCTGCAGGAGAATTTCAATTGTAATGCCGCCACGGCCCGCTGATGCCCCTTGTAATCGATATCCTCTACACTAAATTTCTTTTACTTGGCGACTCTACGCTCTCTCGAATTACACTAATATTATTAGCAATTGTTCGTCTCTAAATTCAATGATAAATTAAGCTGTGATATAAAAAGAGCAAAAATATTTATCATTTCTATGTTTTATTGCATTCCTGTCTGAACGCAGCGGTACTCGCATTTTTTTCATGATTGAAGTCGGTCGCCGGATTTATCGAAGATATCAATATAATTATTCGTATCCTGCACGGAATTCGGTTGTGGGGGAGCAGAGCAAACGAGACAAATCGATGGCAATAACGTCAATATCCGTCGACAGTATTATTTCAGTATTTTGCTACGATGTCCTTCGGCACGTACTAGTCAGTTCCCCTTTTTTTCTCCGGACGCAGCGAAATCGTATAACAATCAATATCTAATTTTTGTCACACATTACTCTCCTTCTCCTCTGGTCAAATAGTGGATTCTCCGGTGTGCAATTTTCATTAATCTTACTGACAATTCCCAACAGAATGTACTATATGCTATCAATTTGAGTTGTCATATCTTTTTTAGTTTTTGTTAGAAAGGTGTTAGTATTTATATCCTCATGTGTATTGATATTGCTATCCCATATTTTTTTTTACATTTCTCGCAATAAAAACTCGTATTTCATTTTATAAATGCAGTTGAATATTGAACGAAATCAATCTTGTTTCAATCATACTATTGAAAAAAATATTTTTCATACTAAATTTAAAAACTTGCATTAATAATCTGTTGTTAAAAGCAAAATTCAAGCATTTTAATTTTAAAAGAAAAGATTTAAGAATATCGCCTTTCAATCAAAATGATCGGAGCAGAATTTCCAATTAAAATAAATTCAAGTTTTAATTGGAAATATTAAACTGCTGTTTACATTCAGCGAATCTACGAATTGCAAATTTTTTTTCCGTTCAATAATTCGTATTAAATTTCTATAAAAGCAAATTTACTGAGTTATACAATATGATAAAATAATTAATGTAGTTAATACAGTATGATGTAATTGACAGCATCAAGTCAGCGCTATTGATTCATTCTCATAAACTTTTTTACGACAATAGTACAACGGTGTATGCAGAAGTTAAAAAGAAAGCTATAATTTTCCATTAATCTTAAACTTTTCTCGATACACTGGTCTTTTTCAGGAGATCACGTAAACGAACCAAGCCCACGGTGTATCAGTGTCTGCAAGAATTTTTTTGACGTGATTTCTCGTTATTACGATATAAGTCATCGTGTTCGGGTACTTTTAGCGAACGACCGAAATCTTTGCTTGTCATTTTCCCCCCCAGTGATATATAACAGTCGGACATCGAGGGAACAGATCGTGGCTGAAATGAAAAACGAAAAGACAATGGGCAACACGAGAGTCACCCACGTACGTATTCAAGGATGCGAGAAAATTTTTATGAGCGCACGAACAACTCACTGGTGGTTTCAGTTTCCATCCTTTTTTTCTTTCCTTCTGGCGTTCAATGCTCATTGTTACCCGCATTTTTTTTAATTCACTTCATTATTTCAGGCTACAATAAATTTTAAATTAGAAAATTATTTTACCCGGTTATAAAGCAAATTAGAGTAAACGAAAAATTGAATCTAAATTTTAAATACGCATTTTAATTTATAAATATCCTATGAAATGAATGTTTTCTCGAAATATTAAGTGTGTGATTAATATTTATAAATATTATCGGATAAATGGAGCCACCTAATTTTGTTCAGTTCTGCTTCAGTTTCAACAATAGACAAATATGCTGAGCAAACAGGGAATTTTCCAGCAGAACCGAAATAGTTCGCGGCTGAAGTTGGCGAAGGAACGCGCAACTAGCGTTTAATGTGTAAAGTATATACGCAAAGTATAGAGCAGTGGTAAAAGCTTGTAAAACGTGAGCGAGCATTCAAACAAGATTGATGAGCCCCGGCATAAGCTCCGGCAAGCAAGGCGCGCGGCTCTGCGGGTATAATGCAACAGGCGAGAGGATAGGCCCTCGTCACTGACGTGACGGATATCGCTAATGATATTGATGTTGTATTTAGCTGGGTTTGCTTTGCCGCCTTGCGTTTCGGCCCAGGCCAGGTTGATTCACGGGCGGCGCGATGCGCCCTGAAATATACCGATTTATCTGTTTGTGCCGCGATCGAGCGCGGCCGACCGTCGCCAAGTCCCCGGCAAACAATGCAGGGAAACAATCGGCATACGTGATGAGATATAACGAACAGGTATTGCGCTAGGTGCGCGCACTCGGCCTCCCTCGCTCACTTGCCCGCTCTGTTAATTGATTAATACTGTTCAATAGTTGAATAGGCAAACTAATCACCACAATGGGCCTATTTACCATGCGGCCGGGCTTTTAGTAGTCCAGTTAATTTTGGTACAATGTATGGTCGCGAATTTATTACCGCGCGCTGCGAGCCCTGCGAGCCCTGCGAGCGCTGCGTCGTCAATTCGTGAAACGACTTTAAATGGAACATTATCATATTTATTGTACTCGCCGGCGCGACACCTTCACTTTATTTTAATTACATCTCTCTCATGCATTATTTAGATAAATATTTTCATTCTCCTTTATTACTGTATTACTTTATTATTTTCATTATTGACTCCTTCATAATATATAAGTCATAGTAGAGGCATTTCGACACATTACATGCTACGCTCGTCGAAGAAACTTTACCAAGTACAGTACGTTATAAGTTATGATTAGGTACGCCTGGCATCATAGCGCAACTCGTAGATTCCATTATGAATGTAACTTCAACTACTGCATTTTCAGCTAATTAAATGTAACGAAAGGAATCCAGCGCACTTATTAGCCTCGTAAATTTGGGAAAAACGATTGCGGGCTGTCTCCCCTCCCCGCAGCAACCCCTTAAGAATCGTGCACCTCCAACGAGAGGAGGGCGCGTGCACGCGTAAGTCCAATCAAAGGGACAAGCAACGCGTAACCTAATTCTTGAATTATGCCATGTAAAAGCCATTGTCGTGTACGCGCGCGTGTCCGTGGCGGCGGCCCCACGCGCACGCCGGCGATGACACATTCTCTTCGCAATTTGCCGGAGCTTATTAACGGCCGCCTCGGAGCAAAGAAATCCTTTTTCTCCGCAATAAATTCAATAATCTGCCAAGCGCAAATGCGAGCCGGTAATCCCCGGACGTGGCTTCGGACTACGTTCACGTAGTCTCGCGGCGACGATTTCCTTTTTAGTTCCCTTTTTCGCCTTACCCAGGGAACAGGCGCAGCCTCGCGCGGTCAGGTCTGCCTCGTATTTTCACCCTCAGCAAGTAAGTTCCGATCGGCACGCATTGATTCTTCCACCTACTTGCTTTCTTTGCAGGATTCGGATATCCTGCGGGTTACAAGAGGGGTTACGCGAACTTACAATGGACTTTCAACTATTTTTTAATCACATTTGAATTTTTCCTTAAGCACAATACAATTTTTGTATTTTACCAAAAACTTATTATTTTTCTTTTTTAGCTAAATTTTAGTGTCGTTGAAATTTGTTTAACTTATGTTAACTTAAGTTAGATTAAATATAAAAATGCAGCCTTTCTATCTTTTTATGTGTTTCAATATTTTCGTAAAAAATAGATGAATGAAATATTGCATAAGTGAGCATTTATTACAGCAATTACGTGTCAACTGTTCAGAATGAAATATTGATTCTTAAGAAAGACATTCTTTACAACAATTACTTTAATGGAACGATCAGTGCACGTTACCAACCTCGATTAGCCTGAAATTGTTGTTACCGCTCGACTTATCATGTATTTTGAAATAATGTTAAATCCGCAATAATTGCACAAGACCCAATAAGTAGTATCAATATCACCCACAAAAAATGGTTAAAAAGCGCTATAATGAGATATTCGTTGTCAGCTCAAATCACTGACGCAATTATCTTGTGGGAGTTAGGAGGACAATTATTATTACATTTGCCCCCTTTACGAAGTATAAAACACTTGGTCGTCCAATTTTTTATTGAGTCGTAAACTGTTACGAATTTTACGACTCACGAAATTTCGCGCACGGTAGTTTCGTCATATCCCAAGTCGGCTGTGTCAGTTCTAATAAATCTCTTAAATCCCAATCAATGAGGCTCGCCGTTGCTATTCTCGTAATTTGATGAAACCAGTACCAAAGCTCAATAGAGAAGCGAAAAACAAGAGAGCACAGGCCAGCGGAATTTCACTGCATTATTGCGCGTATACTTTCTCTTTCCCCATATTGCACGGCTGCCCGGCTGGCGCGGACGGAAGGAAAAAATGCAGCAAACGATCGCTATCAAAAGTGTGTTCACTGCACCCGCACCGGCGATGGGTTCTTTACGATTTTTTCGCGTGTCCCATATTAGCCTAACGTCCGCAGCGGCGCGTAAAAATGTCGCCGCGACAATTACCCGACGGAGCCATTAAGCAGCAGATTGCTTATACGGGCGCGCGTACACGCGCTTGCCTACTTGTATTACATGTGTACGGATAAGTGCGAAAGTGCGGATAGCACGTATTGTCAATATTAGACTTGCCGTATCTTTTGTCTAATGCGCATAGTTACACGAGGTGCTTCGTGGCTCGCATTGAGTAATTGCCAATATCGAATATTCGCGCGTCACTCGAGGCGGCTTTTCGTTGCTTTTGGAACGATGTTCCTTATTTCTTTGACACATGGTCTTTAATTGGAGAGTTCTGGAAAAGGCGCTATTTTTTCGAAAGGCTTCCGCTGAAGCTTGAACTTGATCTCGTTTTCGCTCGTTCGGGGAAAATGGGAGATGCGCGAAATCCGGACGTATTATTTTAGTCGAGCGATCCAGGAAAGAAATAAATTTTTCAAAGACGATGCTCAAAGTAGAGAGTGTGAAATCTGACACCGGCGACCTTCAAAATCTATTAATTCTAGAAATGACTCAAAAGTGACAGAAAAAGCGAGTGTTGAATTTTAACTAAATATTAAAAGCTTAAAATGTGCGTTTTAAAAAATAAATAAAATACAACTTTTTGCGCAAACCGAGCTGTACTTTAACTAATAAATTAGTAATAAATATAAAGTTACGAAGGTCTTCTAACGTCGCTTGTAGATTATAGATTTCTGAGCATAATAAGAAGACAGTACCGTCTGGACAGGTAAGGAAAGAAAGAAATAGTCTCTATTTATTTGTGCCGCGAGCGCAATCGTGAAAGCAAAAGCACCCCCGGCCACTACAACGGCCGCGCACAGTCCATATGAATAATAGCGCAATGATAAGTTTGGCTGCTCGCACGAAGCGGCGGCGATAAGAAAATTTCAGGAATTCCTTATTCCCCATAGCCATTGGGCTCTCTCTCCCCGGCGCTCCCCGGCGCGTGTTCGGCGCACGTATTATTACGCGGCGCGTGGGAGGGTCGGTTACCGACCTTGCCTCTTATCCGCCGGCCGTGCCATTGTAACGGCGGGAACTGTAAAGCCGATGCCGCCTGCCGTTATCGTTCGAGATTTCGAGCTCGCGCCGGCCTTTCCGCCATTGCGAATCGAACTCCAGCGCCGATAAAGCTTAATGAGCGAGCCGCTGCGGCACTTTCACTTCGCCGGGCAAATTTTACTTCTCGCCTTTAAACGCCGCGTTCGCCTTTTTTTTTCTCCCCCTCTGAAACTTATCGACCGGATCTTTATTTTCCGGGCTCCGCGGCTGTAGATTTGAATTGAGGCGAGATAAAAGGCTTTTCATTCGTGCCGATTGTATTATCCAATCGGAACGAAATGCCGGGCTCGATATTACGAGATATTGAGCTTTATTGACAGTTCAATGAGGAATATTGAAAGTATACGGGACATTTTTAATCTTGCTGTTTATATGTTTTACTTCCGTTTATTCGGGGTGCTTCATAAAAACGACGGTAGAAGAGTGAAGAGATTGAGCAATATTAATTTTATTCAGATTGAATGTTCCCTGGCTATAATAATGGCGCTTTAATAACATTTTATTTAATCCTTATCCGTGTCAATGAAAACCTTGTACCTATCATTTATTCATGATATTATGATTAATTTTTTAATAATTTTTAATATCAATTTAAACAATAGAAAAAAAGAATAAAAATTTTTTTAATAATTATACTGGTTATTTGGCAAAAAGAACAAACATAAATAGAAACAAAATGTAAGTGAAAATTCAGTATTTGGATACCAGTACTTGGAAAAAGTCAATTAGTATTCGAATAACTCGAGCAATCTCTACATTTGAGAAAGACGCAATTTTCAAATTTAAAAAGAACAGTAAAAGGAACGAACGAAAATTGTAATTGACGCTGACATCAAGAGGATGGAAGTTCAGTGTCATTGGCGGACTAACAAAAAAATTTGTGAACAATTTTAATTTTCTTTAGAACTTTAATAATAATGATGACAACATTTAAACGCTATTCAAATGATAAACTTGTTAAAAGCTATTTTCCTCCTTTCACACGAGTTGTTGAAAACTTCATTCAGTGAAGTACACGTTTATTCGCGTAAAATCAAATAAAAATAGCAGGAGAGAAGGAAATGTATATTTATAGATATAATAATCCGAGAAAGTGGATTCACGCAGATGTTTACATCTATCGCGGCGGATTACCAGGCCCGACGCGTCATAGAGTTTTGTCGCTCTGACACGCCGGCTCCCGATAGCATCGGTAGCCAGGCAAGGTCCCGTTCTCCCCAGTTGGTCTAATTAGGAAATCGTAGACACTCCCGACAGCTCTCCTTGATAAATAAAAAGCCTTATCCGTGTGGCCAATGCTTGTCACGCGGATCTCGTATCGCGTCGCCGCATCTTAACGAGAGCGCTATGATCTCGGACAGGATTTACGTAAGCGAGTTGCGTTTTAAGCGGCTCCAGTGTCTTGGCGCTCCGACAAATAAAGCTTAAAAGTTTCTAGTGCCTTGTGTCGATTATCATTGTGACATTAATTGTGCGGCCGTTTGCACATGAATACAGCTTCGGCTCATTTTTCATCGGCCCAACTGGCTCTATTATCCAATATTTTGCTAATATCGCATTTTTCTGTCATTTTACGCGATGGGGATATTTTCATTTTACGCGGCCGAGAAATTACCTCATGCAAATCAGGCTTATATTGATTGATAGCGTAATCAAGAACCAAAAGTGCTAAATCTTACGTAAGCTGTGAAACGCGCTCTTTCTTTTAACGATGGAATCATTTGAAAGCTGGATAATCGCCTACCTGAAACAAAAAATAAGGTAATACAACATTAGCGATTTCATTGATTTTCGTATAGTATCGATTAAAAAAATATTTTCATGGATACTGTCCATTAATAAATTTGTAGTTAAGGTTGTAGGAACTATTAAATATTAATTTTAAGAGCATCTTGTAAAAACCGTAAACAGGGATTGTATGAAAATTCATCAGGAATCCATTATAAATGATCGTGCCGGTAATTTTTAATCCATATATAAGAATATTTTATTAATCATTAAAGATTTATTAATTGTTATTTTTAATTTACAAATATATTGCGGACATTAATACCTAAACTACTATTATTGAACGCGTTTTCTAAGAAGCAAATTATGAGCTTCCATTTCATTTTTCTTTTACTTGCAGAATACTTGCAATATATTGATATTGATGAAATAATAAAAAGAATAGCCCTTATATTTTATGGGAGAAACGCAATAGTAAAGAATTTGATATAAGTGAATTTCTTCTACTCAGAGTTGGATAAAGTGGTTATGAACATTAAAAAAAAGTGAATAAATTATTGTTCCATAAAATTAAGCTTTACTAATATTGTCATTGAAAAGTATAAAATATTTCATAAAATGACATAAAAATCTTACTGCAGTTCTGTCTTGATTAATGATAAGCAGGAAATAGTGAAGCGGTATTTAATATTGATATAAAAAAGGAGAATTTATTTTTTATAATAGCCGTGTGTTTAGCTTATTTAGCGACACGCAAAAGGCGTGAGCCAGCTGAATTCGTGCGGAGGCAAAAGCGGGTCGGTAAAAGAACAAGAGCGTGTGGCCGTCACACAGGGTGCTTCGATTAAGCGGCGACGGACGCGCTTCTCGGCGGCACGTGTGTAATATGGGGACCCGAAGGCGCGGAGAACGACGAGGCATGCGAGTTAAAGAGCGGGGCCCGGCCCATCCTGCGGCCGCCCGGGGAGGGACGGAGGGAAAAAAGCGAGGAGAGAAATTAAAGGGAGAGCGGGAGACGCTCGGGCAATTTAACGAATGGCGACGACGAATGGCAATTCTCGGCCGGCTTATTACGCCGGGCGGCCAGGGAGCGTTTCGAGCCCGGCGTCGCCGGCATAGCGTTTCGCCACATGCATCACGCGCCGGGCTAAAAATTATCCCGCTAAATATTCATTTCCGTCGCCGTTGTTGCGGCGAATTCCCGGCCCGATAATCACGCCGCGGCTAGTGTTACCCGACGAACGCCTTCGGGAATTTCCGTATCGACGCTTACTTACGGCTCCTTCTCCCTTCCGTCGCCTTGAATGAAGAAAAAAAAGTAGATTTGATCGTATCGACGGCGGTCTTTCTGTCCGCGCAGTTGCGAAAGGCGCTTCGACGTAAGTACTATCCCATTGACCTGTCTGTAAGTCGAGCGGACAATGAGGTGTTGCGCGGGCATGACTTGGCGACGGCGGAGAGACGCGCGACGCTGCATCCGGGTGACGCGTGTATGCGTGGAATATGGAAGATGGCCAGGAAGAGCCGCAGACGGCAATGACTTTGCCGCCTCGTTAAGGTCCTCGCGTGCGCTCAAAAGGCCGGGGCATTAACATACAATCCGTGCTGCTTTTCCCATCCCTCGATAATAATCGCCAGTTAGTCATACGGGCATATGCTTAACACGCTGTTTCTCGCTTCTTGGCTGCTCGACTGCCCGCTCCCTCGTGCCTTTTTTCTCCTCTCCTGCGCGTATCAAGGACTCGTCGAAACAATCATTCCGCCTTTTCTGCCGGACGGTCAATTTGCATAGGTTGCAACGTCTGCCGCGGCGAGAATTTTTATGCGCGACGCTTTGGGGCCGAGCGTGGGCGAATGCTGCGCGGGAAAAACGTGAGAGACTGGATTACCAAACACTCGACGATTTTTAACATGTCATTAAGAGTAATAGTTCGTTGCACTCAACAATGGGCTATATCGTGCTGAAGTTTAATACCTGAAAAATAACTTTCAACACCGAGTGCATGTGGACTTTATAAGAATGAGATATTAAGCGGGGCTCGCACATTAAAGTATGACAAAAAATTACTGCCTGCTCCTTTTCGCACGAACTAAATGGGTTATTAAAAAATATTGAGCTATTAATTAATGGAATCCTTTGTTTTTTCTCTACGCGAAAGAGATATGTCATAAACGATCGTTTAACAAAAGGCTTTTCAAATTGTCGTATTCAACCTGTTCCGTGAACGGCGCAATGCAACATTAATTCGAGAAATTATTGCCGATATTTAATAGTGACGCATATACTCATCAATAAAATAAATTTTTATTTCAAGTATCTGCAAGCATTGAAAATAAAAACAAATCTTGGTTCTGAAAACTTGTATATTTATTTCAGCCTTTTAAACATTTATAGTCTATAAATTGTTATATAAATAACATAAATTTTAAAAAAATACATCTGACTTTAATTGCCGGCAGTTTACTCGTATCCAGATTAGTTAAACGGTAGCTGTCTTTATTTTATTTCAAAATTATTCTTAATTTGTTAATCATTTGTAAGTAGAACTCATCAGCGCGTAAGCTTAGCAGTACCTTTATTCGTACTAAAAAGTTGTAATACTAATCTCAAAATTTAATCAATTTGCATTAGGGTATTTCCGTCAACCTTTCTCAAAAACATTCAGAATTTATAATCCTCAAGAATCAGCACGTCACCAAGAGAGCATTGAAAGTTAAGCCAATTAGAGCACAATGGTCAGATCAGCTCGTGGAACTGCTTGTATCAGTAGGACAAAACGCGAAGGCAAATGAAAGAAACGGCAAGGTAAAAAGGATCCAGTCTGCGGGATTGTTCGAAGCAGCCCCCTTGAAAGGAGGCCTGCCCCGGAGAGATCCCCGATACGATTACCATCAGACGCGGGCCATTTCGGCGGACGATGCGAGGGGACACCAGGCGATCGCAGCGATGATTGCGCGCGCCGGCGCGCCGCGGAAGGTCAGCGAGTCGTTCGCGTATTATGCAGTCGCGCCCCCCTCCCTCAATCAATGACTCGAAGTGTGGGTGCTTCATCCTTCGAAGGATACCTATCACGGGAAACTTTGTTTTTTTTGTTGAAGGCTGTTTTCTGGTTAAGAAGGATCCCCTAATTTGTGTGATTTTGAAGCTCGTTGATGAACTGCGCTAAGGATGCGTACACTAAATATTAATAAAACTGTCGAACGAATCGCAGTGTCCTATCTTATCTTTTGCGGGTTGAAACATTCTTTTACAGTTGACTATATTTTAAACTGATGCGGTTTTTAGCTTGAATGAGAGATACATTAATGATTTGTAACTTCATTCAATATTATTTATTAAGCGTATGTTAATCAAAGCAGGAAAATATGAGTAATCTCGATAAATTCATTAATTTGTCACCAGTTACACATCAAAGTCTAACTACGCCGTAAGCAAGTCTTCCTGATTATTATTTTTAATCAAATGAATAACGTAATTAATGTATAATTATATTGATGACTCGTTTATTGTTTTCGTTGCAAATTATGTGCAAAGTGGACATATTGCTTTATGATGATAATATTTATTGGTACAAGAATTGTAAATAAAATTACTTGTTTATTTAGCATAAATCATCCTTTTTATTTTTCTTATTGAAATGTTAAGAGATCAAATTAAAAGACATGCATCAACCCATTAAATGTATAATTATAATAAAAAAATTATTTTCACTCATGAGAAATTAATTTTGAAGGATACTCCTGTAAAAAATGATATTTACAAATGCCTTTTTGAACTACTTGGTACACACGAATCTTCTGTTAATTGCTGCCGTATGTCGCTTGCTCGTAAGTCAAGTACCATCATATCATGTAAAATTGGCAAACCTTACTAATTTGTCATTATACAATTTTGCACTTTCCACTTTCTCGGTCGGATCGTGGCAATTTGGATTGAAGGTACTCGCTCACGCCTCGCTTCATTACACTTGATGGAGCACAAGCGAGCGAGAGGGAAAGAGAGAAAGAAAGAGCAGGGGGAGAAGAGGGAGAAAGAGAGAGGACACCGCTTATAAACTCATTACGACTGATGAGGCTCACGAGGCCCTTGACACGGGCTTAAAGACTTGGCGCGTCCTCACATGTTGCTAAATACCGGAGTTGACATCGTTTGACCCGTCTTCCCACCGCTTCCCCTTCGCCGAACACCCCTCTCCTCCTTCCCTCCCAGTCGTCCGATCTGACTCACAATCAGAGAACTGTCTATCAACACGAGTCGTCTCCTCGAACGAAGGAAGTCGATATAATCATTTAAGATCGCGCTCCCGACGCGACGATGGCTATTTTTAACATTCGATCGCGGCTCCCAGACACTTATTTTAACGACCTGACCACTCGGACTTCTTGTATTTAACAATTCTTTATTTTTATTCCTTTTCATTGACGTCGAGATAGAGGAGTCAATTGCCGCACCGTCAGATCCAATCAAAGCGAAAATTCACATTTTTAGAAAGTCTCTTATTTTCAGCTTTCTAAACAAAATCATTTGAACATTTCAAAACGATGACTTCATTGATTTAATTCTTTTCTTAATATATGCAAACACACAAAAAATCGCGCACTAATCAAAAGTTATAGTTTTCATTCCCGTTGTAGCGTTGAATTATAAAAAGCTATTCCAGAAAAAGATTTGCATTTCTTCTGGCCTCGTCTCCGCGGAACATAAAGTTAAAAACAAGCGAATAAAAGCGTTTGATCTCGTCTGACTGCAGGAGCCGTCATCTACTTAGTTTGACGGTGTCCGCAGGTGCGCTTGCAATTCATGTCGAAAATTCCGTGCGATCGAGACGGCAGAACGTCTCCCGGCGGCCGCGTCCGCTTTTCCCTCGCCGCCTTTCCTCCCCGAGGCACATAGTCGAGTTTCGAAGCGAAGACCCTACTTCGGTGCCTCGGAGCACGTCCTTGGTGGCACTTGATCGTGATCTCGGCGCTCGCCGGTTAATTGCGCGCTGTAAATCCTTTCGGAGAGGGAGAGCGGATAGAGAAACACGAGGACACGCTCGCCCTCGAGACGCGAAGGAACAGGCAGAGAAAGAGAGAGAGGAGCGAGCTCTCGGAGTGCCCGATTACTTTTCGCTCGGCCATTAACTTCGGGGGAAAACTTCGGAGGGTTCGTTAGCCTTTCCCGAGACATTTTCCCGCGGCCGCCGAGGCGGACTAATGCATCGCCGGCGGCCGAGCGATTATAAAGTGGGAGGGCCCTGGTAGTCGGCGCCCGGCGGAGAAACCGGGCTCGCTCTTAAACAGCGCGTTTTGGAACTGCAGCCGCCGCGGCGATCGATCGTTTAGCGTCGCTTCACTCGCATTTTTTAGACTGCCGGCGCCGGGACTCGGCTTTATCGCGATGATTAGCGCGGTAGCCGGGCTTTCACCTTACGCAAGTTACGACGCCTGCGAATCTTCATTAGGAAATGAAAGGCTTGTTAGGAAAGCTGCGTACGCGAATGCGAGCTAAAAATGGAAATGAACTTTCCTCGGATTATTATCACCGGTCTTGCACGGCTGATAGATAAAAGAGGCGCTTTCGTCGCCTCTTTTATTTGACAGTTGCTTCAAGAAAGCAATCTAAAGTTGTTTATGACTTTCCTGACGATATATGCTGCTTTTACGACTCGGGATTCACTGCTAATTATTTGAGATTCAAGATCAATTATTATAGATGATCAGCACAATATCTAAGGAACACCGCAATATCGTGTGTATAAAGAGAAATATAGAAAAATATTACTTTTATTTTTATTTTTAAACTACTCTAATAAAAGTGAAAATTAATTTTGTACAGATCCCAGTGTGCTCTGTATCTCTATGAGAATATAATTTAAGCTATTCAGTTTGATAAACCAAAACCGATGAAATTATTCTACGAATTTTGATATGAAGTGCTATAAAATTAGATATACGTATGTACGTATTTATGAATTTGATATTCAAATAAACTAAAATAATGTAAAATTTCAGTAATGTAAAATTTCAGTCGAAATTTCTGTTATAAATTCCCCAACAATATGAACTACATCTTAAATGACTTTTAATTTAAAAAACATTACTAAAGTGTTTTGATTGGTTAGTTTTCTAAAATACTATTAATTGCGAGGTGTTATAAAAGATAGGATGCAAGCTAGGTGAGCGTAAATGTTGGGAAGCGAGCCAAGCATGCGGTGCACGTAGAAAAAATAGAAGCGTCGATCGTACCGGCGCGGCTGCCCCTTGGACCGGATCGCAGCATTAACCTCTCAGCTGGCGCGCGGCGTACCGTCCTCTCCAGCCTCTCCGCGAGTGACCCGTGCCCCAGCACTCCCCCCTTGTTTTCGCTCTCTCGCTCACCTCCTCGTCCGCAGGCCGCATCAGCAACACCATCGCCCACTCTCCTCCTCTCGGTTTCCTCCCGTTCGTATCTCGTGCGTGTACACATGCCCGTTGCCCTTCGCGGCCAACATCATTCCGACACTCTCTTCTCTTCCCCCCCACCCCCGCGCTTTTCCTTTTCTCTCCCGCTGGCCGCTCGCTCCATCTCGGTTCTTTATAATTCCCCCATCGCATAGTACTTCTCTCTTTGGCGTCTTGTTTCCTTCGAGCCGCACTCACGTTCTCCCCAATATCTACAATTCTATCGACACTTTTTCTTCGCCGAGGGATTCCTTAAACTGAGATCGGGCATCGGTGTGCCCGAGAGAGGCGAGAGGGTGAAAAAATTTTCTCATCTGATGCGAGGAGCCGCGAGAAGCCGCGAGTGCGAGCTTTCGAGTTTCCTCCTCCGCCAGCTCCCCTTCCCTTCTCGACTAGTCGCTTCGGATCGTTTTCATCTTTTTCTGCCCTCCGCGGCGAGATTGCAAGTCTGCAGCACAATTACAACATAAATATCAGACGAGTCGAATAATAGCAGCTAATAAAGTTGCTGCAGTGCCTGGCGAGGCTGCTGAGAACTCGCCTAAATGCTTATCTCAATGAATGCAGTTACATTTTCTTCTGAAACAACAGTTTTCGTTTAAAACCTCGCAAAAGTCGTAAACTTACTTAATAACAGTTCGACTCTACGGACGCGAGAAAATATTTTCGCGAGACGCAATACAATCACCGTAACTCAATCTAAATTTCCCTGCACGAAATTGATATTTATCTATAAATGTGTATATTAGCTTTCGATTCCTAAATCAATAAAGCGAATCCACGCAGCTCCCACGCAGAGATTCCATGCTCGCTTTTTCCCCAGAAAAACACAACATTGGAAAAGGAAAAAACGCTGTCACCCCTCGTTTCCGTATAACCGCTCAATGTCGATATTGTTTTCGTTCGGTCCGCGCGCCACGCTTTTCCCGCGCTTTCCTGCACATAGCCGCCCGGTCATTTCCCACACGGCCAATTGTTTTCTCCCGCCACTGCTTAAGCAAATATTTGATTTGCGCGATATCTCTGTTCTCGCACAAATTTTGACACCTAATTCGAGTCGCGCCGCCCGCGTGTTTACCTTACATCGCGGCAGAAGCTCTGCTTTTCCGAAATTCGAGAAGACTGAAATTCGAGGCAGCCGTAAACGCGGAGAAGCTAATAGCGTTTCTTTCGCAATGAGAAAACTGACGGAGCCTAGTTTAATTGCCGTGTATTTTCGAACTTGAGTCAGAGATTTGGGAGCTTGAGCAACGTCGTTTTCGGGTTAATCAGTTCGGGTTATAGTTGTAAGCAAACTTTACAATGTACTTACAATTTCGTACTTGTAATTTGAAAAACTTTCATTTTCATTTTCATAATATTCTATTGATTAGCTCGGAATCACGTCTAACCACGAAGAAAAAGTGTTGGCTTTGATAAATAAGCTCGATCAGTATTAATTTGGAAAACATTCGTTCGAGCACTTGCATGGCTTGCAGAAGCGGTGTTCAAAGGGCAAGCATAATCCCCGGCGGAGCTCCGACTCGTTCCGGGCAGCCCTCTATAAGCCCGGGCAAATGCCATTCATGAAATTCGGCAGGCGTTTGATCTTCGAAATACCTGCGCCGTATACAGAGGACGGGCCCTGCAGCTCGATATACCAAAGCGACGGGAGGAAATACGTGGGTGACCCGATCAAAAAGCAGTTCTCGCTCCGCGGTACTTTGCGGCGCCGGACAAAAAGCAGCTGATGTTTTGATCACGGTAACAATATAATTACTCGCCTCACTCGTGTCGACGAACTGCTTTTACCGGCGAACCGGAGAAGAGATGCGCGCGACGTCCGCGCAGGACTTAATTCGCTTGATACGAGGGAATAGAGAGTGCAAGGGCCCTTCGAGAGAGGTTCGCGGCTGAGACCACCGGCGGCTGGAATTTTAACGAGAATAATGGAATATTAGATATCTCGCGCGAGATTTTTCTTCGCTGCAGCTTGAGATACCTTAATCACATTATCGTCTTTCCAATTTTCATCGCTGTAATTTACTGTATTTTTCTGCTGTTTAGCGATATATGGGTCAAGTTAATTTACTACGATGCCAATTATGTGCTACGATGACGTTTTATTTAAGAACCGTTTTTCAGCCTTGTAATTATAGACCTGTTGCTGAAACGAACTTTACATTTTAAACATATTTTCTTTTACTGTATTTTGCTTCTTTCTATTCACTGCCAACTTTTGCGTCTTCAAAGAATCGGAAATATTTCTGTACGATCAATCTATTTTGCTATTTCACAAAGTAAACGATAAGAAAATATTTACCTACGTCCTCCTCGAATTCAGAGTACTCTTTTAGTTGGTAAAGAAAATATCAGCTTGATTAACCAATAAATTTAAAAATTTTTGCAAGATGTTCGAATAAAATAAATTATGAAGAATATAAAATGAGAAGCGAAAAATGTAACTATAATCATTATAAAACTAACAGCGTAACTGTATTACGATTTCTTTAGAAAGCAACGATATTTTTCAAGCACTATAAAATATTACGACATTGCGGTTTCTATTGAAGGCGATTTTCTTCCATACTGCAGTAAATTAATTTATAAAATACATCTTGTACAACTGTTTTATTTTTAAAAAGGAAAGCA
Source organism: Eurytoma californica (assembly GCA_035586675.1). Lineage (NCBI taxonomy): Eukaryota > Metazoa > Arthropoda > Insecta > Hymenoptera > Eurytomidae > Eurytoma > Eurytoma californica. Next base: position 902,861 of record JAXIUT010000037.1, read on the forward strand.
AAGAATCGAGGGATTGAGTTTTCAAAAGGCACAATCCGTATGCACTTTTCACTTTAAATAAAATCACGCTCTATTCAATTTTGAAAAATTAATGCATTTCAAATATTATAATTAAGAAAAAGGTTTAGTAAAATTTGCTATATTTTATAGTATATATAGGATATACTCGATCTAGTCCGAAAATTTTTAATATATGAATAACAATTTTGACGACAAAAAATAGCAATTTTTGGTCAAAAGCAAGGACATCCCGCCATTACTATAAAACAATAAATGAACTTCATTGCCAAGTAATAGTTGGAAAAAGGTTAGTTGTCGAGAATCAATCATTAGAAAATGTAGCGTTATTTTAAGTAAAACTAAGTCAATTATCACATTTTTCTCCTTCGTGCACAAACTAGGCAGCCTTTTGGAAAGCCATCAATTAAACTCATCTCGAAAACGAATAAGTTTAAAGTCCTTTCGTATTTAAGTAGCACGTTCTCATAATTTCTTTGTTTTTTCCACCAACCGTACGACTGCCAGTGTGAGGTGGGGTGGCTCGCAGGGAGCGGGGCGGTTTCCTGTGCGCGCGTGATTCATCCACCGATATCCGGAGAAAAGAAGGCGCTAGTGTGTCTATATATATGCACATGCACCCATAAAGTGGGTCACCTTGCCAGGAGAAGTCTGCGCGGCTTTCTGAGAGCCACGTGCGCGCCGCGCAAAAAACGAGCCTGGTCTCCTCCACTCGCTTTTTGGCGCAGATCCCGCCGACATTCCCCAATGCCCGCTGGGATCACCGACTCGAGCCGCCTTCAAGGTAAAGCAATAGAAACGAGAAGATACTCGTGCGAGAGTGACAATGCTAATTCCTTGCGTCATTAGTATGAAGAAGCTCTTTTTTCGAACAGTTGATTTTCTTGCTCAGATTCGTCCTTTTTTGCTCTGGTTGAATAATGACTAGCCTCTGTAATAAAATACCTATTAGAGGTAATAATAGTAGATTAGTAATTCATTATGGGAAAAAATCGATAGTTCGTACAATTGTATTTCAACAAAGTTACTATATAAGTAAAAAGACTACAGGAGCTTCTGGCGAGCATCAAGAATAATGAAAAACTATGCTATAGATTGTATATTACGGAATACATTAACTAAAGTACATTTTATACACTGTGGCTTAAATAATAAAATTTTATGTAAAAATAGAAATTCCAATAAAATGATCGCACTCGAAACGAAGGGCAAAACAATTCATAGATAAAGTAAGACAGTAAAATAAGTATCCAGTCAAGGGAGAGAAAATCGCATGGTTGTAAAACAAGTTAATTTCAATCATAAAGTGACTTGCGATTCATGGAAATAGTTTCCACTGCGATCACGCCGCTACTGATTTTCATCCCAGCTAAGCAGAGAATCTTTATGTGCGTCTGGCGCTGCGAAAGTGCATCCTAACCCTGAAATGAAGTGCACCGTCATAAAAAAGGAGCACAATCAAAGCGAGGACTGGACAGCGTAAACATTATAAAAGCAAACTTCTTCCCCGAAAAGACATCTTCCTCGGTAAGAAAAGATGACTTCAGTTCGACGTCGGAACTACGTAGTTATCCGCTTAACTCGTCGCGGCACCCACCTTACTACGTAGGTGGTAGCCTCGCGAGCGCCTATTTTCTACAGCGATGAAAAAAGGCAGATTGCAAGAGCCCTGCGAACATAGAATTAAGAGCAATCAAACGTTTACCCCGAACTGGCCCTGGAGATAATTAAATATGTATACATACGCAGCGCGGCAATCAGAGTGCCTCCTTGCCTCCTCGCGAATGGGTTAATTAGGGCCGGCGCACTCTTGCTGAAAATCTTGCATTTCCTTCAGGAAGTACCGGCCTGGCCGCGCATACCCCGCCATGGGATATATAATGGAGGCCTTTCAGGACGTTCCTTCCTCTCCTCTTCCCCGTTTTTTTTTCGATGAGCACGCGATCGGAGTCGAGTGGGAGCGTCGCGCGTTCGTTTTTGATACTCAATTAACTTTTCTCATTCGCGTAAAGTGGACTCGGAGGGCAGCGCCAGCCGAACTCGCTTGTTTAGGCTAGTCCGAGTTTAACCGGCGCTACAACGAAAATCAAATCGTGATGAGTCTATTATTGGATATTTGAAAGGCAATTAGAAGAACCAGAATTTCACATTGTTGACTTTGAATAGTTTTGTCGGTCGAGTACAATAAAATTCACAGTTGAACGAATTTGAATGGAAATAATATAGTTTGAGAAGAAAGGCAATAAAGAGCAGTGACGTTATCCCCAGGAAATTTCCTCTTTAAGAAGTGAAATATCTATTTCAAGCAAATTATAATAGTTTGGGCTAGGAATTACGAATGCGCAAATATGATGTAGCAGCGGGATACAAGGCAAGGAGGAAACGTGAAATAAGTGACTCGCGGCACGAGGCCTCGGCCCGAAGTTTTCGCGTCGCGTGTACGGGCCCGTCCAATTTATAGAGCACGATAAACATACTAACGGCAATTTCGCGAACTTAGTTACACCAAATAAAAGTTCGCCGCTGCTCCGGGACACGGAAAGGAGGAAGAAATTTCGCAGATATTGAGCAATTACACGGGGCTGTGTCGTGCGAGTGCCACAGTCGCACACGAGCAAGTAAGTCCCCGCCGCATAAAAAGTGTTTTGCGGCTTCTAGCTGCATAATTTTCGCTCGGCCGCTAATAACTTTCGAAAGAACTCGCTTGTGTGCGCTAAGCATTAACGAGCTTTTCATTGCCCGATAAGCGGCAAATGCTGAACAAGTTAATTTAATAAGATCTTTCAATGTCTCGTTTTTTACCGTGTGCCCACGAGATTTTTATTTCAATACAGCAATCACTTGGTAAAAACTTTATTTACTGACTTTTTTCAGGTATGCTCATATTTTGACCATACAATCAAACAAATTAAATTTCGTTGTACACTTCTTTTAGTAAACATAAAATAACTTTACAAGTTGAGGAAAAGCAGCAATTTCAGTGGTGCAGGATTATACAGATTCAACAGCACAGTTGTGGTCTTATAAAAAGCATCGTTTTCGCGGCTCAAAAAACGTCCGAGGACTTTAGCGATACAAACATTGCACAGTCGAGGTAAAAAGCTGCGCTAACTGCAAGCGTACATACAAAGTTCATCTCAACCGGATTTCGCAACGAGGTGGCTACCTGTTAAGTGCCACCGTAGTTAAACCGTTCGGGTGTAACAACTACCGTCACAGCTTTTTTGGTTATTTATTTATCTTTTTTTCGGCAAAGATCGTGGAACGAGAAGTAACTGTAAGTGAAAAATGCTTGTAAATCGCCGAGAGCAATCAACATCAATGACAGTTCATCTCTTTGGTGCACGAGTATTTTTAGTTCTCGCTGTGTTTTTGCTCCCCGTGTGCGAACCACGTTTTTTTTTTAACTGACAAGCGTTGGGCAACCCGTATACCTGCATTTGATAACTTTACCTTTGAGTGATTTGAAAAAACAATTTTGTTTCAAAAAAATACGTTACACGAAAAAATTGAAAAAGGGAAACGTGCATTTGTTTGTAATTAGTGAAACATATCATTTGCACAAATAAAATGAATAATATAACTACTATTTGTCTTTTATTATAGTAAAAGAAAACAAAGTTTAATTTGGAAAAGACCGTTTTTACGATTCATATATTCCCGTAGTGTTTCATTGTACTCAACAAGTGGATTTACACCGACAATTACAGGTCACATGACGTAAATCTAGAATATAAATAATCTTGATACAGCAGTGACGTTAAAAGCAGCTGCGGTATAAAATAACATTTTGCTCTCTTCCGGGTCGAGTGACACTTCATTGTCTCCGGCTTAACAAAAGAATTAAAGATTCGTTCAATAATCGCGCGAGTATCAACGAGTGTCCTTCTGCAAATGAAAATGACCGTCGATATGCAAAGCGACTCCTGGCACTGAGCGGCGAAGCGCCGACAATAATTCGAAGCAGAGCGAGAGGAGGGCAAAAAAAAAGTGGAAATGGAAAGCCGTTCCCGAGATAAGCCGGAAAGCGCGTAGGTATAGGTGTCGCGATACGCGAAAAATCATAAAGGAAGCGTCACTTGACCTCGTGCACCTCGGCTCTTTGTGCCGATGCACCGTGCAAGTGCAAACAATTTGCGATTGCATTGGGAATGGAAGTGACGTGGTAGGCGGTGTTTGCGCGGGAGATGTGCGAATTACAAGAAGAAAGCGTCGACGCTGTCCTCCGGCGGCGTCCTCCTCGCCCCTCCTACACCCCCCGCTCCCGCCGATGCATCAGACTTATCGGCGAGTACAAACCCGCCTTGTATCTGGATATATTGGAAACGGTATTCCGAAGTGGCAATGTGAAATATCGTCGATAATATTTGCTCTTTTACTCATAACGGTCGTTATAACTTTAAAAAATTCTGAGTTACGAAGCAGATAAACACTTTGTTGTTCGTACTTTTTTACTAAAATGTAAAGTAAATATCTTTTGTTAGGAAACATTAAGAAGAAATCAGCTAGAAAATTTAAAAAATATCTCGATAGGTGTCACAATCTGTTGTGCGTTAAATACATATGTGGCAAGTATAACACCTGACCTATTTTAGAATTTTCGCCTAATAAAAGAAACGCGGCAACCACAAAGCTAACCGATTATACTCTGGCAACAAAAAATCTGTCATCGATACTTGACGAGTGCCCGGAAAAAATGAAAAAGTGATTCTTCAAAATCCCTGACCGCACTCGAAAAGGACTAATTCCCGCATACAGAAAGAACACTGAGAAAAGGGGGAATCTCGTCAGAATTTAGAGTGCAGGGGCGCGAAAAGAAGCGTGTCGAAGGTCGTTTTTCCGTGCGGGAGCTCGAAATAAAAGTGTCGCCTCTAGCAGCTCGTGATTGACATGTCCAGGTAGGACCGCCCGGTGACAGCAGCAAAGAGACCCGCCGCTTTTGTGCGCGGGCTCGCTAAAAGGGTTCGCCCGATGGCTGCGCGCTGATTCGATCCCGACCGCGAGCTTTTCTTGTCCCCGTGTGGTTTGCGCGTCTTTTCCCAATGCGGGCCGACACCCCCTTTGTTCTCTCGGGTAGCGTCATCGCGGGTAAACAAGGCGGTGGAAAAAAACGAAAGACGAGGCGCGGTGAAGTCAGCGCTTGCGCTAAATCCAGTAGGCTTGTGCGAACGTGAGTAAGCGAGGAGGCCGCGGATCGGAGGCGATCTCGCAATTGCAGGGCTCTCTTATCTCGGCGAGGCGCGACGTGGCACGTGCTCCCGGGGGCTGCGCGACAAAGGAGGCTCGATGCCGTTGCGAAAGTGGGACAATCGCGGCTTGTTGACTCTCCGCCGCGAGCTTCTCTAATTGCGTTTAATCTCGCGCTGACATCACGACTCTTTCCGCGCCGATCGCGTTTGGGGAGGCGGCGCCCGCGCACTTTCGCCCCGGCTAAATGAGTAATCGGCCAAGTTTCCCCGGCCGTTCGTGCTTTTTTCACGGCCGCAAAGGATGGACGAGTCTCGTGTGTGTCGGCTCCCGCAAACTCGAAACATTTATTTCCCCGGGGAATCGAGCGAGTTGAGATCGAGCTAATAAGAATGCTCCATGCTATGTGCTAAGCTAAGTACGTGCTTGCCAATGGGGTGAGCGGGGGCGAGGACTCGTCGTTTGTCCCTTTCGACTTCCACTCCGCCCCTCGCTTATAGCTTGCTATATTCTTTAATGTGCTGCTGATTGCGCGTCGATTGTTTACGCTGCTCAAAATATTACATTGGAGGGAGTGAAATAAGGTCTTAATTGGGATTTACAGAAATGATTGTCGTAAGAGAGATAGTAATGTTTGAACTGTTTCATCACTTTTGAATCACCTATCGTCAAGAAATTCTGTCAATATTGATGTGGAAAAATTTGCGGAAACTGTAAATCTAGATCGGAAAATCAAATGAGTACAAAGGGTTTATTCGGGAGATTATTCACGCGATCGTGTTATTATAAATCAGTGATGTTAAACAGCCAAGTGACTTTGCAATAAACTGCCTTTTAAACAATGTTAAATCAGTTTATACTTTCGCAGCTAGCTCAGAAAAAAAGGTTTAGAAAATTATTTTTTCTAATATTATTACTGGCACATTGTTGATCAAATAACAATCAAGTTATTCCAAACTATCTTCATTTTTATAATTCATTATATTTATTTTTTGACGTACACGTTACAGTTTTTAGATGAATTCAGCAAAAATTCGTAGCTTCAAGTGTGCAGAAATTTCACGATTTCTGATTGCCTTATACTAGCGATTTTTGTTGTAGGGGTAATAGTACCCCTTATGAATTAGATAATTCGAAAATCGGTTAACTTCTCGGTAAATTAACTCTTAAAACCTCATATCCATTCATAAAATAACATTCTTTGGCGAATAAATCGTAAAAGCTGCGTGAAAAAACACAAAGATTCCCGAAGAGGATCAGATAAAAAGTCCAAGAGCCACAAACGGCAGACGGGTCCCTTGAAATTTACGATGGCGCGAGGTAGTTAATAAAGTCATACGCCGATGAGATCAGGCTCGTAATCCCGACGTCGCGTCGTGCCCTCGGTGTGTTAATAAATCGCAAGTCGATCGATCGCTGCATCGACTGCATGGCAATCGTCGCGCGTCCACCCGGAAAAAAAGAAAGGCGAAGTGGACGCGTTAGGTCTAGCAGCGCCACCGGCGAGACTGCTAATTTCTCGTCGGCCATAAAATCGTCGCACTAAAATGTGATTACGACTTCCTGTTATTTTCACTTTGTCACGAAACGGTCGTACACCTCGACCTCCCGCTTTCGGTAGAACTTGAGCGATGCGCGGGTTCGCTGAACCGCCACCGCGTTTCACGAGTTTAGCGCTGCACGAACACCTTTGGCTTTTGAGCCCATACGTTTATTAGGCCGATTTCGTTCTCGCTGATGCGCACCCTTTAACCGAGCTGTGCTTGTCAAGGGTAATTAGCCTCCGAACGGGTAGAGTTTATCACTTCCTTTGACGTAAAGCGACATAACGGCTCTTTGCCCAGTCTACACCATCTTTTACACTCTTCAAATACAATGGGTCATCCTTTCTGCTTACGTTTTACACGTGTAATTTTGCCGATAGAATCGTACCGGGGAAAAAAGCGAGTGCTATTTTTCTTTTTCTTTTTTGTAAAACGATACCCTTCAATTTAGCATACAATACCTTATTTTAAGAGAGTCGCAAGTATTTTACAACTAATGGTTTTTCTTTGTCTTTAAACGTGATTTAGAATATGTAAAGCAGCCAACTATGCACCTATTGACGGCAGCAATAAACAACGGATTTGATACCGACGGCAATGACCGTGAACATTTTTTACATTATAACAAAGTTTAATCGAGCCAGTAATTACCGCCAGCGCTCAATCAAGAAAATGACGAAGTAAACTTCGCGAAATGAATTGGCAGCGCAGAAAGGCGTTTTTAAACGATCGGAGCCGCATAAAATTGCTTCTTCACGGCGTCCCTTATCTTTCTTTCCAGAAACAAGCGAAGACGGTGAAGCTGTGTGGCGTGCATTTCGCTAAGTGCTTCTCGGCACTCCGACGGGCCGTTCAGATTTCCGGAAAATCGCGCTTTCCGCTTAATCTCGCGCACTCTCGCCGCGTATTTCACGCACTCCGCCCAGCTTGGCCGGGAGTATAATTGCGAGAAGTGATCCGTTAATCCAGCTTTTGCATGATTAACGAGAGGCGCGCGCTCGCGGCGTCTTGTAAGCGGTGCTTTTTTTTCTCGCGCTCGCAGAACCAGTATTTTTGAGCGCGGCGGGCGACTTTAACGCCGCTGCTGTGCTTTACGAGCCGGCCACGCTCATTTATTCTCTCCCGCCGCGTGTTTGCGGCGCCCGTAAGACGTCGAAGCTACGCGCGATAAAAATCCACTATTGACAGCGAGGCGATGCAAGCGCGCCGGTCCTTCATTCGCGCATTGCCACGTTTTTGCAGCCTTCTTTTTTTGCGCCCGGTGCCTTTCTGCCTCCCTCGTTCTGGCGACGGCTCGTTTTGCTCGAGGTGACTTAAAAAACAATCCATAATTCTCTCTCGTTGGCCGTTAAAAATGATCCGTATTACCATACCCGTTGCGACACCTAAAGAGAATTATCACTTTATTATACAATTATTAAATTTCAATTCAATGGAAATTTTACTTTCTTTGTTTTCGCCTTGAATATTGAATTCGATGCGCGTGCGTTACTTTTTAAATGCGCAATAATCGCCAATAATTTTTGCAATAATAAGAAAAATGTGACATGTTTTCTTATATTTCTTACATTGTCTTGACACAATGGTTTTATGCAAGTAAAACGCGACTGCAAATTATTTGGCAATTAGCTTCCGCAAACATTTATTCAATTTAATTATTGCTAAGAGCACATTGTTTTCTTACTTTTAACAATTTATATCGAAAACTTTGGCAACATTAAATAATTTCTACATTTTTCGCAATCACTCCAACATTTGACGATGATATAGAAAAAATATCGTAACATTAAAAGCAAGTTGATAAACTGCGCGAATTTGACAAAACGAATCCCATGGAAAAAAGGGATGAAAAAAAGTTTCCCGTGGCCTTTCATTCGGCCACCCTTCTCGAAGCTCATCGGGACTAAAGAGAGCCTCGGCTGCCGGCACCCTCGCTCAAATTCGCCCGATCCCTTCGAGCGTCATCGCGCGCAACATCGATTCGCGACCCTCGGGAGCGGCCTCTCCCCGCCGAGGAACAGATTACAAGCGCGAAGGCCGGAGCAGCTGCTCGCGGCAGCGAATATTCATCGGATGATAATTAGCGAGGAAAGCCGCGCAAACAGCGAAGCGCGCGGTCGAAGAACCCGCCGAGGACGCGGTGAGTCAGGCGCGCGACTCGCGGCCGTTCAGCGTCATTAACCCCGGCGGATTTGTCAACGGCCGCGCCGATCGACTAAAGTATCGCGAAAAAATACGCGGAAAAAGCGGTCGAGCGAGAGAGCCACAGAGTCGCCCGCTTCCGAGAGCCATCGCTTTGACAAATTTCAACTGTCGAGTGAATGAAAAATCCGAGAATTTCGCGGAGGTGTATACGAGGAGTCGCTTATTTTTGGACCTCTTGTCCGGTACTTGCACTTTAATTGTCTTTAAGAGAATAAAGTGAAGGATTTCTTTCGCGGGGACATTTGTTTCTGTTTGTTAATTAAGAGCATAGATTGGTGGATTGAATCCGCATTTTTATGTTTGACAACTCCTCTGAAAGGAGGATACTCATTTGGCTGTTGACTTATTACTTGCAACCGAATGTGCCGGTGCAGCGCGAGAACGACCTCCTCCTCTGCCTATATTCGTTCGCCTTTAACTTTATTTTTTCTCTTCTGTTTTCCTTTTTTCTCTCGTGCAGCTGCCTTTCTTACTGTACACCTTTTGTTTTTTCCTCGCTCTTTGTATACGAATTATCCGTTACTTTCCTTTATGCCAGCCTGCATAAAGGATAATAAATTTTTTAAGAATTAACATGTGCGCTAAGAGCGTTGTTTGTGTAATAATGTCCAATAGGAGATACTGTAAGTCAGACGTTAATTTAACAAGCTTCCCGTCGTATTCGTCTTTTTGCGCTGAGATAAAGAAACGTTAAACTTTATAACTCGAGATTTATTGGGAAGCCATATTCTTGGCATGAACAATATTGAATGAAGATTGTGCTCTTATTTAGATGGCTTCAAAAAATTAAACGATTTAAGCTCCTATTTACCTGTTATTTTCACAACTAACTTTATTCAATTAATCGTATCCTTTGTTTTTTTTTTGCACATTTTACAGTTAATAAATTGTTCTAATTATTATGAAATATTATTTGAAAGCGCGTAAATTTGCTTTCCGTTTATTTTTTACATTATTCAACTCTCTTCGCTGATTTTTCCTCATTCTTTACAATATTATTTTACTCGAGTCAAAACATTGATGATAATATGTTGTGCAGAAAATGAGTTTTACATTTCATAATATTTCCTTAAAAATAAACTATTTCTTGAAGAGTAAATACCTACAATTAAAAGTAAGTTACTAATGCACTGACAATAATATAGAAATTGTCTAATTCTCCCATTATCATTTAGCTAATAATTAACACGGTTATAAATAATGAAAGTAGTTCTAATGCAATAATCATACGCAAAGATATGCAAACAAAAATTGGAATGAATAAAAAGTAGAAAAGTGGTCTTGTTGATTTTCACTTATCAGTCGCTAGTCCAGCTTCCTTGCTGGGCAGCCGAGGCAAAGTCCGAGACAGTGTGACTCCGCCGGTGCACGGCTTGCGTTTTATTGCTTTTTTTATCATCATGCGCGCGCGAGCACAATTTATGAGAGGCGCGCTTTCGCGTATTACGAGGCAAGAGCGGCCGCGCTGCTGGACGTCGAACCCGGAGAGGGGTTGGTCGACCCGCGGCCACTCGCGTATGCATTACGTGGCCTCCGCGCGGATACGTGTGTGCGCGCCACCGCCGACTTTGCGCCACCTCTCGCGGATCACCCAAGAGACCGGGTTCGAGGTCTTCCTTTCCACGACTCTTATTAAACAGCTTTATTACGCACTTATCATCTGCGCGTACAGCGTTGCAGTAATGCGCAGGATTTTTTAATTAATTTACAGAAATTTTTAAAAAACTCTACAAATTTCGAAGGCTTAAAATAATGCCTAAGATGTATTTTCAATCTCATAGCACATAATATTTTTAACGAATGTCATTCGGCATCACAATGAAGATGCAAGTGCAACACTTGGATAAACAATTGATATGCAGGATACAGTTGCGCGTGTAGTTTCTTATAAATTTTTATATTAAACAGTGCGTGACAATATTAATTTTATCAATATCAAATAATCGTAAATTGTATTACTTATGTTAAAAGGCTTTAGTTATTGTGCAATATTTCAAAATTACATAGATTTCTATTTTACATCGATCGTACTTCATGTACGATAGTTATTCTCGAAATGGTGGGATTAATTTTGCTTAATAAAAAGAAATTTAGTTAATGAATGACGAGCCTCGTTAAAGCCTTTGTTTACAAAACTGGCAAGGTTTTCTTTAAACAAGCCGTGATTCACGTCTAAATGGGTAACTTGCAGGAACTGCTATATAAATTACTTTTTTATTTTTAAGACACATAAAAGCCACGAATTATTCCAAAGTTAGTACGACATTATTTTTAACAAAATAAAATACACCAAACATCTTTTCCTGTCATTCAGTAAACAAATTGCCAACACGTGGAAACGTGATACTTTTATTTTTTACACGAGACCGCAAAAAAGTAAACGTAGAAGATATTTAGATGCATTATAATTATTATTTTGTTAATTTGCAAATTAGCAGAAATAATATTTTTCATTTACTACTAGGTATAAATTATTAAAAAAAATAAATTTTTCAATACATCTCTAAATCTGAAAATATTTTCAATCGTTTACCTTTCTCTGTTTAATTAATGTTGCTTGTTGTCAGAATAAATTTGTAATACTCATGAGCTTGAACATCCGTTTTCGCAATACGTTCGTGCTTATTTGAATTCTCGAATAACGGCAGCAATTTCGCAGCTTTTCAAGAAAGCGAGAAATCAAGAAAGCCGCGATTATAAGAAATGCAGAAGAATCTTTTAATGCCCGTGTGTGTGACTCTCGCAAGAAATGCAAAAAGCACGGCCTCGGGCAACGAATCCGGCGTCCCTTAGCCAACGTGAGGAATCTTGCTCGTCCGGCCTCGAGGAAATAAAAGCTCGCGACAACCGTCGGCGCAAAGTTCGTTAATCGTCGAGAGACCGAGAGCTTAAGCCCCGGATCTTTGTTGTACATTGATGAATTGCTACTGAAATAATCTATCACTAGGGCGATTACTGAATTACCAAATGATACAAATTCGAGACATGAAACAAGGACGTTGACCGCTGCTTTATTCTACGACATTTATTTCTGTTTTTTTTTTCATAAATAAACAATTTATAAACAATATTAAAGTGGTAAATATACTTTTTGCATTTCTGTGAAGCGTTTAACGTTGATATGAATTCAAGGAGGCTTTAATTTCTCACTATGAAAAAAACCATTTCTTATTTTATGAGTCACATTTTTCATCTTTCACGTCGCATTCTGCGACAGTTAAGCACAGTAAATTATTCTGCAGTAAGTTGCATGCTGAACACGTCAAAATAAGAGTAAGAAACTCTCACGTTTTTAGAAGAGCTAATCAACAGAATTGATCTGATAATTGTTGGTAAGTCGAAAATGGAAGGCTAGAATGAACAAGGTGCATAATTTCTGCTAAAGGCAAACGATTGAAAGCCGAGCTGGGGCCCGTTTCGCCGTAGCAAAAAGGAAGAGGCAGCTCTGTTGCTCATCCCGCTATGTTTACGCAAATGATCGGTTCAAACTCATAAATATAACTGGACAATTAACACGCTGCATGTGAGCAAACTGTGCGCTTGGAGACGGGAAAGCTGAAAAGAAGAAAACAAGCGGCGGCGCACGCACTCTATCCCGCGTCTCGCGCGCTTCCTCAATGCGGCCGACTATAATGCGCGCCGCGGACCTGTTGCCGTGTAACTTAGCAGGTTCCGGGGCCTCTCGCGCGTCTCCGCAAACACCGACGCGGCGCCGAGTGCGCTGACACTGACACTGACGTGACTCATCAGCCCGCGCCGTCCCTCTTTCTCTCTTTCTCCTTCTTTTCGCGTTTATTGCGAGCCTTGCGATTCGCAGAAGGCAGAGGAGGAACGAGGCAAAAAAGAGAATGACTGCAGAGTGACCGGAGTTGCGTGCTCTTATGCGAGAAAAACAAAGCAAACTGATAGCTGCACTAGGACACCCACAATTCTTTTTATTTTTGTGCACAATTAAGTACATTTCGCCTTTTTTATGAAACAATTTCTTGCTTATTCTCTGAGTCATTGTACAAATCATTTTTTAGCTCTTAAATATGAATTTATCAAAAAAATACAGTAGTTTAAGCATTTTCATTTACAGTAGGTACTTATGATTGGTCGTGAATGTCCCAATGTTAAAATCGTTCCATGTTATTAGCAAAGAAAATAATAACCTGTTTTATTATCAGCAAGTAATTTTGATTTACGAATGTTTTTATAGACTATTGAAAAAGTTTTGCACTTTTACTTTAAAACTATTTAAATAGATAAAAGAAAAACTGATCTCCTGAGACTATTCTGATCTTTGAAGAGCACTTCCCTGGAATTTCTTGTATTTTCAGAAAATCTCCTTTTTATATATAAATAGCGTCTTTAGTTGGTTTAACAAGTTTAAAAAAGCGCCGATTGACGAGCTTGAAATGCCGAAGCCTCGACAACAGGAACACTACTGCACAAAGTAAAATCACGTATTTTTCTACTATCTACTGGGGGACTGGTTTTTTGCTATCTATGGCTCATCAGTTTCTGCGAGTTATTTTTTTTTCTTTCTCAATGCTGGTTTTTCTAGAAGATCTTATTTTAGAACCTCTTATTCTCATTAACTAATATAACAGGTACTATTACTTTTTCTCCTTTAATTTTACATTGAAATTTTCTGATACTTTCTGTAGTATTGCAGTGAAAAGCAAGAAATGTTTCCATTCTCATGATTAATACAGTGCACTTAAATATTAAATAAATTTGAATGATATTTAGGATTACTATTGCCATGCGCAGCTCATTAGCGGTCGGTGCTCGGGTCGGCGGGTGGTTGAAAAAAGGTGGCACAGCCCTTTAAAGAGGTTGCATCCGCAAACGACGTCTGGCCGACAAAAAGGGTCGATAAATAAAGAAGCAAATCGCGTCGGCGGCGGCAGCGTCGGGCTCTCGCTCGACGCTCCATCGTCGGGGTGACGGCCCTTTCCGGCCCGTCATCCGTAACGAACGCGGCCATCTCCCCGGAGCGAGTATTTTTAGGCCGTCGCGTCTGGCTGTTTAACAGCCGCACCGCTCCAGCCGAAACTCGCCCATTGCCGGGGGGTGAGAGGGAAACGGGAGCCTTTGCTCCGGGGTTCCGGTCTTGCAAAATCTGGCCAAAGCTTTCGAGATGGAGAGACCCTCGCCCCTCAGCCCGACGCTCCGACGTTCCAGTTTACCGCTCAAAAGGTTCAAAATTCATGCACGTACAGGCGCGCGAGCGCGAAAGCGCCAAGGAACCGAGGAAATTTCCAGACAACGGCTCACAGGACAAGAAAGGCCAAAGGGCGCCGTCTGCGAGCTGCGGAAATTAGCTTCGTTAAAGCGGTGCCTCTCTGCGGGACCGTCGCAGCCACTGCGCTGCGGTTGCTCTTGCCGCTCTGGAAAAACGGGTTAATGGTCCGCGGAATGATAATTGGAGTGTCGCTGCCGCTCTCGAAAAAAGGGACCGACTTTAGTTGGAAGTTAGCTTTCTTGAATATCCTAGACGAGCGAGATCGACTTATTTGTCGCTTCATTAAATTGCTTTTTGGTTTTCAGATAATGAGCGCTAGGCTAATTGCCAATTAATTTTTACCCATTTGTTCATTCACGCTTGTTTGCACTATTAAATCGAATTCTCTTATACTTACTGAGCATCACCCCTGCTTAAACCAACAGAATACCTTTCAAAAAAAATGCTAAATTTTCCAAGATATACTTGAGAATGAAAATATATATTCTTATTTAACATTTAATAGATTTATAAAAAATAATAAAATTATGAATTTCCTGTCAACGGCCAGATCTTCAGAAAAGCTACTGAATTAAGATAGGAAAAATAGTAATAGAAGGCAAGTATCTACTTTTACGATGAGCATGTAATCATGTAATCTTGCGGCTAGGAAAAGTTATCTGATGTAGCTATAAAAACTACAGAGACAGAGATAGAGCAGATACTGTAATTGAAATCTTCATCTGCGCAGCGAAGTCTGCGAAGTATCACCAAAGAGAGAAAAAAAAGGTCGAATCCGATTCCAACTTTACAGCCTTTCGTGATTTTTCTTGAAATTATGGAACAAATTATAATTAGCGGTTTGTCAGAATCAATGAATTGCTGGTGTACAGTATCAAGCTGTTCGGAGAAAATCCTTTTTTTATATACAATTGATTCAATGGATTGCCGCCAATTTTGATTGGCTATTCTGCGGTAACAAGAATGGTGCTTTCTCTTATAGGCGGATAAAAAAGCAG
>JAXIUT010000037.1:936516-964286 GCA_035586675.1 Eurytoma californica
AGATTTGTTACAATTACTTAATAAAATGACTAGAGTTTATAAACTATTCAGTCAAATTGTAAAATTCTATAAAATACGAATATATACAATCTCAACAATCACTCACTCATAGACGCTAATAATTTACATTCACTCCTAATAAACGGACGGCACAAACATATAGGTGTATATGGGACGACACAATAATAAATAAAAACATTGCTATAATCAAATTGAAACGTAACTCTACTTAACAATAATTTATTTATGCATATTATTAATTCATAAAAAGATAATAAAACTTTTAACTGCTAGTTGGTAAGAAAAATATTTCAGACGCGTGTCGAGTCGTGATTCAATAAGTTACGAATTACCATCGCGCCGTCGCTGGAAAGTTTGGAATTATCCCTCGGAACTCCGCGCCTCGAATAAATCTCAAGGCGTTCCTCCGACTGTCATCTCGGGAAAAACATAATTCTCGCACAATCAACGCTTTTCCAAAAACTTTTGTCGTCGTTCTCTTAATCTCCATAATAACGACACTCGAGCGTCCGCTGCGGGCGCACCTCGAGAAAAGTCTCCTCTCGATCGAGCCGAGGCGGCACCTATAAAAAGGCCTGGAGTGAAAAAAAGGAGGAGAGAAGAATGTCACTTTGGCACGCTTCGGTAGGGCCTGTGCGCGTGCCTGACCTCCGGGGAGATCAAAGCTAGGGGAGGGGAGCCAGAAAAAAGTCCCTCCAACGGCCGCTAATGTACAATGCGCAGGTACGCGCTAATACGGCGACACGCAGATGCTTCAAGCGTCTCTCTCCTCTCTCCTCGGTCGTGTGGTCCATTATATAGCGCGCGCACCGGCGACGAGTGTAACTGCGATACAATGTACCCCAGGAAATCGGCGGCGCGTGTCCCCGTATTTTCCGCAGGCGAGGACGCGCGTCGAGTGGAACTTTTCTTCTGCTCCTTCTGCCTCTCCTGCCTTCCTCGTCTTGCTTTTCTTTTTCTTCGGCCGCCCGGCCCTCGGTGTTTCCCCTAGGCCGCGCCGTCGACGCGCGATACTGCGGCTCCTACGGTGATATACGATCGAGCGCGTCTTTTCTTCCTGTCCATAAATATTGTCGATGCTGGAGAACGGGAGAAAGGAAGAGAGGAATCATTCCGCGCGAATGGACTTGGAGCATCGGGACTGCCACGGTGCACGCACATTAAGCCGGTGCGCGAGCTTTAATAACTGCTAAATGATGGAAAAATTTGCGCCTGTTATTATTGATTTTCTAGAGAAATTGCGCCTGCGAGTCATCAATTAAATCCAACATTTTTATCGAAACCCGTGTTCGCGTGCGAACAAACGGCGCAGGATCATTTATATTATTTTCCAATTTAAAATACCTGCGGTAAATGCAGATCGTAGCGGTGATTTATCAACACCCACGCAAGAGTTAAATTTTCAATGTCAAGGAATTCTTTTGCGAGAAAGCCAACTTTCCAAATACCAGAAGACAATGTTTTTCCGATAAAAAAAGTTTCACCTCTCGGCAATCGTTACTCACGACGATCCTTACGAAAATTTGTATATAATTCTGCTCAAGTGAAGTGAATTTCCGCACCTGATGATTGTGCAAAACGATAATTGTCCGATGCAAATTCATTATTCATGAAACTCGCGCATGCAAGAAACGAAAAGTTTAACCTTCGCATCTAAGAAAACTCGCGGGGGAACAATGAAAAAAAGAATCGTTTTCACGTAGCTGCCTCTGCCCCGCGGCAATAAAGCCGTTCGTCTTCATTATATGTTGTTGCGCACGTCGCATATATTTGCGTAAGTAATTAGCGAGCACAATGTGCGCAGTTTCGTAAAGTCCATAAGTGGACGTCCGAAAATGAGAAAACTCACTCGCGCTGGATAAAATAAGCCAGGGAGTGGGTGGGAGTAAGCGAGTATTGCGGCACGATCTCCGAAATCTTGAAGAAAAGGGATCCTCCAGCTTGTGAACTTAATAGTATGTAATTCAAGGATAATTCGACGCTCGACGACTCGCTAGCGGCTAAGCGCGAATCATCGTATCGCTTATCCTAGAGACAACACGCCGTACATACATACATTTGATTTTCGCTCGTTGAGCTTGGGCAAATTTTACTACTAATAAATACATCCTTCAATAGCATTATCTTAAGCAATAATCATAATAAGCTTCTCTTCAAAATGAAGGATTTTACAAAATTACATCATTTCAGAAATCAAAATAGCGATTTAAAAGTACAAGCAGTAAGAATGTGTGAATAATATTTGTTATAAAGTTCAATGTATCTTAACGATAACATTAGCCGATTATTTTTTTCTACAAATATTTAGTTTTATTTAACCTCTGGACGTTATGTTAAATAAATATTGTATACGAATATGAATAAATAAAAATAATTTATAATAGTTTTGTTTTTCTATTCTTTTCTGCAGCAGTCAATCCTAGTGTGCAAAGTGACATTCTTCGATATCACGCAAAAACATCTTGCTCCCACACGTTTTCGTGTGGAAAAAGAAAGTCTCTCGAGCAACGCCTTTAACCTCGTTCCCTCCCCGCAGCACCGCGGGCATTACAGCTGTAATTTTCAATTAAATTGAAGCGCGCCTCGCGTAAACTGCCTCGAAACTACGTTATATTCCCCGATATATAGTAAAGCGTGGAGCCTCGAGTCGATCGGCGCAACGGGCCGTTTTCGCGATCGCGCGAGCGAGCCCAACGAACGGTTATTCCAGCGTGACGTGGGTCGTTCCCGTTCTGTTTAAGCTGTCTGTCTTGAATTAATGGCGATCATCGAGTGTGAAGTCGGATTTACACGTCGCTTGGTAAATCGCCGTGTAAACCTCGTCTCAGCTCACCAACGCCGCGGCGCTCTTCCTCTTCCTCCTCGGCCGCCTCCCCCGCCTCCGCCGCTCGTGCTTGCCCAGCCGTTATACGAGCCTCCGACGATTCTTGCATTACCAGCGTATCTCTGGAAAGTCGCTCGCTCCCGGCGCACGCGTAATTTCCGAGCGCTTCCTGCTGCGATTGAGTGCTTATGGCGCGTCGCCGTCGTTGCGCTACGGCCCGCTGGAGGGGGCAGAAAAATGTAAAACGAAGGGATGACTGGAGCGTGACGCTTTAACTTTACTCGCTCGCCTCGCTTGTCGCTGACGGATTTGAAAAATTCAACGCGTCGATTGTGAGCCTCGGGATGATGCATTTGCCTGGTTAACGAGCCAAGAGGGCCCAAGTGCGCACGCGCAGCCTGGCCTCTTTCAAAGGAGCGCCGCTGAAAAATGCTCGATTTTCGACTCGGCTCGTCAAATTTTCTAACGACCTCACCAATGCCTGGGGCTGTCAGTTATCGCGCGACCTTTCAAATGGAAAAATTATGATTTCAATAGCGGAACGGCACTGACGCTTATTTAATGCTCTTTCAAACACTTTCGGACCGCACGGCAATTTTACAGCGGAGAATTTTTTTATTCCATTCTTTTATAAATGCGCTTACTATGAATAAGTAACTAATTGGGTGACAAATTTTGAAGTAATAAAGCTTATTAAAGGGATCAGTCAGTTAAAGTCTACACAAAATTGACGTATTCATTCCTGATTTTTTACACAAATACCTACCTGCGTTACTAGAAATTTTTTCAGAAAATTGACTCCCCGGTTGAAATGAAAATTCCCAATTGAAATTAATTATCAGTTAATGGCTGGAATTGAATGGTTTATTTTTAGTATTGTCAATTGCATGTCTAATATTGCGTTTTTTTTTTTAAAGTGATCGCCAAAAAATAGATTATCTTTCTACAATTTAAGTTCGATTAACCCTTTATTGCAAATCTAGTAAATCGCGTCGGTGCAGCCAGAACAGAAAGATCATTTGACGTTACCATTGTGCAGCGCGAACGCGAAAACGCGCCATTCCTTCAGCCGTTATATACGAGTGTCTTTTGTATTCCGAGCATTTTGCGAGTTGTGTCTCAGTCCGTCGGTGCCCGGCCCACGCTTTCACGAGGATCGATGATCCCTTTCATCTGGAAGCTGCAAGCGACATTCGAATCAACTGGTTGTACCTCGACACCGGCGAATTGCAATAAGTGTCCCTCTCCCGCCCTCCCCTTCTGTTCATCCTTCTCGCTGGTTCCGCGGTTTCCGCGCGGGGACTATAAATCTGCTTGGTAAGATAATTTTACGCGCATTGCTTTAATCGCCTTCGGACATAAAATAATATCGAAGAATTTGTTTAAATACTGCTTTAGTTTTAGCTATTTGCAATTTCTAAGAAATCGATTTTGAATTTAATTTTTGGGTAACCCTTACACAGTTTTTTTACTAGATTAATCAAACGTTCTATTTAAATATTGCTCACATCCTGCCTTTTTCGCTGCGACTCTAGCATGGAATGGTAAAGAATGATAATAATTAATACATCAATGTTATCTAAAAAAGTAGATATGCCCATATCAAAAATAAAATTTAACAAATAAATCAACATATGCCTTTTAAGAATTAAATTAATTTCAGTAAAAACGACGTTATTTTAGATATAAAAATTGAATTAGATTATTGGTACTCCACAGAGAAATGGACTATTATATTTTATGTTCTACAGGCTGGAAAGTCATTCTAAATATAAAATGGTTATGACATAATAATATTTCTTTCGACAAGTTTCATTATCATACCCCACTTGGCTGTTCTATTTATTATTCACTGTTAACCTACTTAAAAAGCAATCCCCGTGCGTTTTCCCTGCGCAGTATTAAACTCCTCGAATGGAAATTCATAAATTTAATGTTTTACTGCGGCCATTTCGTAGGTATACATATGGCGTGGTGCGAACGAAGGGAAGCCGGTGCTCGCTAACGACACCGCAAGCGAGCCAAGGAGAATGAGAAAAACGTAGGGGAGGGGGGAGAGGGTGCGGGTATGGATCGAGAGCAAGTGCACTTGTTACAAAGGATGAACCAGGCTTTGCTCGAGCAAATCGACGCGTGGGGGAGCGAAACAGAAAGTCAGAGAGAGGACCTCTCTGTGACTCGACGAAAATCGGCAGCTAACCAGGCGTCCGAGGGCGTTTGGGCGTGAAAATACATCGTCAGCTTGCATTCAAGTACCTCGAATATAAATAAGATCATTTGTAACTTCGAGTGAGGGGGCGAAGGGAACCCGCTACTTTTCTTTCTCTGCCTGCGTCGCGGAATTGGAAAGTATTCCATGAATTTGACAGATGAATGTATTAACAGAGCCGAACCTCCGTAAGCCTTTGTACTTGGACTCGTGAAAAATAGGCTTATTACCAAAAGGGATTTGTGGAGTTATCTAGAAATATTAAGCGTACGAAAAATTCAATGTGAATAAAAAATGTTCTTATACTTTATTATCTCGCATTATGAGTATTGATCAAACAAAAAGTTAATGTATTTACAACCGATTGCTTTATACTTGCAACATTGAGGTAAATAATTTTTTAACACTATTTCCTTACTTAATTTTCTCACAACAAGCAATTCGAGCATTTTTCGACCAGCAACGCTTGCATCGCATGAGCAGGTCGAACAATTAAACTTTAATTTCACGGGTATCACACGCTCGGCACCTTGAAACTCCTCTAACGCACCACTTGTAAAGTAAAATGGCCAATGTCGATACCTTATACCCTCATAAATTCTCATTTGCTCTTGCTCAATACAAAAAGTTGACTGGCTGTGCTCCGGGCTTACACGTACAGTCGCACACGTGGGCCCCTCACTCAGCGCGTACAAGATAATATGAAATTCATGAAAGCGTAAATCGGCGGCGTCGGCGGCGTCGGCAGCGTAAAAAGCCGAGCGTCATCGGCGACCATCCATATCGCGTGCACAAAAGCGCGCAGGTCAAGCGTTCGTATGGTCGCGCGCGTACAATGGAAAAACTGTGACCAATGCTCGGCGGCCCCCTCCCTCCACCCGCTTTCCAAGATCCGGCCGCGCGCGAGCCCCGAAAAACTTCGCCACGGGCATTTATCACTTCCACTCGAGTTTTCACGCGCTTCATTAAAAGCGACGATAGCGCGAAATGCTGCAGATGGCTTCCGATTTTTCATTCTTACTCTGGCTCGGCCAGCTGTCCGCTCGGTGCGTCGCTTGAGGCGCGTTTAGAGCCCGCGGACTCGTGCGGTGCATCGTATATAAATTTCTCTTTATTGCGCCGGCCTTCGCGCGGCCGACCGGCTTTTCCTTGGGACGAGACCGGAGTCCGGCATTATTCACGCGGGGACTTGAAAGGAGCCGAAATCCTTGCGCCCGCTGGAGCCTTATTCACTCGCGCAATTTGAAATATTGGCCGATGGCCCGCAGCATGTGTCTATTAAATTACTTTTAGCTTCCTTTGCGGTCCACTCGCGCGCACTCACGCTTCGGTCAATATTTGCGGTAACGCATTAACGTCTTCGTCAAACTTTCAAACTTTTCATTTAAGATGATTGCTTGCTACGAATTTGTTATTTACTAACCGTAAGTCTTGTTTTACCATCTAATAAGGTATTTTTTTATTGCCGCGTGTATAAGCACAGGAAATATTCATTTTTTCCTTTTTTTAATCAAATATATAAATATTAGATCAATCCTCGAAATAATAGTATATTACAACACGGGTGCGGAAGATGATTATTTAACTAGTGCGACGGTTTTCGCTCGAGCGAAAGGAGCTGAATAATCACTTACGTACCAGTACTATACAATATTTTATAGCATGAGGACCGAAAATTGGCATTAAAATTGCCATTTTGAGGTTAGAGTGCTATAAAATCAGTATTCTATTTTTAATTTAAACTAGGAAACAAGCGCGCGACTAAATTTATATCTAATATAAAAACATAATTCATTAAAGCATCATTATTTTTCGAATGCTTAGATAATTTACAATATAGCACGATAGCAAGATTATCGCGCTTCGTGCGTTCAATATTTTTATACTCTTATGATAAAATTCAGAAAAACACTCAAAAGATTTCGCATATTCTCTATTTATCTAAATAATATTCTCTCACAAAAAATATACCTATTGTATTAAGTAACAGATTGTAATGCATTCGATTTTTTGAGGTTAGAAAATAAATCAGAAAATATCAGAATAAAATAAAAACTTCATATTAATGAGAAAATTTAATTTTTATTTCATTAATCTTTAGAACAAACAAAAATTCCTTTATTATTTCAATTGAAATATTAAATATTTAAGAAATTTGTTTGTATTTTGGCGCCATTAATTTAAAAAAATGCGTTCCTAAATTTTTCAACCATGTTCACGTATTAAAGGCTTCACAACAAAGGCCATCACTTTTTTAAGAGGGGATACTATATTTTAATGAAATGAATTACGTAGTAATACTGTAAAATCATCACTGTCTTTAAAGTAACTTTAAAATTGGTAGCTTTAAAAAACATTGTACGCATAAATATACAACATTCACGAAACTGTAAAAATATTTTGATTACCGCCAACCGAAAGTGTTGCGTGAGCTTACACCACAATACAAGCGGTCACAGTGAAAATTTCCAGAGTCCCAAGCGATAAAAAAGTTTATTTATTCAATGCAATAAAGTGAGATTAAATAAAGCTAAGAAAATTATTATTCCTCGCATAAAAGCCACAAGATTATCCAAAGTCTGGGCTCGAGCTTGCCGAGTCATTAATTACCGGGCGCGCGAGCCAGTCTCATTTCACCGTTATATACGCGTATATGCGCGAGCGCGCATACGCGTGGGCTTACTTCTTTTTTATTTTAAATTTCGCGCTCGCCTTTCTCAATCCCGAGCTTGTAAACGTTCCTTCAGCCACCGCTCGACCTTCGAGCCCCATCTTCTAAACAAACTTATCAAAAATTCTCGCAAAGTCCATTTATTTTTCTTCTTGAAAGTCGTACGGATTTTTCAAATTCATAATCGCCGAGCTTTTTATTGCCGCGTTGGCGGACCGCTAAGTCCCGGGTTATTCTTGGAGGGATTCTTGGGCGTATACGAGACAGTCTTTTTACTTTAAAATATAAGTTGTAATTAGCGTTATGAAAAACGTCTGCGAGGCTATCGCTCGAAACGTTGGATTCACTTCAAATTGCAGGCTCCCTCGGATGTAATGAATGTTAATCGAATAAATTAGCCGAGTCTCGCGGTCGTTGCAGTTTGCACTGAGTTTTTGGATATTATGAGTAAATGATGTTTCCCTAAGCTTATAGCTGATTGCGACACGGTTAATTGTTATTGCCGTCCTAGATAATGAGTTTATTCACGGCCGGAAGATAAAATTAGTGAAATTAGTAGATAAATAGTTAGTTTATTATATAATCACAGCATGTATCTTAATTTGGAGGCAGAAACACGCGTTACAAAAGTGTTTACGAGCGATGTGATTGTGCCAGTGGAGTAACAGTTTTGGCGCAATTGATAAATTAAAAGCACGTTATCGAGGCAAACAGCGGCCGTAAAACTGTTAGCGCGGCAAGTTTCGATGCGTGACCGAGAACACGCGGCCGGTGCCGGGCCGCAAGTTCAGTGCTTATTAATTAGTACTCCTAATGCTTCGTCGAAAAGCATTCGGACCGGCTGAAGTTTGAAATTTATAACTCATACGCGAGCGGGTCATAGTTTGCAAAGTTGAAATAGCTCGCGGACGACAGAGGGAGAGGGAAAGAGAGCCAAGACTAAATGGGCGTGCAGTGGCAAAACGGCGCAACTGTACTTTGCTCGCGGATGCTCGGGAAACTTTCGCTATTATTGCGAATTACCAGCGAGTTAAGCGTGCGCCAATGAGCAACAATTTAGCCCGCGGGGGCCACTCGACAGTCGACTCCGGCGAGTTATATACACCGGGACTGTGCGCGTACGCGCGGCGTAAGTTCGAAGTGCCGACCGCCTGACCTCAACGGCTTTAATCTTGACCGTTCCACGTGCGCCTTCTATCGCTCTCTCCTTTGCTACTTCGCTGCTTCATTTTCGCCGAGTTTTAACGGTATTAGCTATTCACCTTAAATTACATCTACGAGTCTAGACAATGTAATCTAACACAAATTAAAAATAAGTTACGGCTAAGAACCTTAAATGAAGAACATGAAAAATTAAATACTTTCAAAAGCGGTGTACTACAATAGTTGGACTCTTTCGGCTAAGATCAAATTATTTGCATTTTAAAGTTTTTGCTTTCAAGTAAATAATTTATGCGCACATAAAATAGGCAGGATTAAGCGAAAATTAAAAGACTACTTTTTACACCTCGTTAATAAAAATACTGGTTGATTCATCTAAATATTTTAGCGGGATAAGTCAGTTTTACGACGGTGCAACATAAATTTGCAGAAAATAACGAGGAAATAAGTAAGATCAGCCGCAGGCGCGCGACTTATGAGGCTGTATTTCGGCTCCGGGTAAGTTTCTGGGCGCATCGTAAGTTATTCATAATCAACGGGAGTCGAGACGCAGCAGGGGCAGCCAAGCCTGCCGTCCGAGAGCCGCAGACGGTGCCGAGGAATCGCCGACTCCGACGCGAGGAAACAATTTGCCTAATCGCCCCGGCCCTCCAACTTTTCGTGGACACGCGCCGCTTCTCTCCTCCGGGAGGGGAAAGCAGGGAACTGGTAGCGACGGCTTTCGGCGCGTTTCGAAAATAATTACACCTTGGCCCGGCGCGCGTCTCGATTTCTTCTTGCCCCGCGCGAGACGGAAAGTTTTATCGATGATAGAAATGTTTTACTTCTCGGAAGCAGATCGCGTGAGCCGCACTCGTACTGTTCGCGGGGCCGTAGCTTTTTGTCGGGCGCGTTTTTTTCGGGCAAACGGCCTCGTGGACTATCGCCAATTATTTATTGAGCCCCAGCGGGGCCTACCTGCTTCCGATGAATAAATCAGTTAACGGGAGGGAGGCGCCCGTAATATTCTTTATTGCTAATCACACGGCGCGCGATTTGATTTCTCCCTCGTGAAAATTGCTGAGCTCGTGCAATGAATTTGATTGCTGGTGGACGATTTGATGAAATAAACCAAGAGAGAAATTATTGGTTTGGTAAAAACAAAAATATATTGTACCTGTGTAATCGGGAAAACGCATGTTTAAGATAAAACTTCCTAGTTTTTTTTACCAGAATGAGAATTCATTTACGTCATAAATGATAATAAAAATATTTATCTTGTATCTTCCTTATCTTCTTTGTGTGTAACAACTGTGCAAGTTTGTTTAAACTAATAATGATCTGAATAATTTGTTAGCAAATTTTATATTTATCAGCGAAATAAAAAAATAAACGTTTATCCATTATTAAAAAAATAAAAATGATAAAAGACGAATTAAAAGGGGCACTGAACTCCAGGAATAGTGTAGATAATCTGCATCCCAGTCGATAATAATTATTCAAGCGAAGCGAACCTTTGGAAGATTACTCATTGGGCTTACGTAATAAATAAAGCTGTAAATTATAAATCACGCCGGCAGACAGGCTGAAAAAACCGCGGCGCTTCTATAAATTCGCGGCGCAGGGAAACGAAAACGAAACGTGCCGCACGACTGGCCGGGCAAAAGGGGCGCCGTTTTCCGTAATATAGTTCGCGAAATTACGGCGATGCTCGTGAATGACGATCGCGAATCAATCGTAGCCCCGAGCCAGCTTGAATCCTTTCCCATAAGGGGGTATCCGCAGCGGGAGAGATAGGGAGGAACGGAAAGAGAAGAACTTCGCACACGATGCAAAATAATAGAGATCGCTGCGGTATCACTCGGATCGATCGATCGCGATTGCCCTGCGAGAAAATTTGCAAGCGCTACGTCGTTCGTACCTGGCTTTGCGGAAGTGTACTGCCCTGGTAACCTTAGCGAGAAAAATAGTTATACTTTATTTTAACAAAACTAAGTGGATGCTAATTTTCATGTTAATTTCAAGATAAAATTAAAATATAAGCGTAGCCCAACTGTTTTTATAAACATAGCACTCGAATCTCATTTGCATCGCTTCATTAAGTTAAAAAGGTGACACGTATATCGTGACAGCTTAAATAAAAAGTAAAGGTAGAACCAATGAGGAAGCCGGGAGAGGTAAATTATTTAATGGCAACGTTTTGTCTTTAAGAGTCGATAAAATCGCAGCGAGTAATTTCCAGGCAACGAAATTCTGGTATTTTCCGAGTAAGCTCCACGGGCCCTTCTAAAAGAAAGCATCGCCAGAGCGATCTAAAAGATCTGACTAATTTAAACCCCAGCAGTGTTGCGCCCCGTCGTGTAGCGACATCCGAAAAGCGCAGATAAGAGGTCCCGCGTTAATCTCGCATCTCTATAAGCGCGCTCGTCGAGCTTACAGCTTAGCGCTTGGGCGGCGGGATCATTCCTCCGAATAGCGTCACGTCCTGGCCAGAGACCAGCATCGCCTTGAAATATATCGACATCCGGGTTGCGCGGCCGCGCGCGCGTATAATCCCGGCCCTGTCCCGGCGCCGTATATATTCCCGCAGAGCCGCGCACGTAGCGCGCATACACGGGCCACATCACGGGCGCGGGAGCGTCCGCGCGCGACCACCGTACACATGACGATCGTCGCCGGCGATAGTTGCGCCCACCGGCTCGCCCGACCGATGGACCAATAATAGACGTGCCTTATCGCGCCCGCAGAGACGACCAGCTCCGCCACCCTCGGTATTAAAAGCAGCCGAACGCGCCCGATATATCAGACCCTTCGCTCCTTCCGCCGATGTGTTGGTTTAATGCGCGACTCCTCGTCCCGGCCAAGCGGCGATGCCGCGGAAACGAATAAAGCACGCGGGAGGAAGGAGAGAGAAAAAAGGCGCAGATACGAATTCACGAGCGAGCCGTTGTTTTCATGGCCGGGGGCGGCCTGCGCGCCGGCGCTATTACGGCGTAACGCTTTCGCGCATTTACATGTAAAAGAGGACGGGAGCGGGAGTAAATGAGGAAGCGAGATAGAGTGGAACCGACCGCCGCGGCAGGAAGAGGAAAAATACAGCTGGACGGATGCGCGACTGGGAGCTGTGACCAGCGCGAAGGGGAGGAGGGGAGGAGGGAAGTGACAGAAGGTTAACCCTTCGCGGCCATGGATGATGCGTAATTGCGACGCCCTCGTAAACGAAATGAACATACTGCTTGAACGAGTCGCATGGGCGTTGTTAAAAAGAACGCCGGCACTGTTTTTTGCCATGAAAAAGTATTTTTTAAACTTATTTAATTGGACAAAGCAAATTGTTTGTTAAATTATCAAAATATAATCGAAAAAGATTTATAAATAAATTAGCATTAAGCGAGGAGTTTTCGTGTTATATAATTGATATATTACTTCATATTAAAATTTCCTTTATGATGCCAATAAGCACGACAAAGATAATATTACGAATGCACGCTGGTAGCACGTTTTGCCGGCTAATTTAAATGCATAAAGAAACGGATGCGCGCAAAATAAGAATTTTCATCGCGATACATCTTGATCCATCGAGCGGAATCATTATCATAAATAATACGAGGTGTCGCATTACACCGAATCGATCATCCGGGCAATTTAAATAACAATACGCCCCGAGTCGCATAGGCGCAATTCAATCCGTCGTCGTACCGAGGAAAACCCCTTTCCAATATTAATCCCTTTGTCGAGAGACGATTTTTCACGCGCCAGCGATGCCAGTCAATGGAATATTTAGAATATCATTTCGCGAAAGGATCAAAGCACGGGCAAATCGAAAAAATATAAAAGGTACGGGAGAAAGAAGAGGAGGGGAGCATCGTTATGCGGGAAAGTGAGCGTCGTCGAAAATAGGAGTCGAATCGAGAAATGCACGCGGAAAATTGAGAGACGATATCCTCGCGGGAATGCGAAATGGAGTTGAGCAATAACAGAGAAATACGGAGGAGTGGGGTTTCGGTTGGACGTGGCAGCGGCGGCGGCGGCGACGGCAACGACGGCGAGGACGTCGTCTTCTCGCTGGGCCCGATGAATATGCAACGGCGGCTGTGTATAAGAAATATGCCGTCGCCAACTGCTTCGTTAGTAATCGTTTG
This sequence comes from Eurytoma californica, assembly GCA_035586675.1. NCBI lineage: Eukaryota > Metazoa > Arthropoda > Insecta > Hymenoptera > Eurytomidae > Eurytoma > Eurytoma californica. Next base: position 949,524 of record JAXIUT010000037.1, read on the forward strand.
TATGCGCGTTGTCGTGCCTCAACGGAAATCGACTGGAAAAGTGCGATTTTCGCGTGCACCGCGACGGGATTGGGTTTTATGCGCGCACGTACGCCTGCTTTTTCATGATACAATTCCGCGGAACACACTGAAAAATGCGCGATATTTGCGCCAGGAAACGCGACTCGATCGAATTTTTCAGCTGAATTTTGTATGCGTTTTCGCGATGCTTCCATAAATTGAATTTCAGCTCTGCTTGCGTAAAGCGAAAATAAACATCGTAAAAGTGCGTTCGCGCTTTTTGCCTATAATAAGGTAATGAAGGTGCAAACTCGACGCGAGACAAAAGAAATCGTAAAATATTTCGCGAAAACATCTTCGCTCGCTTTGTAAATGTATAATTTTAATCAAGGATTTATTGCGCAGTGGAAAAGAAGGAATCCCGAGAAAAACATTGGGGATCTTAAAGTTTCCACCCAGAAGGATTCTACTTCTGCCGAGTGCAAAAAAATCCCCGAGACCGTTTCGTTTTTCTCGGGAGCGGGATTTCTCAAATTAGAAAAGAATCCGTTGACCGCCTTGAGCGGGATGATTAAACCATCGTTTCCACAAGGAGGAAAATGCTTCTCCCGTGTCTCGTGCGAAAAAGGAGTAGGGGGACCAGGGAGGAGATAGGACTCGGGACTGCAGGTATAACTTAATTCTTCTCGTGCGCGGTGTAATTTCGTAAAAGTGCTTTAGAGCGAAGAGTCTAATGAACTTTTAACGGCTCTTGGGTCTCGTCCACCCAACATCCGACACAATGCTTCTCCAGACGGATGGGGAATGGGAATCAGGAAAAATCAAAAACTTGCCGAAAAAACGGATAAAGAACGTCCGCGATAAAAACTTTCTTTTTCAAAGTTCCACCGATAAATGAGACAGCGACTTTAATTATTCAATTTGTTTCGCTTTCTTTCGTTGGGCATAGAATTCCTTAAATGGATTAGTATAAATCATCTATTTTTATGCCTGCATTAGTAAAAAAAAATATCGTAACGTACTTTTGTGGTTTTATACGATTAGAAGTTACAGCAGCTAACTCGTAAAAATAGTAATGTAGGAAAATTTTATGAAACCGCGACCATACAAGAAATTGAAAGAAGACTCCACGAAATTACTTTTCATTGGCAGACTTTTTACGATGATCTTTGCATTAGAAGAACGATCGGAATAATCATCCACATTGTGTGGCAAAAGCTTTAAACGTAACAGTGCACGTGACGTCTGTTGAAAAACTCAGCTCGTAAAAGCTCCCTTTATCCGCTTTCCACTCTTCGAGCTCTCGTCAAATCCGATTAATTCGTCCTCCCATTGAGGCTCTTGGTTTTCAAAAAATTTTATTTGGGCCATCTAACGACGGGCAATTGACACCGCGAAGGGCCATCGAGACCGATCCATCGCCACCGTGAAAAATCCACAGGAATAAATAGCCCGGGCAATAAAAGCGGAATTTCACCGGGCTCTCTCGTGAGGCGGGACGGGCTAAATTTCATAGATTTTTACCGGGCATAAGCGGAAATCGATTCGAAATGTTAGCCCCGCGAGTTTTCGGCTGGCGCGTGGATATAAAATTTACGACCCCAGGAGAGGAACTCTCGGGCATTTCCGTCTTGCGCTACCTCGGGCCCTCGCTTTTTTAATGCCCACTTTTCTCGCGGTGTTATACGGGCTCGTAGAGCCATTATAGTCCACGCGCTGTCCAGGTGCGACGCTCAGGCAGTGAGAGGAGCAGGCGTCGTCTGGTAGGGTCGCGCCGAGGGTCGCGCAGCTGACCCAACTTTCGTCATATCAGCTGGTTAGCTTATCACGATGGTTCGCTTTTGCCGTAGCTGTTAAGACTTTTTAAAGTTATGCAATCATATTCTTACAATCAATACTTCATTGGAGTACCATTCGATACAAACATTCAATTGCTTTTACTAAACCGGGGCTTATAAGTTTAAAGTACAAACTTAAAAATAAATTATTTAATGATATTTATACCTATCTAATTTACTTTTAGTTTTTGGCTGGCAGTACTGAATTCAGTAAGAAAGTATACAAAAGAAGCTACAATATTATATCTGTTACTCAAGCTAAATTTTACAATATACTATCATAAAATTTGTTATTTACATTTACAAGACAATAATATAAATATAAAATATTTATTACATTTTTAACAGTTGTCAAGGCTTGTACTGATTCCCCGTTAATGAAGTTACTATACTTTTTACTCACAGTGAGTTTACTTAGTTCAGTAAATTTATTTAGTGCAATCGTTTCCTTTCATTTATGGCGTTAAATAATCGTATCCACATAACGAGGTAGACTAATTAGAAGAGAGAACTTAGTGAATTATCCTGGCATTATCAACTTAATCGACACATTAAGCGCGATTAAAATCGACCGTACACCTTTATTATCACTGCGCGCTCAGTTAATAACCGTACGTTTCGGCTCCCGCTCAATCTCGTATCGTATCGCGCTCGGATAATTAAGACGTACTTCGGCCAAAGAAGCAGAATCACTCGGTCTGTCCTCTCCTCGCTCTCTTCCCCGGCCGACCTACCTGTCTTTTTCTCCCCGCTGTCTTCCTTCGCCCGTATCGGCTTTACGAGCGGCGCAATAAAATATTTTCCCGCAATTGCGTCGTTAATTTCGACTACCGAAAAAAGATACCGGGCGAAGTAGCAGCAGCCGGCGCTTCCCCTCCGGAGGCGAGTGGCACTCGTAAAAGCCGGCCCTTGCGCGTCAATGCGGATCGCGCAGACTCGCCGCGGCGGGGCCGTCACATAGCTGCGAGCGACGTCAGCTTCTTCCGCTAAGGCGAGCGAACGCGCGCAATACCGTCGGCGTGCGAGACGAAATAAGTTTGTCGAGAGCTCGAACTTTGTTCCGTGCGCCCTCGGCTGTTGCACTGCGACGGAGTGACCGGAGTGGAGAGATCGATCAAGAGTTGGAGAGTGACGCACTACTTCACGTCCCTACACCATTACTATAACATTAAAATTCAAGTAAACTCGGATTGATCGAACAAAAGTGTAAATTGTTTAAACAACTAAGACTTAAAATCAGAAGTTAAAACGCTTTACGGTCGAATCCACGTGTAAGTGAACTAACCAAACAGTCGTGCAAGCTTTTTTAGGCCGCGTCTCTCGGATTCCTCTCCGTCCCGTTTGAAACTCGGACGGTGCCTAACTCTCTGTACGTGCGATCACGCGACAGCTCGATGACTGCGACGCGAGCTGCGATATCTCATCCATATCGGATCGACAAAGTGGATTTCGCATCGACTGCAGCTGAGCCGCGGACGAAGAATCAAGCTCTTTTTATTATGTTGACATTGAGTCGGCTGCGACATTCCTCCCTTTCTCCCCCGTCCACTCGATATTTTTCCTCCTCTCTTTTTCGAGCTCGCCCGGGCTTTTTTACCGGCGTGACAAAACTCGACTAAGCAAAGCCGGCGACTCTTTTTTCCTTCCTCGTATTTACATAAGGCCGACCCTTTCGCCGGTGCGCGTATAATACACACACCATGAACCGTGAAAAACGCGCACCGATGACATAAAAGGGAGGCACCGTGAAAAAAGTGGGCAATAAAAGTAAATTTTTGTTTAGTTCGTTACATTAGGCGTTTATACAGAAAGTCGTAAATCGACTTTAATAGTCCGCAGCGTAGGGGAAAATGGCGGAGGCACCGGGGGCACGAAACCGCGGGCAAAGGCGGCGCAGATCTTGCCCGGCGTAATTTCGAAACGAAGCGTTTGCGAATTTTTTTCCGCGCGACTATCTTCTTTTCCGCTGGGAAATTAATTGGACGATTTACGAGCAGCCTCGTCGGTCGCCGAAAATTCAGTCGCGAGTCACGCGAGGCTTTTCCGGGCTGCGGGAAAGTTAAACCGACGACTGTACTTTAATGGTTATAAATTTGAAAGTAGGCCAGCGGTGGTCGCTAGCGCAGCCCATCCTTTTACGACTTATTTCGCTGGTAATTAAATTTTCCTCCCCTCGCTCGTTCTTTTACGACGGCCGTGGCGGATTCCACGAGGGTTGCGGGGACGCAGGGATAAATTCGCGAGCCCCCGGCACAGTCGCGTGTATAATTGTGTTTCTGTGCCCCCTTCACTTTCGGTCTGAGAGCGAAGAATTTCGACAATTAAAATTTGCCTTCGCTCTTTTTATCCTCTTCCGAGGCTGTCCCTGCTGATCGAGTTTTGCACAATTATTGCTTCTGGATATCCTTCGGTTAACGCACGAGGCACGCATTTAATGCTCTACTGCGCGCATCATTTTATACTTTATGGTAAACGAATGGGGTTGGGAAGATTCCTGTCGTTTTTTTTCCTTTTAAGATGGAGGAGTCTCGGCGCCAATTACTCTTCTGGACTGGTGAAATGAATATTAACGAGTGCCTTAAACTGCCTCGTGTTAATGAATACTTGTGGGTAGCTGTGACTTTAAAATAAAAAGAGAATTAAGTAGCCTAAATGATTTCGGATTTTTTCCTCATTAGCACGATAATCAAGTTAAAAGTAAAGTGCTTAGGTAAGTAGAGGTGTAACATTTTTATTCGAAATTATTTACATTAAGTTTAAGAGAACTTTAAAATCCGAAGTTAGTATGCAATGCGATGGAAATTGCTTCATTGCAAATTCCATATTACACCGCAAAATACCAGTCATTTCCGTCGGCATCGACGAAAAGCGACAAATCGAATCAACACCGGCCGCGCAAAAACGCGTCGCATAAACGAAAATTCGGTGTGTGCACAGTGGCGCGTGTAAAAAGCGTCGCGCTGCCGCGCCAATTTTCGGCGTTAAAATTCATAATCTCGTTACGATCGACGGCTCGCGAAGGCGCGAAACATGCATTATACAGCAGCAGCCGCCGCGTAAATCGCCGGGTCGTGGGACGCGAAAAAAAATAATGCGAACGCGCCCTGCATCAGACAGACACAATGAGAACAGAAAAAAGCGGAGATCGAGGCGTGTTTGAACGATACGAGTTAATTGAATTGTAATTCGATCGCGGCCGAATGGAATTAAATTTCCGCGAATGCTCCTGAGTATCATGCGCGGGGGCCTGGGTCGCGGCGCATATGCCGATTTCATTGGTGTTTACCCGCGCATACTCGAGAGATCGACGTTATTAGCGCGCATGAATATGCAGCGGCGAAAGAGGGAAAAGAGCCGCATGTTTACCAAACCAGCGCTGCCTCGGCTCTGACAAGTTATTATATTTGCCCGGGAAATTATTAAATTTTTCGCCGTTACGGTGCTGCCTAGGAAATTTGTTGATTTCGCCATTAGTTTCAGCAGCTGCCTCGAGTGTGCGAGAGCCTTTTTTTTTAATTTATGCCTTCGAGCTTTTGGTTCGTTCCTGGGAGAGACTGCGAAAATTGCACGGGTAAAGAAGAGTACCCATGCGTGTGTCGCTTTTATCTCGAGGGACTGACTCCGGTTTCATCAGACTGAGATAATTAATTATAATTGCAGAAGGCAAACAACCTGTTCCTTCATTAACACTAGATTGAGCGTGGACTTCTTTTAGTGAAAAATCAAATTATTGTGGATATAAAAGTAGTGAAATCGGAAAAAAATTCTATGCGCTGCAGTAAAAATTGAGCATTCTTAAATGATTTTTGAAAAGCTTTTCGGCCGATACGTTTCACCAACGGTCAATATAAATCTTTGATTTGAGTCATTCCGTAATTCTGTTTGTACTGAAGCTACGACGGATCTAATAAAGCGTCTGGTACTCACAGCCTCCTATAAACACACGAAGTATCCCCAAGATTTCCAGCGCACTGCGAAATAAAGCAAGCAGCAAAAGGCCAACCTGCGTGCGAGCGAGCTGCGACTCCCATCTTGCGAAGCGCTTGCGATAAAGAGCGGGCCGAGCTCTCTCGCGAGCGCGCGCTATTTGCAACACTCGTATGAGTAATTGATTTTAGCGCTCGGGGACGAGGGGAATATTTATGGGGTTCCCGCGAACGCGCGCGATAGCGCCGGCTGCCCACGCAGTCACGATGAAAATGCAGCGAGCGCACCCACGCGCGGGCGGGGGGAACTCGTTTGCTCGTCTCATTACCTAAACGGTCACGCGAGCCGCGAAAAACAAGCTCGCGCGACCCCCACCCCCCTCCGACACTTTCACTTATCATTCGCTTATTATTCAATGAGCGTATGATCGTTGCTCGCGGCACGAGCGAGTGTGCGCGGCGTGTGTCGCCCGACGACGGGGACGAGACTGGCTGCATCCGAGAAAATTAGCCTTAATGATCGGTTGCGCGTTCCTTCATTCCGACGCGGGATTGCGACCTTGACGAAAATTATTTTCTCCGGGAACTGCGATTGAACGCGGTTTCGTGACTTTAAGCTTGCGTGATTATTTCTGCGAACAGGTGAGTTCAGACTTAAAACATTTTAATACTTTGCAGTATTTAAGTGTGTAATATTTGCATGCAATTTAGTGCGCACAAATTTTATCTAAAGAGGAAAAATTAAATAATTCAAGTTAAATATTATAATTTGATTCAGTACAAAAATGTAATTTATCTTTCCTCAAGACAGCTTATTTGCTGAAGAAATATTCGAAAATAGCGAAATTCATTTTCGAGCAACATTGTACGAATTTGAATAATGTACGCGCTACGTTAAATCTGGCAAAAGACGCAATTTCGAGTGTAACTCCCAGACGCCTGGTGGCAAGCGCGCCTGAGCAGCTCGTGCATGCGGCAGTCGCGGAATTGGCTCGGCGAAAACGGGTAGCCCGGCAGAAAAAGTTCGAGCGAGAGCGAGAGTCGCCGCAGGACATTCTTCATCCAGCTTCGGCCATCGCAAAGGGCTGCAGCGGAGCCTTTCCTCCGTCTCTCTTTCACGGAGCTTTATTTGAATTTATCTTTGGCCAACACAAATTTCCGCGCATTTTTCACGGCGGCGGGCGGCGTTGGCGTCGGCGGGCCTGGCAAGTGCCAGACTGCGCGCCGCGCAGCGAGTCCTAAATTCACAAAACCGACGGCGCGTAAAGCGTTCCGTGGCGAGCGAGCTCTGCGCGAAGGGGGGAAGCTACCGCCTATATACCTGCCCGGGACGCGTGTACGTGTGTACGCGACGACCGCCGGCCCGGGGGAGCGGGGGGAGCGGGGAGAGAGAGCAACCCCTTGACAGAAGCGCTGATGAATATCTAGCAACTATCCGGAGCGCGGGCGCATTTCGACGGAGGACGCCCGGCTTCAGTTCCCACTGACGTTTCGTCCTCTCGGATTTCACCCCGGCTCTCGGGTTCCAGCGTAATCCTAATCAAACCAAGTGACGATGTCACTTTTATAAAAGGATGATGCGGGCACGCTAACCCCACCCCTTTTCCCTGCATCTCGTCTTTTTTTCTTTACTCAATCCCTTCGTCCTTATATGCCTCATTTTTTTCAGGCTTTTATTAAATTACTACTGCTTTTTTTTCGTGTGTATCCTGCTTGCCAGTTCTAATAGCACTAATGATACACTGGCTTTAATGACGGATAGAGGTCAATCTTTTTTAGCAGATGAGAGAAGTGTGATAAAAGTGAAGCCCGAGTCGAAAGACATGCTATGGGGAATTTTATTTTCAAGAAAATTATGGAGTCATTAAAAAAGTAAACTATAATTTCTTGAATTATTTTAAAAACTCATTTATCCAAAAGTTCATAAAACCGGAAATAAAAGGATAAAACATTAAATTTTATACTGCAATCTATTCAGAGGACCTCTTTTTCATTCTTATTGTATATATAACACGTGTTTAAAAAAAGTAATGCTGTTAAAAAAAAGTTGTAGGAAAAGGATAATTAAAAATATAGGATCTACTAAAAGATGATTTTCTACGTTTTAAACATTCTTCAAAATTTTCCTAGTTACGAAATCGAGGTCTTATCACCATTTCTTCACATCATATTTACATGCCTATGCAAATTCCGAATTTCTGCCTTTATACGGAAAAGAAAATAAGGCGAGGAATATTTTCTTGGCTCGTGCCTTCTAAACTGTTTATCATAAAAATGATATTCACTGGATGTCGGATGAAAAATTCTGTCAGATAGAAATCACAAAGTCATAATTTTATTTTCAAGTTCACGGTTTTACAATTCGCCCAGCTCCACTCTTCATTCCGTGCTCATTCATTATCGAGGAAGCGTGAGCCGAAATTCCTTGTACCCACCTCACGAGACCGGACATCAATCTCAAACACGTGACGCGCGGCTAAGGCGTGCTCGCTCGAGGAATTTCCACTTCCTGTTTTTTTCTGCCTTCATAGGATCAAATCGAATGCATCCCCCTGATCCACGCCGAATTAATTTGTCTCTATATAATTCGAGTTCTGTTAAAAAACTACCATGTATTACCCCAACGCCATTGTAATTTATGAGATAAAAGTATAGGCGTTAAAACAACCTTTCGCAAGTCAGTTATAGCAATTTAAAATTTATTCACTCATTCTATTCTAGAAACAGAAAAAAGGCTATTCAGTTGATTATCATTTTAAACGGCGTACGATCAATCACAGAGTTGCGTGCTAATTAGCCGACATTCACGAGGGCTAGGAATTTTTACGCGGCATTGTTCGCGCCAGGATTTCCCCGAGACCTTCACGAAAATCGGACATCGCGAGGTAAACAAGCGCTTAGCGCCCGCGAGATGGGTCAGCGGCACAGCGCTGTTTACACGGCCGGCCGCGCGCCCGCGCGCTCGGCGGAGATTTGCTCCGCTACGTTTCCACGCGGGTCTCCGCCTTCGCCTCGATCCGGCCGCTGTGTTCTTATCGCGAGGCACCGTGTTTTTTTCGCCTCGTCCCCGAGAAGCTCGGCTGCCCGCTTCGCTTTACCTCATTTGCGTTGGCGAACCGTTTTGTGCACTTAGCGTAAGTGGGCCACTCGATAAGGGGGGATTCCGTGGGCTGGAAACGTTTCAAATGAATCAGAGCCATTTCGATTTTCGATTTTCGATTTTTCGCTCTCGCCGAACAATGCCAGCTCTATAAGCTTATATTATACTTTGATAAGTGACCAACTGCTTTTTCCACTTTTTAAAGTTTTTCGGAGCGGATTTAATGAATAGATAATTTAGCTTTCAATAGATTAATTTATTTATTTAATAACATGGTTTAAATTTTCGCATGGATTAAATATTCATAACAAATGAAAATTACATGGATATAATAATAATGAATGAATAATGAATATGTAACTAAGTTCAATTCATTATTTTATATGAAATTAATGCTGAAATAACAATGAAACGTAAATTGAAATTACTGTTATTCCTAAACTCATTCTCCAGTAAACATTGATTTTTTTCTCGAATGTTCGCCCAATTTAAAATTCATAATAGCATATTAAAAGCGGTAAAATTAATTTGAGTTCATTTTAAAATTTATAATCATCGCAGTTCACGAGTTGCGAACTTGTGCCACTAACAAAGCGATTGCACATGAATAGCTGAATAGATATGTTGATCAATAAGGTAATCGGTTTTCCTTCCGATCGCGCTTACGTTTCGCTTCTCACGGGCCTCCCATTAAAAAGCCATTTTTCCGGTGCACAGCAGTATTAAAAAGGGAGAAACGGGGCATTGATCCGCGGTCGCCTCGGCCCCTAATACAAATTCGGCGCATTCAAAGTCGCGGGCACGAAGATTGAGTACACTTCATTTGTTGGAGCGACCGCGAGGGCTACTCTCCGGGGAACGGCCGGCGGGCAATGGAGCTCGAGGAACGCGATGACTTAACGACTCACGACTCTTCGGGAACTGTCGCACCCGGGACCGCTAATGTGGAAGCGGCGGCGCTGCCTCGCCCCCATCCGAGCGGAATAATCGACTTGTCCTCGCGCGCACACGTCTGCGGCCGCTATAACGACGCCGGTAAAAAAGTCGTCGCGCGCCGACTGGTTTCTTCGGACGGGCGCTCGATCCTAGGCGCACGCGGCCGACTCGCCGTCCGTCTTCTTTTTTCTTTGCAGAAGCATTTCCACACTTTTCTGCTGTGATGGGCTCTTTTTTATCTTTGGGCTTGCCCGCCGCGTTGATCCGCATTTCATTCCCTTCATTTTTTAAGCTACCGGTTATAAAAATTCACAACGTGTCATTTTCTTCTATTCCTTTTGTTTATGTCATTGACAAATTATGTTACCACGCTAACAAAGAATATTCGAAATCGTGTGAAATCACATGAAGCTCTATTTTTAAAAATAATTAAGTATAATGATTCTCATTAATCTAAAATTATACATTATTATCAATTGATTGGGATTTATTTATTATTATGAAACGCAATAACGAAATAAGATATTTTATATAAGAATACTATTTTTAATTTTCTAAAATCACATTATTTAAAATTTAATAATGATTATAGAGTATAATGTTCCCCCCATTAAATTAACAAAAGCCTGGAGATAATAATCTGAAACTTTTACAACCTTCGCCCGAGAAGCAGAAACAACTGCTCTCAGCCATATATCTTTTCGACCCTCGCGGAAGAACCCCGGCGACTTGCTCGCATAAAAGCACGTCTCAGCGAGTGTCGCGCATCTTTCCTTTGAGGTCGCAGCCGCGGCACGCGCGCACAATTCAATCTTCCGCGCCCAGGCGTCCGAATCGAGAGCCGCCCGTGGAGCAGATGCGCGACGTACTTTTCGGGCATGCCCAAGGGCTTTCCCCCGTGCGCCCGCGACGCAGATAACCCGTTTACCGCGCGGGGAAAGCGCGGACTCGTTTTCCCAGGTACACGGGCAATAAAGAAGCGCCGAGATAAAGAAGTGGCCAAAGAAAGGAACGGTTCGGGTTTAAAAAAAACGGTGGAGAAGAAAGCCGAGCCGCGTCGCTGAATTAAAATCGTTTTCGTCCGCCGTGGGGAAAAGAGGTGCAGACCCCGATGCACCTATAATCTTTTGTGATAGGAGAACGGCCGGGGGGAGGGAGACGAGTGGCGGTGCGACAATGAATGCAGCTGCGCGTACCCGCGACCCTTTCACCGTTCCCGCTGATTTTCCCCCTCGCGCGCCGATCCTTGGGTCGCGCTGCGCACGTGGAAATCGTACACTTGCACGCGTGACTGCGAGCGTCGCGTCTCTCTTTGCTCTGCACCAGGACATTAGAGACGCGGAAAAATACATAAGTTGCGACAGCGCCTCTTGTATGACCGTGGCAAATTGAGCTAATTTGTTCGAATTAACTCAAATGATAATTGGCCTGGCGTGTTGGGTTACTTTTGTTCGAGAATGAAAGTACACCGAGGAGAGATACGACAGATTTTACTAGAATTGATATATCCTTGGGTAATTTTAATACAAACTACTTAGTATTAATCATCGATAAAAATCATTTAATTTACAGATCTGTTAAATAAAATAAAGCCGACACTTATCGTTCGGGCCGGTCATTCAAAGTCTGCGGGACTCATAAATTATTTGCCTGTCAACATTGCGGGCCGGCGAAAAAAAATCGCCCGCATGCGGAAAAAAGCACAGATTCGATCGATTACCGGTCGCCTCGGCCGGCGACCGAATCGAAATAAAAACCGGGTCGAGATTTCCGTCGATTGGCCGCGCAGGCTGGTATAGCGTTTTTTCTCCGGCGTCGCGAGGCTCGAGTTCAAAGAGAGGCGGCTCGCTAATGAAGTTGACGAGGTCGAAAAAGCCGAGAAAAAGGGCTCGGAAAAGAAACGCCAGCAAACATCGAGCCACGAGGATAAGGAAGAGGAGGGGGCTAAAGAGCCGACAGCGGAGGAAAGATGGAAAAGGAGAACTGCATCTTGAGGAGGAGGACCTGGAATCACGCGTGATCGAAAGGGAGAGGGGCGCAGGCAGAGATCGTGTGTCCCGAGGCGTCCGTTGCGGCCATTACGATGAATATACCCGGAGCCGGACACTTCCCCGGCGATGCCGTCGATTTCACGGCGCGATTCCGGTTACCTGTGCGCCGCGGCGCACAGCCTTCCGCGGAGCTCCTCGAGGTTATCTCAATCGACGCGCAATCGGTTTGACTCCTCGAGTGCGTGACAGCGCCGTGGCTGAGGGGATCGAGGGACCGAAAGAGCGGAGGGCTATCTTGTTTTGACCAGTGGCCATTTAAAAGGATTGCTGGCATATCTTTGGGATAGCTTGCCACCGAGATCTGGAGCGATTAGATGTAGTCTGTGGACAGTGTTTTGAAATATCTCGAATATTAGTTGGGCCTTCGGATTACTCAACATTTTTCTTGCATTAGTGCTTTCAGTCGCTTTGTCAATACACAAATTCTTTCTGCTGCTTGTGCGAACGTGTTTCAGGTAATGTTATCCCATTAATTATTAGCTCGTCGTTGACTGTTGGCTAGGATTAGTTGCAGTAGTTAGCTAAAAAAGCGATAAAGGCATTTGAATCAGATATTACGCTATTATTCTTCTTTGATCAATTAACAGGGGATAATGGAAAAAGGAAACTGCATGTGCCCGGTCTAATGGTCGGCGCTACTTATCGGAGATTACAAGAGTATTACTCCACGGTTCAAAATATTTGATTACCTCCTGATGGGCTGAAGATTTTTTCGGGCGCGCGAGCCAGGTAATCGCTAATCTAAGTTATCGATGCGCGAGCTCGGCGTATCGATCAAATGGTTTTTCTCCTCGTAATCCTATTTACAATCAGTGGCCTCGCTCACCCCTTCGAAAATAAAGCATTCATTTAACCTTCGCATCGCGATAGCCCGCAGGATCGAGCATTACACCCGCGAATGAAAAGCGACGCCAAAGAAGCAGTCGAAGCTCGCCGCGCGGAATCCGCGGATTCGAGCGAGACCGAGAGCGAGACGTCGGGGAAAGGCGACGCTGGAAAAAAGTCGTGCGATCGCGGCATAAGTAGCGGCGGTGGCCCTAAGTGGAGGGACCGCCGGGCGATTGCTCTCGCGCCGTACTTAGGCCACGTAGGCGAAAAAGAAGATCGCGGGGGAAGGAGGCCAAAGGGACGAAGACGAATGCTCGTCGGCGGAGTAGGAGAAGGAAGAGCAAAAAGAAGGAGGGGGCTCGGGCTCGCTCCTCTCGAGATCCGATCTGTCTGGCTGTCTTGACCGGCGATCGTGATCGCCGGCCCTGTAATTACATCGTAATTTATGCGTGTTACGGTGTGGAGCGATCCGACTCTCTAGCTCGGCGTCTCGCTCGCTCTCGCGCGGGGATGTGGATTTTATCCGGATCGCGGGAGAGTTGCTCGCTCTGGTAGACGCTGCTCTTTTGCACGATTGATTTTATCCGGAGAGAGGAGAGCGCTAGCGCGCGCTTTTTCCCGAACCTCCTGCGTTCCCGGCTGCGAGGGCACTCGGAGCGCGTTCTACTTTTTTTTTCCTCCTTTTGTTTTGCGCCGAAGAAAACTGGCGACAGTGTGCCGGTAGTGATTTCGCCGCGGCGAGGGAGAGCGCGGGAAGGAGGGAGCAGGATATAAGGTATACGGATGGTCGTAATTACAGTTGTCGGTGGCGCGCACAAGCAAAAGCCTGAGCTTCAGCCTCTGTACATACGTATGCGTCCTACGGACCTCTCGACGGAGGTTCCACGTCGTGCTCCTTCTTTTCCTTCGCTTCCGATGCGCGCATTCTCCTCTTAGATTCGTTGTCGCGATTCGCGATAAATTTCCGGCTTGCAAGAAAAATCGATAATCGCGCCACCGCCGCCGCCGAGCTACCTCGTGTTTACCGGTAAAGGCTCATTATTTGGCAGGAGAACATGGGAAAAAGAAACATCGGTTTATATGGTAATTCTTTTATTTCAGCTTACATACGGCTTGGGGGAGCAAAATTCCTGCCGTGGCGTTAACTTTTTCGAAAGCTACGGGGAGAATTGTAAGGAAGTGTTATTAGTATACGAAGTAAAACAAGGGAGTGCGAGATGTAAATGATTTCCGACTTCTGAATTTATTCTTTTTCCACTAACTCATTTAAGCTTACACATGCAGAAAGGGAGTGTAATTACAGGTCGCGATCTGAACATTGTTACGATTATTTAGGTTACCAAAATACCTCTGTTGAATGGATCAATTTGGTTAAATTACCCCTGTACTGTTATTATATTTCGAAGCAATTAAACCTCAAAGCAACAAGTAAAAATTTCAAAAACGTGTTAAAAATAATGATACTCCAAACATGTAACTACTCGAAACTGGAGGCATTAAAGCCTCCCCAATTTGAACCTCATTATAGAGATGAGCAATTAACAATGTTTTTCAAAACCGTTGCAATTAAATTTAAATTTAAAATTAAATTTGATAATGTAAAGATATGATTTGCATTAGTTTTTGATTCATTGTCCTTAAATAAAGGATATGTATAATGAGAAAAATAATCGAGCAATTCTTATTCGAATTTTAATTAATTTTTATTATATTATGTAGCAACGTAAGGCCAGACTCGAAACATCCCGAACGGAAAAAACTTAGGAATAGCCTTATTTGGAAGGCCCTTGCAAGGCGCAAATGAGATATTTTACATGCGCGTAACGGAGCGTATTCCAGGCCCTGGTAGGAATAGCAGGGGTAAGGCGGTCCTACATGCACCTGGCTATCACCTAAAATACCAAAGCAGATAGAAAATCTGTAAATTTGAGGTTATGTTTAGCCCTATTCGTGCCTGACCAGGCCCTGCGAATTTTGAACTTAGAACGCCAGGGCCTTAATTTCGCCTCGTTACGCATCTTATTAAGAGCTTGGTATCTTGCTCTGTCAGGACCTTACAAATGCCTAACTTTCGGACGAGGCTT
>JAXIUT010000037.1:971347-999265 GCA_035586675.1 Eurytoma californica
CCCCGACGCAATCTTCAGGGCCATGCGTCAGGCTAATCTTCGACGGCGCGCCGAGCTCTCCGAACTTCATCCTCCTCCGCTCCCTTGTAATCTTGATATCGTCGCCGCGGGTACGGCCGCTCAAGGACCTGCCCGGGCTCCCCTCGTCGAGACTCCTTTACCCGCCGCCACGCTGACTCCCGCACCATTTGACGCCCCGCGAGCGCTTCGATTGTTCGACGCGTCCGCGGAATGCTTCGCCTGTAGCCGGGTCGCGAGCCGCTTTTATCTCGGCGCGTGTGCGCGTCGGCCGATAACGCGTGCGTCTATATATATTACGGGCTTATGAATACAGATGGCCCATGCGGGGGCTTACGGAAGACGCACACCTCATTTCGAAATCAATGGTACGTAAATAAAATAAGAAGAAGATGGCATTTTGGGGCAGAAAAAGTTAGCTAACGCTTTTATTGTTTGATGCTAGTTGATCTTTGGAGGGCTCATGTATGTTAAATAAATTACATTCTAATGCTGCATTAGTTTCAAAGCAATCTAATATGGATTAACATGGACATGTCACATCAAATAATTTATTCGATAAAAAATGGTTTTGCAGTCGTGAAAGCATCATGCGTTACCTATTTGAATTTTTTTATGCGCAAACAGTGAAAGCAAACAGTGAACCCTTTAAATTCGGAAGTAAAAAATTTGACACTGCTTACTAATTAATCCATCTGCAAACGAACCCTCGTATTCGTTTCCGTTATACACATATTTACCGATCAAATAAATGAATATGCGAACATCTGTATCAGTAGAATTAGTAAGAGTCTCCGAGTACAATATTTTTTGCATCTCGAATTAAAAGCCTTCTATCTTGCCCTGGTAATCCCCCACAAGCTTCGGGTTACAGTGCGCGTCATACACATGAGAGAGCACACAGTAGTACAATTTCAAGACACACGACATAGTGGGCTCCGGATGTATGTAGACCAGCTGAGAATAAGCGCATACACATGCACGAGCTTCCCTGCCTCGCTCCCTACCCAATGAATTTATTCAGCTGACAGCGGCTTAAGCCTACGATGCGCCGACAAATTTTTTTCACATTGTAATTGTTCCTTCCCTCATCGCTGCTAGCGCGGGAGAGAGGTTATTAGTTCACAAATAGCGGGTCGATTTGATTTACATCTTTTTTCTGTCGCCAACTTCAGGAGCTTTCGAGTTAACGATTACGCGTCGAGATGAGTGATGATCTACGGCTATGCGAATGACTTATTGATGCCTACGTTGGTTTTACAATCCCATTCAAAAATGACATATTTTTTTCAAATATATCAATTGCTAAGAATTTATAATTCGACACTTTAACGAAACAAACCTTTTTGATCTCGAAGATTTTTAAGAATTCTGAGTCCAGAATGCGGAATTACTCGGAACAAAACGAGAAGCTGGCGACTGAGTAGCTGAACTCGAATGAACGAAAATCATGCGCACGAGACAAAGCACATTGCGAATTCAAACTCGCCACTTTTTTTTCGAGCTTCTTTGATTTTGCTACTGTAAATCCTCCGGGGAATCGAAGGAATCAAGAGGAAAGCTGAAAGGGGGTGTAGCTTAAGATTGAAACTTTCTTGGAATTGGATGTCAGAACGAAACGAAGCGTCAGAGTCTTATCGCACGTCCCACAGTCACTGCTTTCTCTTAGTCTCTCACGCGTGCGTCGAATATTTAACGACAAGATGCGGGAAAAAATGCCGAAGAGTCTATTTTCTGGTTCTCTCTTTTTCCGGGCCTCAAAACAAACCGTCTAAATTGTCTACGCCAAAGATGGGAGGATACCGTAGACTTATTACCTCAAGGCACTACCGTTAGATGACAAAAAGGGAATAATTAAATTTTTAATAAGAATAAGAATTCTGTGTATACACATGTAATTATTCCTTACTTGGTTTAATTGGAGTAGTTAAATAATTTTAGAGATTGATAGATTGAAATTAATACATTCTGTGCGGGCTTTCGATCGAGTAATATCCTTGAAAACGGTCAAATGTGAGACGATTTCAGTTCTCAGTAGCGAATCCCCTTTAACTAATCACGCGTGTTCAATTAATTCTAGTATACCTGCGTTACGGACCTGTTTCAACTTGCTCGTCGCCGCGTTGATGATATTCACAGATAAAGGAGGGAGCACTTTGGAAAGCGTCGATGTAGGAAACTACTGACATTTATGGCCTTTAATACACAGGGAACAGAAATAATCAGCAAGTTTGATCGATTTTCAAAATGTCTTCGACAGTTACAGAAATTTGATAGCTAATTAAATCACAAACTAATTTATTAATTTAATTTAATTTAATATGGCAGGATTAGTAATATCAATTTTAATTAATCTTTTTTTACATTGTAATTAATTTATTTCAAATTCAAGCTAAGTCATTCCGTGAATATAAAAACTTTCGATGGTCAATGTGAAATATGAATTTAATTATATTTTAATCTGCTGATGTGTACATTAATGTAAAATTGTAAATGTAATAAAGTAAATTGTGTAGAAAAGGTACATCATAAATCCTTTTTTTTCATAAAAAGCGTATTAACTCATGTCATGTTTTACGAAAGATACCAGCTGTACGAATGAATGCAGATGCATCGCAAAAAATTGTCGTTAAGATAAAAATACTGCAAGAGACAGAGTTGACGCTGTTGACGGGTTTTACGAGCTTTTCAGATATAAACCTTTTTATGAAGGAAATTGGATGCTTCTTTTGAAATTGGTGTATTCGATGATATTTGATTTACTTTTTAGTCAAAAATACTGCTTACAAAGGATTTAATATGATAGTTTAGCAAGTAATTTTTAAAGATTTTATCATTCTCTTCAATCAGCAACATGATTAAGTTTATACAAAATTTTGTGTTAATGTACTTATGCTAAAAAGGAAATCCAAAACGTGACCTCGTCCTTGCGGATAAATCTCATTTTCTTATCTCTTGCAAACGGCACTACTTATATAGCTAGTGCTATTCAAAGCTAAAGAGCCCCTTGAATTCACTCGAGATTTTTTTACAAATTACGCACTTTAAACAGTTTATGCATGTTCATAAATCATAGGATTTCAATAAAAAAAATATATATACAAAATCAATCGCATAAACAATTTCTTAGGTATTTATTGAATTGAGAAACTTTGATTTATGTAAATTTTTATGATTTCCTGTTAACTTTGGATTTATAATTTATTGCAAAACAAATAATTATGGTTAGCTGGATGAATGATCATTTTAAAAATTGCAACAAATGAAAACATAAATGCGGTGCGAAGATACGATGTGTAATCAATGTAGCTTAAAGCCACCTAAAAACGGTAATCCCTCAGTCGAGTTCACCGTCGGCAAATTTTGAAAGTGAGAGAGAATTTTGCCTAGAAGGCAGTAGTATAGATAAAATTCCCGATCATGAGTCACGGTCTATGGCTTTTTTTAAGGTCGGCAATCGTTTGAGACACGCTTAAGCAATTCATCAATCGATCCCTATCTATCGGGAATCTTGTAGAAATCGTGGGAGATCGAAGAGCGCGATAGTGGACCAGAACGGACTTGTTGATATATCATGCGAGTTTAGTTGCCGTGGAATAGGCTAAACGAGGGTCTTTCACTGACCGAGCCAAGGAGTTTCCATGCAGCGTATTTGAATTTAGAGTGAAATATTTTCCATTATCAAGAGATCTACAGATCTAGAATTACCAAGAATCATTGTAATAACTTAACAACTAACTAACGACTACTTAATGATTTTCGGCTAATCTTCTTTTATTTACAAAAAATACGTTCTTGCATAGTAAGATTTATTTTCTCGCAAGAATATTAAAAACCAAAAACTACAAACATTTTTTTTTATAATTATTGTATATCAAAGAAAGCCTTCAATAATTTTGTAAAAAGCATTTTTATGAATAAAAATGATTGAAAATTGAATAAAATGCACTCCTACATCAACAAAAATATTATTTTTCTCGAAATGATCACTTAAGTTACAGATACATATACTTTTTTAAAAGAATTTACAATTACTTGGGTTATAGATCATCAATGGCTTCTGAGTCATGCTGATTCCACAACGAGTAGCCAAATATCTTGTTTAATCAATTTTCTTATTGCTAGCACAAATATTAACAATATTTTTAAGTGTAATAAATCTTAAAAGAAAGAAATTTTAGTGATATATAATCATTGATAAAAGAATTAGGTATGATTAACTTTATGCTTTAATTCGACGTAATTCCTATGATAAAAATTAATCTAACACTTCCATTAAATTAAATTCCATTGACAATATATTGTAACGTCCAAAATCGATTGATTTTAAAAGTAATGTAAGAATAAGTATTGCGCGTAAATCTAACTCGAGCGCGTCAACACAAACATCTACACACTTGCGTGCGACGTCAGATGAGCGATCAGGTGGGAACCGAAGTCGAGCGCCTGACGAAAGTATAAAAGCGCGTGCGTCCAGCGGGACGTACTCTTACTCATGTGGCGATCTAATTGTATAGATGTCGTCGCGACATCGCCCCTTGATTTTAAATAAATTTGATTTAATAGTCATCAAGCATGAGTAATTGTCACCACGAATAAGAATAGCAGAAAACGAAAGAACCGTGTGATGCGAGGACTTTCTTTCTGCGATTGTCCTAACACTCACCCGGTTAAGCACGTCAATTTCCGAGAATCGATGCAAGTTAGGCGCGTGCTCGTATTGTTTGAATTTCCCGTAGTTTAAAGGGACAAATAATCATATAATCAGCTAGAATATCTTCTAATTCAATATAACCGTAGATCATAATAAATAATCGTGTCCTGCACACGAACTCTCGCGACGTCAACATTGTTAAACATAAGATAGGTTATAAAAAACATAATTTTGACGTCACAATATATAGTTCTTTATAATATTATATTCTTAAAATTTTAGTTTTTAACGAATAATACCGCAATAAAATCTCATTTTTTACGAAAATATAGATGACAATATTGACATAATACGCGCGCGAAGCAACTATTTTTTTAAAATAGTACATTTCGACTCAACGTTTTTTCATCAGCATTATAAAGCTTCTATGAGTGTAACTATGAATTTGACATTTTAGCGGCGTTGACAGATCTTTATAGCCGACCGAACTTAATTAGAAAGTTATTTTTGTACTTTTTTCGGAGCGATCTTTTTGGATGAGTGCGCTTGCACACTCAATAAGCCGCGCGTCATAATTTTTGTCGACCCCTCGCTGCGGTACTGACAATCGTTTCCTCTGTGCTCGCGGAGACGCGCGTCGTAAAAGTCACTTGACCCTTGTTGCTGTGCCGCCTCGGCGCGGGCGAGGCGTTAATTTTTTCTAGAACACACGAGATGATAAACCGAAATATCTTTTGGACGGTGAAATTTTTTTTACCCGTTTCGTCAGTCACCTCGGAGACCCTCTTGGAATCGCGGTATCCGGCGATTCGCGGAATAATTTTCTCTATAGGCCTCTCGGTCTTTCTCGGAAGCGCGTCCGACTTAATTACATATGTGTAACAAGTCTTGTACTTGTCACTGTTCGCGGCTTTGACGCCGGCACCGCGCGCCGCCCGATTAAAGGTCGGTCGGCGGTCAAACGAGCCGGCCGAAACTAATAGTACAAATTTATTCATTTATCGCGTTTATTATACCGGGACCTCCCAAAATTTGCCGATTGGCTCGTGTAAACTCGTAGGTGTACGTGACCGCACAAGAGAGCCAGCGATATATAGTCAGTCATAAAACTATCATAACATGATTAAAACTTCTCTGTCTCTGTCCGTGGAGCGGTCTCAGTCTCGCCGTTAGGGAAATGGTGCGGTTTATGCAAATAATTCCAGGATAACACGAATTCGTGGCAAACCTTGCACTCGTGTTTCCATTAAATTAACATAATCAAAATTAACGTAATTTTATGGAAAATGCGCGGAAATATCGTTGCAATTTATTTTGTAATTCGGACAATTACATCGAAATTTTTAATTGAATATTCAAACTTACCACTGACGCTATCCAGTTTATGAAAGTTCTTACCTGAAAAATAAAAAGAAAAAATAATTGACAAATAAATAAAACAAATAAGATAAATCAATTTTAAAAATTTGGGTATATTTATTTAATTTTTAACCAGCAAAATACCCTTTTACGATGAAATTAACAATATGTTACAGTAGGCATATGTCTATTTTTAAAGCTATAACCAAGGCTGGTCCCCTTGAAAATAAAATGAATGTAGAGGACGAAAATTAGCGATGAATGGGAGAAAAATAAACGAGGATGATAACAGCTAAAAATTTGCACTTTCCCAGACGACATTGTCGGCAACCTCAAGGCAGCGTAGTCTGCATTCCTGTGATATCTATATATAAGAAGCGATGCGCGCGTATGGTCTAAAAATTGCGAATTCAAGCCCAGTCTAGACGAAGTGGACAATAGAAAGGTCCTTAGGGAAATACCAGACGTAGATGGGAGTTTTACAGAGACAAAGCCTCCTACTGCTTTTTTTTACTCTGGTCTGAATCCTCTTCACCCCGGCGTGTCGTTACCTTCTTCCTCTCGCACTCCAAAACTTGGAATAATCAAAAGGTTACAGCCACGTAGAGCGGAAATTGCCAAGAAGAAATGTCAAGTCGTATTACCTGCAAACCGGAGATTGCGTGAGCAATGATAGGGGGACCGGGAATTAGGAGTAGGAGCATTAGAACGCTCATAAGCCAAAAAGGTTTAAGATAGCCGGTCTTAACACTAGGCTTTAATGACATGTAACAAAAATAAAACGTAATAAGAAGAGAAAGGATGAATATTACGCGCATGTTTACATTTTATGCATCAAAACATGTACGTGTATCAAAAATATCTAGTGAATGGTCTATTGTTACCAAATTCAATTTTTTTACCGGCAATAAAATTTGATATTTGCGTGTCTTCTCTAATAAGAAAAAATTCTTTTTACTACTGGTTGGTCTTTTAATAGGAAAAACGATGACACTGAATGAAAAACAAGTAAGAGTTTATGGATTGCGAACAATCGTTACTTATAATTGGCCGCAAATATTTTTAAACTCTTGAAATTCACAAAACAATTGACTAGCTGACAAATAAATCACAGTATGAATGGAACTCCTACACAATCAAGAATAAAAATGAGGGTCCATTAAATGCATTATGCAGAATAATTGCGGCTTTTGAGTATTCGGCACGGAGCGAAGAAAACGGGGGATCGATATCACGCTTAAGTAACTTTTCCACTTAGCATTTTTTCCACCTTCCTCTTTCACTCTTTCACTTTTTCTCCTTTCTCCCTCCCACTGCCTTAGCAGAAGAGTCCAGAAGAAACACAATACATAAGGACATCGCAGCCACGGAGCACAAGCGCGCTCGCGCTCTCCTCGAGTCTCGCGGTTAACAATTCAAAGAAGGAGCTACTTCAGAAACGCACTCAGCGAAGCATTAGAGCGGACCGCTTTGATGTTGAAACAGAGAGCATTGATAAACGCCAAGTAGTGAGAGAGAGGGACCTCCATTCGATCGTCGTACACTCGTATAAAGAGGGGAATATTAGCCTTAGCTACAGCGTGGAACAAGGCCAGATGGCTCTATCGATATGCAGCGTTTCAATAAGTTCCTCCTTTGAGAGCGGCCAGCAGAAATAAAAAAGGTGACTCTTTCGTTTTCCAACGAGGCAATTCGAGACCCGAAGAGCTACGGTTACATCGGTGCCCGCGCGAGCACGACCTTTTTCCTGATGACTCGCCATTACAACTAGTCCATGACACCATATGCCGGCTTATAATTCGACGTCGATTGCGCGTACGCGTGCTCACCCAATGGGGCTCATTCATTTACGTAATTAGTGAATCAGTTCTTTTCTTTTAAAAAGCCGGGGGGCAATTGTATCACAGGCCAATCAGATACTGCTGGTGTCAGTTACCAATGTTACCATTTCGCAATATCGAGTTCAATGTTAAGTACAGCTATTATTTAGCGAACGTTTAAATTATTTTGACCTTGCCAGGCAAAAAAAATTCTTGATGTCAGCGACAAAGTTCATATCTGACTGATTTTTAAAGGTTAATACGATAGAATCTGCAGTTTTTGCAACCGTTTCAATATTTCTGGATGGCAATTGAAGGTAACTTAAAAAATCCCTCGCATCCCATTCTCTGCAGCTTGAACTTGACCTAAGAGAAATCACACTTGTGTGTAATTGATTCTTTGTAAAGAGGAAAAAAGGCGAGAAAAAACGATGAGCTAACCTTCATTCATCTTACATTCAGATAATCGTTGCATTTTAACGTCCAGCATATTCGTACACAACGAGCCCATTGTCTCGGCGCGTCCAAAACAGCCAGCAGCAGCAGCAGTAGCGGAGGATGAAAAAAAAGTTTCGAAAGATCGTATTTCCCTCACAGCATGTATATACAATTGTTGAATCTAGGTGAGGAGATACGATCGAGCTACCTCCGGAGCGCGCGGGTGCGCTCACGATTGTTTTTATATTTCGACCGGGTCTGCCCATGGTCTCCCCTTTCCCTCTCGCTCAATCCGAAAGCAAGCTAGCCACGATACCTGCAGAGCGGAGAGCGGCGATTTTTCGGCGTGTCCCTCTATACCGTATGCTCGGCCGTGTTTCTGCTGCGCCCATATAGTCGGGTAATCCGAAACCACGCTGCGGAGCGCTTCATTTTTTCCTCTACATTTTTACCTTCCTTCTGCCCCTCCCTCTTCTTGCAGGGGGAAAGACCTAACTTCGCGCGAGGTCCGAACCCCAGTGCGGCAGTATCTATTGTCTCATAATCGATGCTAAATATGCCGGGCGGCAAAAACTCGAGGAGAGAGAAGAGAACAAGAGGCAAGGTAGACAAAAGTAAGTTCGAAGCAAGGTGGGATCTCGGAAGAAAAAAGTGGACGTAAAGGGATTCAAAAATGACCGTGACGTGAAATCCATCTCTGGATTTAGAAGAAAAATATCTTGCGACTCCAAATTGAGACGGATTTCAGCGGCAATGAATTTTAAATCAAAGTTAAATTGTATAATAGATAAGATAAAAACCTTATAAAAACAGTCATTTATTACAAAAGCACCGAAAAAGTTATAAAAAGTATTCAGAACGATTCGACGAAAAATAAACTTTTACAATTAGCAACTTACGGCTATAAACACTTTTAATTCATTCGATTTAGTTATCTACCTGGACTATGAATGCAAGCTTCTCTCTAACTGAGGCAGATTTTATTTGCGGCCACGGCGAAATTACAGATTATTCCAAAGCGGTGCGACTACCCTGGAGTAGCACACGTAAATGGCTCATTGTGCGGAAAAAAGGTGACTATGAGAACTGACGATCGATTTCGTCACGAGGACGTGCATAACGAAGGGGGCAATCGTCGCTTCCCTAAGTACCATCGATATATACGTGCGCGAGCGACTTCTAACTACTTTCGGCGTTACGTAAAGATTCAACTCGAATTCTGCGATCGGCTATTATTAACGGTGATTTTGTAAGTACCTTTTACGAGTGATTCGCAAACATTTTTTTAATTGCCTGAATTTATGTTAGATAAATACAAATAATTCGCTGACTGTGGTTTTCCGCGATTTTGGAAACTGCGGAACTTTATTTTACTGGCTTACATAAAAGAACAATCGCCATCGATTGTTGATAGTAATAAATGTAACTTTTACTTTTTTTAATTTTTATACGTTTTTGTGCCTGTTATATAAAATTAAAGTGGCGTTGTAGTAACAAAAACTAGGGTTATTCAATTTCTAGATTTTTAAAAATAACATTACTGACCACTGATAAATTTTATTTAACTTTAGTATAATCATTTTTCATTTCCTTTAACATCATAACAAAAACAAAAATAACGTAACAGTAGACGTTATTCAATTATCCTTAAAGTATCGGGTTACTATTATCGGAGAACCCGATTTCATGAATAATTAATTGGAATATAATATAATATCATATTATGTTTAAATCGTAGCATTGAATTTTTCGATACAGTTATTAATCAAAGCTTTATGGCTTTCCCGCCAAAGATCAGAACTACATTTTTTGTAAAAATTAATGTAATTATTAATCCTCTTTGCTTGGTACTGTCGCCCAGATTACAGAAATTCAGCTATATGCAAAGGGCATGAATGCAATGTTCCCGAAAATTTCATTCAAAAAATTCAAAAAATACGTTTTTGTTTTGTTCCTAGAAAAATTCACTTCAATACGACCTGAATAATCAATTGAAGGAAGGAAAGATCCGCGCTGTGTGGCGCTGTATTCTCAATCTACACGAGTTGGCTATATTACTGCTTGCATCGCCTGGACAGTGTTTACTCTCTTGCGGTAGCGATCGAGGTGGCATCAACCGTTCGCTGATCTGCGCAAAATAGTCCAGTCGAATAAGGCCTGAAATCGACTTTTTCGAGAAACAGGTTTTTTGATAACCTCTGTTTTCGACCCTCCTAATTTCAATTCTGATATTATTCTGACCACTTGGTTCAGTTATTAAAATTTGAATAAAATTAAGAAAAATACAAAAATTTTGGCTTTAAAAGGCTCTAGTTTTGTACCAAGAAATTTTTATACAAAATCCCACACTCAATTCCTAAATTAATGTATAACAAAAAAAACAAGCCCTAGTTTGGTGCTATTCGATGCTCTGGGCAGTCTCAACCTTGCGGTACTTGCCAGAATAGCGCGCCAGCGAGTGCCTCGCGTCTCCCTCGGGGAAGCATACGCAAAGGACGAAAATTCTGCAGACTGTTTTTGTAGCACATGTTTCTTCCAGTGGCTCGATTTTTCTTGCCTCCGCTTTTTTTCCACGGGCCTTCTTGCGCGACTCGAAGCTACGAGTACATCACGCGCCTGATTTCAGTGGTGCGTTGCGGGAGTAAGGAATGGCCCCATAAAAGTCGCAGTAAGCGAGATTTTTATCCGGCTATATTTTTGCCTAATAAATTGGAGCTAAATTTTAATTGAATAACTGTAGTTTAATATTGGAGAAAAGTTTGATTAACCTGCATAATACAACGTTGAAGTTATTTAATAGTAAAGTTATTAGCGAAGGAAAGAACGATTTATTACGTCACAAGTTTCTCAATCTTAATCAGTAAAAATGTATGATGCTACAAAAATGAAACAGTGTCTTATTATTGAAACTTTTTTATTAAGACGTAAACTCATGGTTTAACGCAAAATAATTGATTTAACAACTACGTATTTTATTTTGACTATGAATAAAAAAAGTGATGAACTAAGAACTAAAATTTAAGAAAGTTTAATAAAAATTGACTGATCTGGTACAATTGACTTTAAATTGAAAGCCGTTCAGTGTAACATACGTACGGCATGTGATGCGAAAGCAAATGCGTCGGCGGACGAATAAAAGGATGTTCCCAGGCCACGAAATTGCCCCCTGGTACAGGGCAAAAAAGGCATGAGCATAAAACCACGAATAATGAGAAAAGCAGCGCGGAAAAATCAGATACTGCTGATTCGATTCGTTTGGCCGTGGCAAAAGAGAGAAGAGAGGAGAAAAAGAGAGAAGGAGAAAGCCGCTCGCAGCTGCCGCCTCGGCATCAAGCTCGCGCGAGAGGCGTACATGCACGCCACATGACGGCGAATTTCGTCGACTCAGCGCGGAAATCTCGGGCTGCTCCTCTTCCGCCCGTGAAAAATGCTGAACCTTCGCCTCGGTGTCAGGTTGATCGCTCAAGGATCGGACCAGCTCTCGCGCCCTCCCACACGTAGACACGCGCGCGCGCCTCCAAGAGCAATCCCAGGAGTCCCGGGGTGGCTCGTTTCTTCTCGCTCGCCGCGCTCGCTTATAAAAGTCGATCGGGAAGAAATAGGAGCCACCCGGGTGCATTGACTTCTGTCCAGAAACACCGAGGCGGAGGAGCGCGACTGAAAAATTAGCCGGAGGTTGAGAGCGAAATGTTGAGTGCGGAGGAGTGGGTATCGGTGTTTCCTTACGGAAAGATAATACTCGGTTACGATTATTTTCCGAGTGGAAGACAAATTCATTTGCTTTACAATTTTTTTCTAAGCTCTGTACAAATTGTGCCGAGTTTTAATCATCGCTCTTTTGAGTAAAATATTGTTGTAGGGTGTTGGCTAAGGTCGGAATATCAAGAAAAAACTTTTATAAACGATTGTTAACCTGTGTACTTTAGAAAAAAAATAATTAGAATAGCCTTTTTCTCTTTTTAAAAGATTCGCGCGTGGCTCATAGAGAAGAAGCCAGCGTATCAGATATGGTAGATCGGTCGATCCGTTCCGCGTACACGCGTGCAGCTTATAAGGAGAGGCCGAAGCGACGAGGCTCTCGATTCCGTGACGTGAAGAGAACAAGAGCGAGAAGCAATAAAGAAAAAGAGAAAGGGATGAGAAAGAGAATGAGCAAGGGAAAGAGAAGGGAGACAGAGACAGAAAGATAGGAGAGAAGCGTGAGACACGTAGCCGGCGGTGCGCCTTATGCGGAGCGGCGAGTGGAGCGGGAAGGTGGCGAGAAACACCTTGGACGCGACATGGAGGATGGCTCAGGGCATCGAGTACCATTCGTCCGGCGGAAATTAAGCTATTAACGAACTGGTTTGCTGGATCGAGCGTAACCACTTGCTTCCTCCTTTACCATTGACGACGGCTCACAAAGACTTTCCCATGTACGACTTTTTTCCGTGAGGCCGCACGCGCCCAAGCGAGCGGGAGCGAGCGAGTGCCGCGTCAGACGTATTGGGAGGATGATGGGGTATGAGGTACTTATGCTAAAAGTGTATGCGCATTATTAAAGATCAAGTGCACCGATATCGATGTGTAGCCTTTCAGTGCTCGACTGCGCCCGTGTATCCCGGATACATTGGCCAACAATGAATTATGGGAATAATCTCTATTATAAGGGTTCATCGACGGTGGATAAAAGCTTAATCACACAACCGACCAGTTAACTGCAGTGGGCTTATTAATATATGGATAACTTGCGCAATGACGAAGATGCGTTTAAAAGTTTACTAGCCGATATATAAATGAACTAAAATTAATTTTGAATCCTTTATTTGTAACGAATCCGACCCAGTACCAAAGCCACACAGCATTTCTCTAAAAGTAATGGAAAAGTCATTCCTTGCACGGCACGTACAGGTAAAATGGTCACGGAAGTGGTGACGACGAAAGAATGTCTCATGTCTCACGCGGAACTCCAACTCGACCACGTGTACTGAGTCAGTCCGCGATCCACGAGGCCCGCGGGACTTGGCATAGGCGCGCTCAACACGATAAGGAACAATGAAGAAATTCGAAGTGGTGCACGGGCGCACGTGCGCGAGCTGACGGTTTTAGCGAGGACAACCCATTAGGCGACTGGCCGAGGAGGGAAACTTGTATGCTCGTCAGCACCTGGACCGAGAGGGCCACGATAATGGAATATAACTGAGTTTAATAGTCTAAGACTTTCGTGTCGTTAACGGTACCTTACGGCAAAAGAATCGCTAGCCGAATCCATTTGTTTACGCGTCAAAATTTACTTCATCTTCCAACACGAGTCTGCTGTTTTTAACAAATTCAACTAAAAATCTCTTCACTACGACTCCGCCTTTTCTGCGCAAGGGTCAATCTAAATAGCATCCATGTGAAAACGTCAAATTTACCTGAATGCCTTGGAAAACGAATTGAAAAAAATACAAAATACTGTCCAAACGACAGCAAATGTAAAATTTTGCTAGAATAAAGATCGATTTTATGCTTTATTATTAAAATACTCCCACGTTTGAGACTATTACTGAAAAAAAATAGATGAATTTTGTAACTTTTTATACTTTACAAGTATATGCATATTTTTTAATGATGTCATTACAACTGATAGGAGAATGCGGAGCAAAGAACCTGATATGTGAATACTCCTTTTACACGCGTGAGATAAGAATCCGTGTACGCGTTTGAAATGACCGCTCGTACAAAATGTTATCGGAATGGTTTTTTTCTGCATTATCAGTATAGCGTGAGCGGCGATAGGCATCCTGTAAAAATTCTTCTTCCTTTGATTTTTATACGAACACCATATGAATTCACTATAACATACATAATTATCGCGCTACTTTCATTTTGTCGATTTGAATCTAGGCTATCGCTATCCGTTACGTCAGATTTGTAGTCATTTTTTGAGCAGCAATTTGTACGTAACTGTCTTGATAGTCAGTGAACCCGGAGGGAAGAAAGTGATAAAGCCGTATGAGCATAATTTATTACTGACAGTGGGTTAATAATTTTGCAGTGTTTAATTAGATACTATTACATATATACCAATGAAGCACGCATACACAGATGCCAATAAACAATGCAGATAAAATATTACATGCACATTCTGATTGAGTTATTGCAAAATAATTAGTAAACACGGCAGCGCAATGAAAAACTTTAAGACATCTAAAAGCTATTTGAGATTCATGATGCATAGATAATACATATTGTAACTTTACTAAATTTTTAACTAAATTCGTAATAAATTTTGTTTAATTTCGACTCGGCAATCCCACCTCATTGTGTTACGTGATCTGTGCATTGAATCGCATTAGATTCAAAATAAGGCAGCGAAATTTTTCAATTTTTGATCGATAGATAATTAAAATAAATTTGTACGAAATACGTCGCAGCGTTGCGCAATGCAATTATTTCCATGATAATTCGAAGGCGTAAGAAATTTTGTGTTCGAAGCTTTTCAGCTCGATGTCCGCTTATTATGTCGTTCCGTATACGGCCGATTCGGTAGCCAACGGTACGTGCGCACCTTTAGCCGTGCGTTCAAATAAGATATTTAAACATGCGAACGCATTTTAGTTTGCTTTTCCACTTGTTAACATCAACTTGTAATAGTAATACGGCAAGGAGTCGATGGTGCCGCATGCCTTTCGTAACAATGAAATGGTAAATTTTACTCCAATGTGGCTTTAATTCCAAGAAAAATCATGCAGTTTGCATCCAAGTTCTTTTGACTTATTTATATAATGGTGGCAAATGTTTTTGAACATTAATGGGATATGCAGTCTTAAAAGACGAAGTATTGCAAAAAATGTAAAAATGTAAAAGTAAAAAATCGACTTAATTCCGAAGATAAATAACTCTGAAGGCAAGCATATTTTAAGTGCACAGTTCGCGCATGAATTTATAAATTGAAGAAAAACGTTTGAACCGACTCAAATTGATATAAAAGTGCACTTTTTCCATCATACTTTAAGCCAAGTGTAAAAATTGAAGCATCTCAAGTGCCGAATAAAAAGCCTGACACGCGCAATTAAGTAAAACTGGCACATCGAGAGCCGTCGTTACGACGAGCGCAAAAAAGTCGCGGCAAGAAAGGCATGTCGAACTCGGCGAGTACATACACCAGAAACATCAGAATGTTCGGCACTCTATCCAAGCGCCGAAGAGTGGAAAAAGAAGCGGCGCGGAGGCAGTGCAATAACAACGAAAGGATTGCCCTCGATTTGAATCGCAGCGCTCGCAGACACGGTGGTCGCGCTACGGCGGGTTGCGCCAGCGCGGCGATAACGCGGCCGGTCGTTATCGCGCCTCCGCGCGCATCTATCGGAAGAGCGCCCGAGCGCTCGCTCCATTGTTCTTCGCGGAAGGTCACGCGCATCCTTGCCCGCGACGTAATCGGCCCGGTGCGCGCGTGCTGCGGGTCCTTTAATAATCGACCTCGCCGGCCTCTCCGTCATAAACCGCGCGGAATCGAGAGCTGACGCATCGCGCTTTCAGGAAGTACAAGCGGTAGCGCACTCGATTGTAGCTTGCATCGCTGAAAATTATTTTTTTTTAATGGAGGGAAAATTCGAAGTTGAGCGCGCATTGACGCAATCGCGGACGGAATGGGCTCTCTTTTTTCTGCGTCATTGGCCAATGTCTTATTATCGCCTGATTTTTCCTTGGATTCTTTTGTTCCTTTTTCCGAATGGTAAAATCTAATAAAGAGTCATTTATAAAGGTCGTTAATTTTTTCTTCGAGTCTAAGTGCACTGTTACGTTGCATCGAGCAAAAACTTGTTAATATTGTACTCGAAATTTAATTGCTTTTTCTCACTTGTACTATCTCCTTTTTTGCGGGTGCAATAAAAAGTTTCTCTTTATAATTTCAGATTAGTCGCAGAGTGTCTGTAATTGTATTTAACATCGACCGTTGCAAAATCATGCTGACTCATTAAATATAACCTAGTCCTAGACCAAATAACAAATTCAAACTATAACATTAGATCGTTTCGACAGAATTTTCACAAAATTTTGAATACTTTATTATTTAAAGTTAACATCATAAATTAAATTAAATGTAATTTTTATTTAGTTGTATTTGCGCTAACTTTGCAATAGCTTATAAGAGAAAAAAATGGAATTTCAAGCCAGGCGAATAATGAAAACTATAGTAAAGTAGGTGCGTACAAATGCTCCAAGCTTAAAACGTATCAAAACAACGGAGTGAGCTCAAAAGATTCCTTTCCGAAAAATACAGCATACCGTTGCAGCCGTGTCTATTCTGTCAAGCGGTACTTTGCGATGCAATGCCCGCGAGAATGCCCGGTGTATTTGGCACGTGGAGAATGGAAAAGAAAGGAAAAGTGCCCCTACGAAGGATCTCGCCGGCACCAAAGAAGCCGAAGAAAGCGAAAGAAAATACGAGCTCTTGTGGATTTAACGGATGGTCCATTCGGGACCTCCCTCGTGCGCGGCCAGGAGCCACGGCCAAGGGAGAGGGGACAGTCTCCAACAATAATTAGCGTACCCAATATTTTTTTCTCGCTCCCGAGCGGGTCCGCAGTTCCTTTCACAGTCGCGCGCTCACGCAAGCGCCCCCCGATAATTTATGAGGCGAAACGCAATACGCGCCCGAGCAACTAGATACGCGCGCGCGCGACTCTTCACAGGGATTTTACACGGGCGCGCTGAATGGAGCCGGACTGCACGTCGTGACGAATTTGTTCACACACGACCGCACGAAAAAGCAGCGGCAAAGAACTCGAGAGGCTCGCGCGCAGGGAGCCGCGAGGAAATCTGCCCCACAGCGGGAAAATCGAGGCGGTCTCCGACTCCGCTGAAAAGAAGGAAAAGCGGAGCACTCCCGGTTAGTGGCCCCACAAAGGAGCTTCCTAATAATGCCTTTCCTTGCGTGGCACATTGTTTAAAGGGGGATGCACTCGAGAGGTCAGAGGGTTTGCCTAGAAGAGGAACATCCTGTGTTTCGAGCACTGCCGTAATCCGATGACACGCTGCGAAACGATTTCATTCGTAAAAAGCACCGGAGCTGCCTAATCTCTTTTTTACTCCCTTCTTCTCTTTTCGTTTTATAAGTATTTCTTTCCTTTTTCAATTGCCGCCAATCGCGAACGAACGTGCAGCGACCGCTGTTTATCTATAGGGGCGATTGATCATGCGTAGTTTTTTTTGTGCTGTGACACGCTTTACTTATTAATTTTTCATTGGAGTATCAGCAGCCAATACCCCGTAAAACCTGCGGATCAATCACATTACCGGAAATGCCAAGATTTTGCTTTTATAAAAGGCGTGATTAATAACGGTGAGGGACTTAGCTGACGTAATATATTCAAGAGATCGCGAAAATATCGATCGACACTAAGTTATATAATTCGCTATTTACGGATTCGAATATAGAAGTTTTTTCATCGTTCATTAAATTCTGATTAATTTTATTCGTGAACACTTTGAAATTTTTAATAGAAAATTTAAATAATTTCTTATCGAAGAATTCAATCTTCTAATCAATTATAAACGTATATTGATAAAAAGTTGAAAAATTATTTTAAAAAGTTGATGTATGCATTTGTAGTTTAAACGACTAATATTCAAAAAATTAATCCATATTAAATTCAACATTAATTATGCTAAAACGCACACGAACACATTAAATCGAAAAATATTTAAAGTCAAACCAGATATCGCGACACCGTCGTTTTGACAAACCGCTGCATCTTTAATTTGCTCCGTTCGAGCGCGAAGATTAGCCACGACAATGACGTCCGCATAAATTCCTGCTCCTGGTGCAAAAAAAAAACCGATCACCCACACTATTCTTCCGCGAAGAAAGAATTCCACCTTTTTGTGCTCTGCACCAGGCACAGGCTGCGTTTTTGCACTTTCAAAATTGATTAACTGTCAAGCGGCGTGAATGATAAACGAGCGCTCGCGACACGTCTTCATCTGAATCATTACTAAGTACGTGGCTATAAATGCTATAATAAGCAAGTTTCCTATTCGATCTATTCGAATAGGATTAAATCACTAGTTACATCACTATCATTGTGTCGTATTTTTTTTGCTGCCCCAACGCCGTTCGATCGGCATCAAGGCCGTCGCCAATGCATTTTACACGATCCACGGTAGCTCGCATTTTGAATTTCAAAGATGACGGGCACGAGATAACGTTTTTTCCCCATGTTGCTTGACTCGGTTAATTTAAAATTTTTCACGTCGATAAGGCGAGACGTAGCTGCAGCGTAACATGTGCGTCATTACTATTAGGTACAATTTCACGCAATACTCCGAGAAAAAAAGAATGGTACATTACGAAAGGCATTTTTACGATTGATAAAAATATTGTTGCGGTTTAATCCATTTGATCGGAAACTCCTTAATAAAGTATAAATAACAATTGGAAATGTAAACCTCGATCACTTTTTGTCCCAACACACTTGCGATATCTACGTGCTTGGGTTACACACAACCTAAAAGGGCGTGGACATAACCTTGATCCAGATTTTTTGCGTTTTTCACGTTTTCCGTGTTTTTCACGTGAGCACGTCAGCGCGCTCTCGGACTTACCTTGACGTTCAGGACGGTGTGCCGAGCTTCGACGACCTTCGCGAAATTTCCCTTGCCAAGTACCCTCGTCATCTCGTAATTGCCGACGCTGATCAAGTTCCGTCTGACAATATCGGCACTCTTGCCGCCGCCGCTGGCCGTGGCGTCTGCCTGTCTCGTCATCCTATCCTTCTTCCCTCTCGCCGCCACGAGACGATCTTCGCCTTCGCGTCCACCTCGGCGATCGGGCCCCTACCGCGGCTCACGCCCTCGCTAGCCCCGGACGCCGGAGACGACGAACCCGTGCTTTTCCTCGCCCCGGCCTCTGCGACGCGTATCGGTGGCGACCCGTACGCACGACGCGACACACTGGAGCGGAAAAGCGAGAGACAACGACAAAATCACGCCGCCCTGATTTCGCGATGCAGGCTTGGATGATCTCGAGGTGGAGGGCCGGTCGGTCGAGTGGTCAGCTTGGCCACGCGCGACGCCCGGCACCGCCGAGAGGGAGGACCGTGGTGGATGCACGAAGTCTCGCGCGCACGGGCCTGGCCGTATCGTGCGTGTCATAGGTATAGATATACTGCTGGGTATAGAGTCGTGTTCATAAACGCATCGAAAGTTTCCTGGTTTATCCTTTGTTTTTTGTCTGACGACTCTATACCCAGCAGTATATCTATATCTATGACACGCACGATACGGCGGCCGTATTACGGCCAGGCCCGTGCGCGCGAGACTTCGTGCATCCACCTTTAGTTGACTGCGCCCGGTCACGAGACAAATGAGCGACAACTACACGCATCAATATTCAAAAGGATCTTTACTGTGCCCGTTGATTGATATTTCATCGTGATGAGCTTTAATAGTTTTTCTTAGCCGAAATTTTTCTTGTATTTGCTACTGGATAGATAATAGTATTTTTGTACCTACGGCGTAAAGCAGGGCTTTTTAGACCGAGTGTGGAGTTTGTAGCTCGCCGAACCTTACGGCAAAAGAATCGTTAGCCGAATCCATTTGTTTACGCGTCAAAATTTACATCATCTTCCAACACGAGTCTGCTGTTTTTGACAAAGTCAACTAAAAATCTCTTGACTACGGCTCCGCCTTTTCTGCGCAAGAGTCAATCTAAATAGAATCCATGTGAAAACGTCAAATTTACCTGAATGCCTTGGAAAACGAATTGAAAAAGATACAAAATACTGTCCAAACGACAGCAAATGTAAAATTTTGCTAGAATAAAGATCGATTTTATGATTTATTATTAAAATACTCCCACGTTTGAGACTATTACTGAAAAAAAATAGATGAATTTTGTAACTTTTTATACTTTACAAGCATATGCATATTTTTTAATGATGTCATTACAACTGATAGGAGACGACTAGCCCCAAGTATTTTTCATCAAACAAGTAATGATTTCCGTTTTCTTTTATTCTGTTATGAAAGCAAAATAGGGAAACTTTTTCTTTATAATCTACTTTACTTTATTTTACTCTACTTTTTTTATAATAAATTATTAAATAATATATATACATATATTAAATCCACATGTACATGTACGCTATTATTACGTGTTGTACTTATCCAACTGAAATTCAAATTTTTTACAAACCGCAGTGTATTATCCAATTGATCTAGATATAAAATATTCAAAGAAAAACATTTATCGCGTGATCTGACAGCACATGTAAACAGAACTTTATAACCCAAAAAAGTTTTAACGGACGTTTGTGAGTACGAAAAAGGCCTAATCATTGATAAAAAACTTTAATTTAGGTTAAATATGCAGGCGTTAAATAGAATCATTGTTTTTTTGCTCGATCGGATTCTTCACGAGATATAATAGAATTATTAATATACGCATTAGTCGCAAGAGTTGGAGGCTCTCGGCCCAAGTCTCTTTGAGTAGTCCCAGAGATAGTCATGAAGGCTTGGCGACACTTGCAAAGTGTACTCCGAGTGTTGATCGAATTAGGACAAATCCAAGGAAAAAAGTGAAATGGATTTAACTAAGCAGCTGTTAATGAGGTCTCGTTACACTGTATCTAATTCGCCAGCGTCGTACGATATCCCACAGGCGCGGAACTTTGAGTTATAAGCATAAAATTAGAGGGAAAAAGGCTGCCCTGTATATAGATATTGGCCAACAAAATCATGTGCATGTGCCGGGCATATGGTACAAATGTGCGTAACAATATTTCTTGACGGTTGAAAACGCTCTTACGCAGCCCATTCGTGGAGTCTTTTTTTGGCCAAAAAAAAAGCAAAACTGAGTTCGGATCGGGATCGGCTGGAAAAAACGACAGGGAAAATAAACGGAACTACCCGAATATGTGGAGCAGCCGCCCTCAGCGATCTCTGGATTCGAGTTTTAACAACATTTTTTAACTTTTTCATATTTTCTTGATGGCACATGTGCAGAGCAAACACATTTTATTAGTTATTTGAGAAAGAAAAAAATAACATTGCATTTAATAATTTAATAATATTTAAATTGGACGTGAACAATTTTCAAAGAATAATTTAATTTTGAGCTTAATGACGTGCTCGTTAATAGTACTATTATTCAGTACTAGAAATATCTTGTAAAGAAAATTATAATTTTACATTGTAACATTGCAAATTGTAGGCGAAACAAAGCAAAGAACTTGAGAAACTTGACAATGGTTATTCATGACATTGAAAAGAAAATTGCTTATTAATATCCTTAGCTGGCGTAGCTGCCTGCATGAAACGAGGGTTTCGAAAATAGCTAATGTGACTCGCTATGCGGGCATTCAAAAAGACAAAGCGACTTCTTGAAAAGCTTCTCTGTTATTGAAATTTCGAGCGTTATTGCTTAATCTCAGAATTTGAAATGCATGCAGTTCGTTAGAACTTTCTACGCGACGATCACCGCTAACAAGCATTTAAATTATAATTATACGCGACGGAAAAGCTGTTTATATCTCTTTTAAGTAAAATATAAGAAAGTGGAACATAAGGGATATTTGCGGACGAGTGAGGCCTCATAATTTAGTTGAATTTATGCACCATTTGTCACGTAACCCGGACAAAATTTATTTGCGTTTGTACACTTGCGGTCTTTAAGAAAATAAGATAAAGCCCTCAAATTTTATTAACGTATTTTTCAATTAAAATATACAATGTGTCGACTTGCTTTTGCTTTGAAGACAAACATTGTATGAAAATATCATAGTAATAGTAATCTATTTTCGGAAATCAAACCGAAACGTTTCATTGCAAAACTTTAAGTTATAAAAATTTTGATATTTATGAACAAAACTTACGAAATCGATCAATGCGTGCATGCTAACTGCATAAATTTCGGAATTGTAACAAGATTGATTACAATAAATATGCACATCAAAATGCTAAATTGTAGTTTGAAAGATAAGTCGAAACATAAGCGTACACTGATTACAAGAATGCTGAACTACGTTTGTAGCTACTTCAATAATTGCAGTATGTATTAGAATAAATATGCATTTAAATGATGTTTTCGTAGTAGAGTTATAAAGTAAGATTTAAGATTTTTAAATAAACAGTATTAAATCAAACAGTTTTTGCATAAGTACACAAGTATACTTTATGTTCTACTTCTTTAATCAATTTTTTTATATGCATATATGGTTACAAAAGATAAATATATGTTCATCAAAATAAGAAAAAGAATTAAATCACTAGAAATATTATGTAAAAACACGCAGATAACAAAACAAAAAATTAATATTTAATAAATAGTGCAAATATATTTCCAGAGAAAATTACTCATGATTGTAAAATACAAACTGACTTAGAAAAAAGTGAAAATAAATTTACATTAACCTTATTATAAATACGGATTATAAAATACGTTAACTTACAAGCAACGTATAAGGCGAAAGAAAAGTCATTTTTATAATATTCACTAGAATTTTTTTCTTTTTTGGGTCGCAGTTAAAGAAGATCTCTTAGGAAGAGAGGGCAATTAGTATAACTAGAAATGATTATGAATGGAAGAAGCTTTAATAGGCCTTAGTTGAACGTTGGATCATTTATCTTTGTCTGTCATCCCACGACATGGTTTGCGAGGTAAGAAAAAACTTACCTTTTTTTGGAAGTATAGACTTTTACAAATAGTACCAGACAGTATAATTCTCATCCCAAGAAATTTTGATATTTATAAAATTATTAATTTTAAGTAGAGCAGGTTACAGTTGCAGATCTCTGACAAATATATATACAGCTAAAAAAATGACCATTGTTATTTAAATTTATGCATGGATTGAAATTTCATTTGGATTTTATTAGAAATAAAGAACGTTTTGAATGAATGATTTAAATAACATGATATTAAAAACAGTGCAAAAGCCGGGACAGCCGGAAAGAGTGAAACTTTTGCGGAAGAAAAAGAAAAGTAGAGGTGGGATATCTTCCTCTTTCGAGGCTGCGTTTTCGCTTTCTCGTGCTTCATCTCCGCGCGTCTCCCCGCGCTCCTCTCTTCCTATCATTACTGTTATTACGGGCGCGCGTTCGCCTCGCCATGGCTAAAATTAAGTAGCATCCAAATAAAGCGTCGGGCCTCTCGCGCAGCGTTTAATAAAGCGCGCGCTCGGGCGCT
Source organism: Eurytoma californica (assembly GCA_035586675.1). Lineage (NCBI taxonomy): Eukaryota > Metazoa > Arthropoda > Insecta > Hymenoptera > Eurytomidae > Eurytoma > Eurytoma californica. The sequence goes on from JAXIUT010000037.1 coordinate 994,791, forward strand.
AATGGCCGAGCGCTGCAATAACCTTTGAGTACACATACAATTTAAATACGCGTAAAAGCGCGCGCTGAGAGAAAGCGAGAGTGAAAGCTCGCGCGCGGCGCGTCGGGAGAGTGAGAGATCACGCCTTGCGCGACCTCTGGGTAATAGCCAGGAGACGATAACGCGCCGAGGAAGAGCAACTCGTCCGCAACCTTTCCTTTTGCTTCGGCCAATCAGACTCCCGGGGTAAAAGGATGCCCGGTAGTTGCACGGGGTGCGATGTGCACGCTTAATTTTAATATGAAGATAAATGCCTTTCTTCGGCCGGCTGGACGGCCGTGCGAGTTCCCGTGAAATTATTATAATGAAGATGCCGTGGCTCCCCAACTGAAGGATCGAGTACTCGAGTAGCAGTTTCGAGCTGATGGTTTAAGTGAAAATTTTAATGTCACGATGATATGCTATTACCAAAGCAATTTTAAATTATCAGTTTTTAAAACTGCTAAGCAATGAAAAGTAACAAACTAAACTGTCATCAATATGATGCTTGTAAGTTACGATTGCGATACTTAATTAACATTTTGAAATTAAATTTGTATCGCACCAAATTGTGTACTCTTATTAATTTTAAGTTCCAAAGCGCCATGCGAATAATTGAAATGCGTGCATCTGCAATTATAAAATATTTAAAGGAATACCGTATTAAATTTCGTACCGAGTAATAGAACTAGCATAAGCTGAAAACCGCATTGATAAGAGACCTTATTGACTCGCTATTCGCAATAACTAAAAATTTGATCCGATCATTAATTCGGCAACTCTCATCTGTTCGCTCCCGCAGCACAATTAGATATTCGTCATGCACTTTGTTTAACTGTGATGGCAAGCCGGGCTGGCGAAGGTCGCCGTCACTCTCGTGAAAAATACCCGTCCTCCAAGGGGGGCGGCAAAAAAAGGAAAAAAAAGCGCGGGAATAAAGGAAAATGCGCGAGTTGGCGCGGCGGTGATATTGGCATTCGAACGTCGCGTGCGCATAAAATAAAAGGCGGCGTAGCGGGGTGGCGTAGTGGGAGTGAGAGAAAAGAGAGCTGAAATGCAGGCAGGCTCGAGGCCACCAGGAAGCCGCTATCTAAGGCACACAGCCGCTCTCCTTCTGTCTCTCTTCTCCTCGGGCGCGCGCATATCGCTCGGTGCCGCGCGGTATCGCGCGTTCTTTACAACAAACAGCTGTTCGCCGCCGACAACAGCGGCTCGGCCTGACTCACGCGCGGCCTTGGTCCAGCCGTAACAGAAGATTATGGCGAGGCGAGCGCGTGCGCGCGCTTTTCGCCGCTTCGTTAATAGTGACAGCGCGCGTAATTAACCGAGCGCACGTGCGGAGCGGCGCGCTTGATAAATCGGCTCGAAAAATCGCGAAAATCCGAACGCTCGGAGCGTGACGCCGCGGGAAAAGGACGCATGACACGCTCTTGCGACAGTGGCTGTGCCCCATTATAGTCGCGGCTCCTCGCTCTATCGGCCGATCGCCCGCCAGCTTTGAATATCGAATGCCCGCGCGAGCAATTAGGAGGAACATTATTGCTAGGCAGCGTGAACATTTCTCGAAAGCTGCAGGCCACGGACGCGTCTCGGAAATTATGGAACTGAACGGGCGCCGCTGCTTCCTAGTTTCTCTTTTTTTCTTGCTGCGCGCCGGGGGTCGCGCTTAAAATCCCTGGAATCAAGAAGTCGTAAGTGGAACATTCGAACATTGGGAGTTTGCTCACTCGGGGCAAATAACTGTTTGACGCTCGGAACGCAAGCAGAAGCCCAATTGCCCCGCTGGCACGGCCCCATGCTTAGCTGCGGCTGCGAATTGCCGATAATTTCTATCATTCCCCGCGCGCGCGTCTCTCTTTTACTCGGTGCACTTACCCCTGCTGTGAGGCGAGAGTCGCTCGGCGCTAGGTGCAACCGGAGAAAAACTGACCATGACGTCCGTGACCACGAAGTACCTGGAAATACGGTGCAGGGATAATGATCATTTGTTGCAGTATTTGTTTTCTTCGGCTGTGCCCTCGTAAAAGCTTAACTGAACCTCCCCGAGACTGCGGATTTGTAATTTACGTTAATCTGTTTGATTAAAAAAACATTCCGTTAAATGATTGCTAAGCCGCTAAACTTTATTTTACCTATTTTATCAACAAGTGTATATTTATTCAGCAAGAGCATACTACTTTTTTAAATATCACACCATTTAAGAAATAAAAATATTCCTTTCACCGTAACAAATTTCATTTTACAAAAAAGCGTCACTAATTTACAGGAAATAGTCATAAAATATGGTTATATAGATGATATTATTTTGATCTTTTTACTAGGGAAGAATTGTTTAGCAGTATAAAAAAGGAAATAGGCATGCTTTTCACATTTTTCGTATACGAAAATATTAATTTTCCAACGAGCGAGATGTGTCATATAGACGATATAGACGGTCAACTCGTCCCCAGCGGCGCAGTTCTAGAGACATCGATAAGGCGGACTCGCGCTTGGATCGAGTGTTTTGACAGATCGCGATAATTCGCTCGGGGCGCGCGTCGCGCGGAATTGTTTGACTTGGTCGCATGGACAATGGGCTCACTGTATGTCGCACAACGAAAGTGCGAGATCGCGGACCCAATCATTTTGTACTACAGCAAACGAAAATATCGAACGAGGGTGAGGATTTTTTTTTAAACCATAGATACAACCTACTGTGCACAATACGCCGGTTGTCCACAGATTCTACGCGTCGAATCACGCGCAGTGTCTTTGAACCTTACTGTCGTTTGTCGCTTTTTTAACTTATATTCAGGAAAATGTGAACACCTCGGACGCCTGATAAGTCGACTAGACGATAACTCCTGATGGATCACGGATATGAGGATGTTACGATAATTCAGTTTATTTGAGACTATGAGAGTGAAATTAAAAGTTGTTACAATATTTTATCACATTAGTTAGGAATGAAATACGGAAACTGTTTCTGCGGATTGATTGCGGTTGCGTAATTCTTACGATGAAAAATGCACGTCAGAGTTCTAATGGTTTAAAATGCTACCTGAGCTTATGTCAGTCGTTACTGAGTACAAACTTTGCTAAGCTAACTGCTTAATGCTTCAACAATGAGCTGTGACGCTTCCATTAATCATAATCCACCTCAAATGACTTCATGTATAAAACTTCATTGCTTTTCACGTTCACGTAACCCATTAGTGCCTCTAAAAGGCACATTTTAAAAGTTCAATTGCTCGACTCGAAGATTAAAAATGCGATGTAACAGCGGCCATGTTAGCGTAACTCTATGCAGCTACCCGTTCAAAATTCACCAGGCGCCGTATAAAGAGATGCAAAATCATTGCGAATTGCATACCTAATAGTTCGAGCGTTGCTTCTTTTCCATTAGCTAGAGCAGGTCTGTACACTTAATTGTCGGACGAGTCGCAGGTAACTCGCGGATAATTCGCGATTTCACAGCGAGCCCCGCGAGGAATCGCGATCGGACGCGGCAGGAAATTTATAGGATGCCCGCGCCGGACATTCCTGTATATGAAGCGCGCGGCAGCCTCGTCTATGCGCCTTGGTCTTAAGGTCGGCGATTTTTGCACCGAGCAGCCGTGACGATTTAATGATTTTGCCATTTTCGGGCGCGAGCCGGCGTCACTGCGCGTTTATTGCTCGATCACTCTCGGATAATTACGCGGCGTGCCGCCTGCGTCAATCAAGCATCGGCGCGCGAGCTGCCGGACGATCCACGAGCTAAGATAATAAATCACGGAACCGGCCGCTAATGTTTAGAAATTAACCGGACGCCGTCTACTCGTTTCTCTCCTTCTTCCTTTTTTTCTGACGTTGCCCGATTCGCTGCTTTAATGGTATATTGTTTGCGCAAAAGAGAGCTTGTTCGTTCGTTCGTTGCCAGGTGCTTATTAATAAGCAATTAAGCTCAATTATTTGATTTGTTAACGCTCGAATCGACAATGCACAGTTTTCGTACTATACGTCTTTCATACAATTCTATAGTTATTGGAGGCATTAAAATGTGTAAAATAGTATCGAGGGTTCGACAGCGAAGCTTTCAGATACATTTCAGGTAATCTACTCTATTATTAAAAAAAATTAAATCGTAATAATCAAAATTTCAAAATATAAAAAAAAAATAGTGGCTGAATCCTAAAAATTATTTTTGATCCGCCTTGAGAAAAAAAAACAAAAATTTTGAGCCCAAACACGTAAAATTCGATGAAAATAGTGTATTTTAACCCCAAATCATCAAAAACATACTTCTATTAACTTATCTCAAAACTTTATCACTATTACAAAGCTTCCTCTAGGAAGAAGCAAAATTAAGAAGTTGAAAATTTAAAGAGCAACACTTTGTAGGTCAATTTTGTATAGAAATATAATAGTATATTACGTACCTGGCCCTGTATAATAAGAAATGTCTCAGATCACATGTAATTGTCGATCGAGGCGAA
>JAXIUT010000037.1:999365-1010599 GCA_035586675.1 Eurytoma californica
CCCTACTCGACACCTTTGCTGAAGTAGGAATATGCACAAGATAAACTTCTATACCTAATAGTCTTTGGACTAATAAACTTCATACGTTGTCTCATACAGTAATTGTCAGTCGTATATACATTTTCCGGTGAATGTCGCTCTCCTTCTTTGGTGATAAGCACCAAAGTTCCATGAAATATGCATACTAAACGCTGTGGGTGGAATAATATTAATAGATTATGTATCTATAGGGAAAGAAAAAAAGAATATCTCAGATCACATGTAAATTGACAAGCATGCGATAAGCATTCTTTATATCATGAGGTGCATATTCTACTTTTCTCCATCACCAAACCGAAATATCAGATTTTAATTTTTGACCAGGAGAGAGAACAGCTGCTTGCAGTAGGTATAAATTTGAGTTTGCTTACGGAGACTAGCTTTTTGGACTCACTGTTTTAACAAAGGGTACATAATAATTAATTTTCTGTTAGCAATAGTCATCAAATTATTTTCTAAAAATAATGCGTAATTTGATACTCGCCGTCAAAAGTCAACAGAAGGAGGGAATAAAAGAAAAGAAGTTAGGATACAGCAAAAAATAATGATTAAAGTCCACGTAAGAGTGGACAAAGATAAAGCAAAACGAGGATGAGTCCTATAAACACAGATATGGTATATATTTAAATGCTGCGACGTTAGCATGATTCACAAGAAAAAAGATAAACTCACCGTAATTGCGTCTTGCACTTTGCTCTATAAGCACGTGTGTTGACACGTGTAATCCGATGCTTTTGACTATCCTGCTCAAACTCGATGACTTTTTAAATTTTAAATTTAAAACTTCCAATAATAATTAAAACAGCAACGATTGTTTCACTAACTTCGTACGCTAATTAAATACCTCAAGTATAAATTATCTTACTATTCATAATTAGAACTGATTTAAGAAAGGAACAAGGACAATCTAATTCAAATATTATACATTTGAGATTACATTATCATCAGAAGGTAAAATTTGTGCTATTGTTCATCTTATCTTTGTAAAAGGAATATAAAATAATGGTTAAGTAGTAATAATATTGAAAGAGGGATCTCGCAATAGTATATCATGTTTGTTTAGCGCAATCTCGAGATGCAATCCATCAAATCGGAAAGCGCATTAAACACAAAGACAATTTGATCGTCTAATTCGCAGTCGCGCAGTTGAAATAAATCAAAACATCGGTATTTCTCGAAAGAAAGGCAAAAAGTACGCAGTAGTACAACCGACATATTCCTAGTAATGATCTCGCCTTCGCTCCGATTGCGTCAATTCATCTCGGCCGATAAGTTTTTCACCGCGGTGGCATCGGCAAAAATCGGATCCGCTTAATCGCGACCGTACAACTTTTGACACAAAGAAACAATTTCGCGATGGCAGATAAGGAATTCGCTCGCGGCGCCTAAAATAAAAAGGAGAGCGTAATTAATAATCTGACTCACGAGATTGACGTTGACCAAGCGATTATTTTTCCTCGGGACGTAAGGAGGGGGAGCGAATTGATAATTTTCTAATGGCCGATGTGCGCCTGCCGCCTACTGCGCCGCGACGGCATCGATTTTTTTCGAGATTTGCGGCTACGTAGGGATCGCCCTCACGATAAATCACTCGGAGCGAATCTCGCGCCCCATATATTGCCTTTCACGCGACGCAGTTACAGCCTCCTTTGTCTAAATCGAGGCGTCGTTCGCGCGTAAAAGAATAAACACGCGAGAGATACGCCGGCTTTGAGCCCGAGCCGATGCTACAAGAGCTCGTTCCACAAGCTGCATTTACACTAATTCGACGCGCTATTGAATTTCGAATCGTTCTTCTTCACTCGATACGCTTAATAATTATGACAAAAAATTGGATTTGTCTATTGACACAAAAAAAATCGAATGTGTATATTACGTAGCTATTGGAACAATGAATTTTCAAATTAAATCTTACCGTAAAGTATTTTACCCATCGTGAAACAAAGCTTTTTAAAAATTACATCTTTTTTTTAAATTACTGCATACTGTACGTACTCGTAATAATTTTTTCAAAAAATATCAGATTCACTCATCGTGCAAAAAATGTTCTCCTTTAAATTACTTAAAAAAATTATTTTTCATTGAATATTTTCGTATAATGAAAACATTTTTAATGCGCTGCACGTTAGCAAGCATATTTTTATTTTATTACAAACAACACAAAGTTTAATTTAAGTTTCAACGCCAAATATGTACAGTTATCACCTGAACCTTCATTATTTACATTGGATCAACAATTTTACAAATTTTTATCATTCATGCGTACAAAATTCATAAAGCGAGATAATGCTATAGATTACGAATTACCATAGCCAGTCTACACCTAGCGAATTCCATAAATCCGCAATTCGAAGGTTACATTGGTGAAACCAATAATCATATGCTATTTTTGTTCGATCCCAACGCGACTGCTAGATATGCCGAAGGGAGTCCGAGCTTCATGAATGTCAATAATTCTAGCCGAAAAGTAATTTTTGGGCGAAGGAGCTACTAGCGTCTCGTCGTTACACATTCGTTCGCGCGCGTGGAAAATTTAATCGGGCGCGATACCGACCAGGAGGCAACGACCGCAACAGTCCGAATTAATGCATATATTTTAATGCCGGCGCGGCGGCGGCGGCGGCGGCGACGGTCCGGAGTCTCGCATGCGCGCTCGGCAGGAAATTGACGACAAACAATTCTCTGAATTACGATGCAGCGAGCGCGGAGCATACGAGGCACCGAGAGACAGATACCTGCGTGATTAGATTATGTTGGCGCCGCGTAACGCTTTTATGTGCGCGACGCTTCAGGGAAAATTAACTTGCTCTTTCCTTTTGCTATGCTGATTCGCTCCTGGAGACTGACCTTTGTCGTCCTCTCCGAAGGTGACCACGACTTCTATCGGTAGAACTATATTTTTCCTGTTTGAATCTTTTTATTTTTAATAATTATTAAACATTAATAATTATTTAAAATTAATTTTCATCTTCATTTCTTGCTATTTCGGCAATTCATTTTTTACGTTTCCTGTCCCGCTATCCTGTATTTGTCAAAATTTACCGAAATTGCGATAATTTTTTTTTTTTTTTTTTGCCTTCTCCACGTATCCCTATCCTGCGCTGCCTCCTCCCATATTATATTCCTCATACCGATTCCTAATAGATCCGCTTTTATGTTAGCCTCTCCCCTGCGTCTTGGTCTAGCTTTGCGATAATTTTACGTGACTTTAATTCAACGATATAAACATTTAATAATTATAAAATAGAATGCGCAACTGAAATGAAAACTCCTTTCTACTTTCAGCCCACTTGGGTAATCTTAGAGTACACAAAAAAAGCTATTGTAAAACCACATGACAATAATTAAAATTCGCTTATTTGAAAGTAATCAACAGAATTTCGAGACGATGCATCTGTCGCGGCGAACGAGCTAGGGATTAAATAAGAAATTACTGGCCTTTTCGAAATTTCGCCCTGGTAATTGGCAGTTGCGAAGTCAATCCGAGAGCTGTTAATCCTGGACGCGCGCGAGCATGGGGCGAGATTAGGCGGTGAGCATCCGTCCCTTAGAATTGCTCTCCTCGTGACGTATGTGCTTCTTATCTGCGAGGCGGCCTTCGAACTGGGCGCGTTATTTCGCCGCCGCGGCAAACGCATACCTATAGTGCAGCAGTAAATCTTCGCCGCTGATAGAGAAGAATTCGCGCCATCGATAAAATTGAACGAAGTAAATTACAATTTGTATTTAATATTATTTATACGACGACTAATAGAGATATAGTGTCGGTAGAAGGAGGAATAGTGTCAAAATACATAATAAAAAAGTTAAGTAGTACACTTGATGAATACACACATTTAGCATAACAAATTAATAAATTAAAACGTCTACTGTTGGTGGTCACGAAAAAAAGATTATCCGTTAATCCTATATGTTGCCGTACAGTAGGCTAGCCGTACAGTAGAGTAAGGTACTTCTTCGTCGTTCTAATGCGAAGCTACTTGTCAGTAAACGAGTGGATAATCTCATGACTTATTAACTTTGCATTAGAAAAAAATCAATTTACTTTTTTTAAGTACACATATTATCAGTAATTATATTATGAAAAATGTATGTATAATTATAGCATATGCCTTATTATTCCCCCAAGAACATCCCATGTGTTACGAATCCCAAGAATTATAAATGAAGTATAAAGTTTAACAATTTCGATTTTAAAAATAGTTACCTTATAGGTAATGAATATTATATTCACAGTAAAGACTCTTCCATTTTGCCATAGTATGCATTTTCTAAAGTTACTCAATTACTCATAAATTAATAATTTTTGTTTAAGCTGCGACTATTAAAAGCAAGTAAAATTGGCTGCGGTAAAATTGAAAAATGACTCGTGTAACTCTCAGCACGCTATAAAAAAGGGCGCAGGAGTGATTTGAAAGCTCGCATCCATTCGTCTTGTTTCGAAAAAGGAGGCCTAAAAAAGAAAGGGGCGAATTCTTCGTTCTCCTTGGCGTTTTGCAGCGGCACAGCGGCACGAATGGCTCATCCCGTGGCAATCAGCGGCTCGCGGATAGCCCTCGCCGGCAAAAAATGGCATCTCTCGCAGTCCGAAATGGAACCGTGAGCGCCAGCGACAGCGGCGGCGGGTGATTAATCCCCGCTTAGATCTTCATCGCATCGGCGACTAGTTCCTCCTATCTCGCAGCCTCCTCGAACGTTCATAAAAGCGCCGGGAGCGCGCGAGTCGCGGCCTCAGGTGCATTATATACTCGAGGCCCGGCGGGATCCCGCTCCCGCAGCTCTCCTCTAACAGTACCCAACGTCGCTCCGGTCCTGCACCGGCAGCCATTAAATACATCCCTCGCAAATAATTACCGGCTCGAATATTTATGACCGTGCCGAGCGCGACTCTTCCTCCCGTGGCTGCCCGCCGCTGCTCGTGGCTGCCCGCCGAGAGACGGACGCGGACGCCTCGCGGGCCCTTGGCGCGCCTAATGAAGACAATTAGCCGCGCTAAGGAAGCGTCGAGGAACCGTCCGTATCCGCGCGACGTTCGATGATAAATCGCTCAAATAGTTGCAACCAAGCAGGCTCAGGCCGGGCTCTTGCAATTATTACGGCAAGGTGATTCATCGCGGAATAATAACGATGTCGATGCGGCTTAAATTATGCTAACTTGTCCATCAATTATGCGACCGAGAGCCACCTATGCAGCCCATGGTATACATAATTATTATTTCGAATCTACCGAGAGTATAGCTTTTCAACAAATTCAGATTAACTAAACACACCAGATGCGTTCATTTTATTACAAGTCCTTTTATTTTCTCACTACCATTATCTCAATGTTTCATGCTTTCTTGTATTGCATTCTATACTTACAACTTTACATTTATTACAGCTGGGTATACACATCTTATTACATCATTTTAGTGATAATAAACTAATCATTTTAAACGGCATTTAAAGTTTAGTACTAAAAATTTTATTTTTAGTTTGCAACTTCTTTATTAAATTTATTGGATCATTCAAAATGCATTCTTACTATGCGTAATTAAAAAACCACTGTCAATAGATTGGCAGTTAGCTTCCTCAAAATTAATTTTGCTATTACATTTCTTAATTTGTATCATTTTTTATTTAAATTATTTTACATGATTTGTCAAATGTTAAGTCAAATTTTCATTGATTTATTCATCTCTTATAAGTAACGACGCAGTCACACGTTCAAAAATTTTTTTCAAAATACCTTTTAAACAAGATAAGATGAATTGAAATTTTTTTAATAAAATAAAAAAAAGCAAAGTAAAATAAAAGCAAAAGCATATAAAGCAAAAACGATTGCAATTACCCGATCGCTGAACCATCAGCTGCTATCTAAATTGCAATTAGACTTTCCACTACACCTCTCCGATACTTTCGATCCATCGCCGTATAAACATTCGTCTCGGAAAATTTAAGTGTCAACACGCCCGGATTCTTAATTGACCGTTAGTGCGACGAAGTACCGTGCGACTATCGGTGTCCGTGAGTAAGTGTGCCCCGCAAAAAGTTGCCGGAATATAATTGTGAATTACGCTCGCGCATCGGGCCGATATTTCACCTCGGCCCCGGCGAAACTTTCGGTGTCGCTGCGCGGCTCCGTTAATGGCGCTTGCGCGCGTTTAATTGTGTATCCAGTGTTCATTAAAACGAACGCGCGCACACTTGGTTAATCGAGTGAGCAGCTAGACGAATCGCGCCTCTCATTATCGAATGGCCAATAATCGCGCAAAAACGCCCTGACAATGAGCACAGGCGAGTGGCAAGTGCTTTAATCGTTTATTAGTTTATGCAGCGTTCGGCCCATTTGAAGCAGGCATCTTTTTAGCGGGTGATTTGCGATTCCCCTTTTCTCCTCTTTGCTTTTTTTAATCTAGTGTTCGCTTGCATTAAGCTTATCAACGTTATATCATCTTCTAACAAGATCGTAAAATGACTAAATAACGAGGAGAAAAAGACACTCCTTGATCAGTTTATATGATTCATTAGCATGTAACTTCTATTTTATTAATCTAGTTCTGATTGCTTCAAACATAAGAGTAAGATAATTAAACGAGTAAATTTATTTCGTGCTCTTGATTTAGATTAATATAACTAGAAAAAATATTATCTAATACTGATAATTTACACGAGCCATTAGTTCGTTAAGTTTCAATTGCATGTACTCGTCGAATGTAAGAGTCATCCTTTAAAGTATAAAAGTACAAAAAATAAATTATGCTTGTTTATATTGGTACTGGTACACTTATTTCAAAACGGAATGCAACTAATTTTTGGTCATTAACCTCACGTGTCCGTCGAAGGCCTTATATTTTGAATGAAATCCATTAAAATTTCAACGAGGACGTTCAACTGTGCAAATCATAATACGACCATTTAGACGATTAATGTCAAACTTTTTTTTGTCACAATAAAATTGTCTTTCCCTTTTAGATCCCTGTAAATCAGAAGAAAAGTCTCGAAACTTATAATGCCAGTGGGTAAATCTTAAATCATTTAAAACGTACATGCATACCGCGTCAATATTGGCGTTACAAGTGCACCCGATTAAATAAAAATGAAAAAAAAAAAAAAAATAAATAAATAAATTGTTATATCAGTGCGAAAAATTGAATTGTAAATGACTATCGGTCGGACAGACTGCTGTCCCTAATGCATAATAAAAAAAGCCGCGATTTATCGACTCGCAGCGCCAGCAACGAAACAATTTCAAGATGCGCTTGCAGCGATATCAGCGCTCCGTTTAATTAGCTCGTAAGTATCGCTTATCTAATCGCGGTCGCGCGACAGGACAGGACCGAGATAAGAGTTCGATAACTCGTCGAGGGCCGGGTGGAGCGGCGACGCCAAAATGCGAGGGAAGAAGGAGAGAGGGGGAGAGGGAGGGAGGGATGGAGAGAGACAGAGACTGCGGCCTGGATTCCGCGTCAGAAATTTCGCGTCCGAGTGCCGTGACATTGCCAGCGTGGACGCAGCCTTCAATGATCGCGCTCTCCATAGGTCTTTAAACTAATAAGGCGACGACGTTCATGGCTGCGAGCGCGCGGCTCGCGATGATTCACGGATGAGTCAGGCCCTCTTTCTTCTTCGTCTTCGGAGCGCATCAAGCATCCGCGGAGATGCATCGCGTAAATTACAGTCAGGGTCGAGGCGAGTTTGCGCTTCCTTTTCTCTCCTTTCCTTCGACTCTTTTTTTTTATTCCGCTTCGTTCTCGCGCTCGAGCTATATAACTATATAACGCGGAAAGCGCAATTCTGACGCTGACGCACTTTCGAAAATTTCAAGACCCTTTGCACGAGTGCTCGTCGCCACAGTTGACTCTCTTTCTTGTATTAAATATTATTTATTGTGCAGACCATCGAAAGTTTTGAATAAATATTTTAGATTTAAAAAATGTTGATCTTAAATCATAAAAGAGCAAACAAAAATTTGAACTAAACGTTTATTTTTATCATGTGCCCAGAGAAGGATTAATCAAGTCAAATGTTCATAAATTTTTTACCACTGAAAATTAAGTCCCATCGTCGAACGATACGTTGGTTTTACTGGCAACTAATGCCGAAATTCGAGAGGCAATTTACGCAAACAACAAAAACCCGGAAGGCGTCGCTGGTTTCCATGCATTCGGATTTGTCAGAATCGACATCGTGAATCAACAATTACATAGCTTCTACTGTCTGTGTACATGTGCCCCTACTGTCACCCGGACATCGCTTATACCTATGCGCACCGCGAAAGTAACAGCACCAAATCGATATTTTTCCCGCTAGAAACCTCGTCATTCTCCATTTAATTGCTCAGAACGGCAAAAAGTCAGAAGTATCAAATGAATCACTGAATTGATCAGCAGGCGTTCATTTCATATATCCACAAAGACCCGGAGCCGGCCGCTACCAGGGCAAAAACGTCGAAATTAATTTCGCTAATTTATTCGTAAGGTCCGGTCGTTTTGAAATAATCACCTCCGCGAGAAAAGTTGGCGCATTATCCCCGCTAATTCCAGGTAGCGTAGTGCGCAAGAACGAATGAAGTTCTCAGTGTGATGCCCGCGCGCTCGGTGCTTGGCAAAAAAGAGCCGCGGAGCAATCAGCGCGCTGGGCAATGTTTGCTCTTACTTTATTTGCCTTATTAAAGTCTCCTCGGCCATCCGCGTCTCGTTTTTCATTCTCCGTTAATCTCGAAAGAGGCGCCTCCCCTTCGCGATTTTCCCGCGTGCAAAAGAAATCCGATCGAGAGCGCCTGCGCGCCTCGTCACGGAGCGCATTTGCCTCCGCGCCGGCCGCTGGGATTCATCAGCGCGGCCCGTCGCGAACCGCCGCGAATCGGCTCGGACCACCGGCGAAAGCGTCGCTCTATCAACGCCCCGGGACGATGTCCACCCGAGATGACTCGCTTCCGCGCGCAGCTGCACTTTTTATTTCGCGCTTTGCATATTAGAGCCTCGCGCTTCATTAGCCGCGCTCGCAATCGCTCATTCGGCGCCTCGGTGCCTTGGCGACGACGCTTATTACAAAGGGGATGCAGCCTTTTGTTCGCTGGAAATTCCCTTCATTCCCCCCCAAGATCGTTCATTTGCTGGCGCATTACGATCGCAGTAGGAATGGGAGTCGTAAAGTGCATCAGAACATTTTTGTGCTATCTTTAATGCCGGGTACTTAACATTTCCGGAATGTGAGATGAAGGTTGTGAACTAGCACTAACACGTTTTTCTATTCGCTCTGTCGTTTGAATAACTTTGTTTACAATAAACCGGAGGTAAAATTGCGAAAGCCGTGAAATCCACTAATTTGGAGAAAGAAAGTAAGCGCGGATTTGGAGGAAACCGCACATGCGGAGCTCATTGAAATGCGCTTTCCCGATAATCAATGATCGCTTTCCAAAAAGGCCTGAAAATAGCTCGAGCGGGGATATAACGTTTCGACCGCAATTCCACTTCTCTGCCGTGATTATGAACACGAGAAAGAAAAAACAAGCTCGCGCCGGGTATCAGACCTCTGACCGCTATCGTTTCATCAAGCCTCTCCCATCCCTCACCGCAACATAGGTGCGCAGCGCGCGGAGATACAAACCGCGAAATTACAGAAAATTTTATGGCCCTGAGCCCCGGCGAGAAATCGCCGGTGAAGGTCGAGCCCGGCGTCCGCCAAATTCGCCGCTCCTTGCTCGAGGGATGCGGCTAACGCAAGGCTAGCGAGAGCCGACGCTGCAATTTCCGAGGAGAACTTTTCGCGCTAAACTGTAAAGAAAATAGTTCCACGTAATTCTTTTAATGCACGGCTTTTGCAAACAGGATTTTCTAGTACTATAAAATTTCTTCCAGGCAAGGCCCGTTGCAGCCAGGCAGCCGCGCAGCCGCGCAAACGAGCATGAGTGAGTTGGAACAATTAGACCTTTAGCTTGCTAAAGGAGAATTGGGTATTGAGAAGGAAGCGCGCTGCGCTCGTTTCTTTATCATATTCTTATCTTTATCTATCTTTCAGCGGAGTGTAATGCGCTGAATTTATATCCCCGCGCGTAGATTTTTTTCAAAGGAGGTTACAAATCATTTAGGCAAGACTTCACATTTAGTTTGTGATAATTAGGGGAGAGCGATTTAATCTGCAATCCCTAAACTTAACATATAATTGATACGATACCTCAAATTTGGATAAACAGGTGGTTCGCAATACTGCTCTAAAAAATTGTGTGCGCGGCCCACTATCTCCCGGTTTTCCCTACATGAAAGAGAACGTTACGCTTTGACCAAGTTAAGATTTGTCAAATCTACTTACTTAATTAAAAAAAAATTACTAAGTATATCCTTTACATTTTGACAAAGTAGTCTTTATTTCCAAAAAAGCATATTTCATTTGTTTTTCTTTTTTCGAGGTTAAATGTAAGCGTACTCACTCATAGAGCCTGAACCCTCTAGTAGTACTCTAAAAATAATAGGCGAATAAAATAGATGAATAACGATCAACAAATTCATAAACAAATAATGAGGTTGAAATATATAGCATATTGATTATTGTAAAATTGAAAAAGTCGATTCAATGAAAGTAATAAAAGGTTGATCCAAAAGTAGAGGAAAAAGAAAAAGATTTTCCGCCGGTAACTAGCAGCGCGGACGATAATCGGAAGGTATACGATTCCATGGTGGGCTAACTCCATAAATTCTGGAATATCTTTAAAACAAGGCATTAGAGACTGGCTCAAATTACAAGCTATAAAACCGCACTAAATAGCGGAGTTATCGCAAGACGAGAGAACGGGAGACTGGGAATTCTAGATTTCTGACCCTGGCACTGAAGCATATAAACGCTTGCTTACGCACGCATTAACCGCTCGTCCATCCATATACCCGCAGGTAGCTGTGGAGTCACGAAGACGGATTCCGTAAAAAGAGAAAAGCTTATATATATGGGGATTGAGCGGATAATTATTAATTATTACCGGGTTTTATGGTAAAATTTTGAAGGTCTGCGTAATTTTTTTATTAATTAAGTACTGGCCATCTGTTTTTTAATAAAACGTTAATTTTGAAAACAGTTATAAAGATTAGATAAAGTTGTAGTTTTGAATTGGTTATTACGGCATAGTAAAAGTTGTAAGATAAAATATTTACAGCCTAGCGGACCGAAAATACAACTTTCCGACCTATGCCGTTTTCGAAAGATTGTATTTTCGGCCTCCC
>JAXIUT010000037.1:1010699-1035075 GCA_035586675.1 Eurytoma californica
GCTTCGCCTCGATCGACAATTACATGTGATCTGAGACATTTCTTATTATACAGGGCCAGGTACGTAATATACTATGCTTAAAAATAAGGAGAATTGCCTTCGCGACTCGAATGTAAAAGACGAAACACGTCGTAGTATACGCGCACAAGTACCCTTGAAAGGAAAGTAAAATAAAAGTAAACGATGTGGACTAGTGGATAGAAAAGCACACGAGCAGATGTAAATACTGTCAGCGACTATAATCTACAAGACAGTATGATGGAGAAAAGGCTTAGGCAGCAATAAAAGCTTGATTACTATAAAAGCCGTGGCAGAAAATCGGAACTTGCTCGGTGGACTGTACAGCCGGCTGAGCGTCCGCAGACTCCGAAACCGGTATACCGGGAGTCTCGGTGGAGGAGCGAGCCTGCGAGCCCGGGAGAGGCGAGGCGGGGGGAGGTCAGCGCTGCGGAGGAGGCGGAGGAGTAGGGCCGGGGTGGGGGGTAGACGCGATCGCCAATAATCGGTTTAAAGAGCCTCGTAAACGCGCGCTCGCCTGCAACTCTGTCGGGCCCGTTGCTCGCGGGGGAGGGAGGCGGCGAGCGAGGGATCGTGCGGTTGCCCGTAGTGCCGTGATTATGCGTTGCATTGCCCCGGGGCTCTCGAGAGGTTCGCGCGCAGACGGGAAAAAAGAGAGGGTCGAGAGGAGATCGGCCCGAGCTCCGAGGCTTGCCCTCAACGCGTAATTTATAAATAAACGGCTCGTGGACATAATTTTAAATTAGGATATAAAAAGATCGCTCGTCCTCGTCTTAACGAAGCGGCTTTCGCGCGCGCAACTCTTCTTTCGCCTTGTCGTCCCGTTTCTTTTGCACCTTTTTTCGGACTCGATCCAGTCTGCCCCGTGTCCAGATCGATTTAAGTCGACCTACTGACAGCCAGATGGCCTCTCCTGTAACTGAGATTCTCCTAACTGATTTTCTTTTTTTCTAAGCTCGCGCCTTTTATTTTCAAAATATTATTATATCAACATTTTTCCATTTTTTCATTCAAGACCTATAAATATTAGTTGCTAGAAATAAATAATTCACTTTACTGGAATTGTTATAATCTGTTTTTACAAAAAAGCAAGCAGGATACCTTTTACGATCTGACATTAACCTTTGCCGAGAGTGTAAAGTTTCCGATAATCACAGCCACGGCATGTGGATGTCCGCGCGGAGGCTTATCCTGGCTTATCGACTAGTGTCATATACTAGGCAGTTCTCACTGAAAACAAAAGATTTTAAGAGCCTCCAACACTCTTAAGTAAGAGGAAAACGTCTTTCACGGTTGGTTCTGCAAACACATTGTTTCGCGTGCATCTAAGGACTTTGCGAGAGTGAGCTTTGACGTTCCGTGTCATGTCCCGGCGTAATAATAACGACCATTCCTATGGACCGCCCCCACCGGCGACGCGCTTTGCGCTTCTTTTTGGCAATGCTCCTTAATGAAAGACAATAGAAACGAGCGCGTGCCTCGAGCGAATTCTACGTTGCGACGCTTTTATAATGAGTTTCTGATTTCTGCGGGCGTCTTTGTGTCTGGGAGCTGGCGGAAATTCACTTGTCTTGACGCGCGCATAATGCCGGATATAAGTTGCAGCCTTGATTGCTTACCAATTCTCAGTTATTTTTTACTTGGATTAATTCAATACTTAATTGCTCTGCAACTATGTTCATCATAAGCAAAAGAAACTTACATTCAGATAAGTTAGCTAGTTCTTAGTTCGATATTTGATAAAATTTAAATGTATGTTAAATAATTTAAAAACATATTCTGTCATAAATGAAAAGTGTCGCAGAAAATCAATCCGAGTGTAAATTACGGAAACAATTGTAAAAAAGAATGAACAGTGTACGATAAAGCTTGCAAGCAGAATTTCGCAGAATCGAGACGCGGAATGCCCGACTCGTTCGCTATTTTTCTAGTAATTAAAATTGCCCGACGGGTGTCGCGTTCCTCTCGTAACGAGAAACTGCAGGGAGACTCGGCGAGCATCACGCTGACTCTAGCCACCGAGACGGGCGCGCACGCGTCACGCACCGTGCCAAAAATTTGAACCGCTCGGAAAACTTTGGCATGTGTGCACTTCGAACAACCGGTATTAGGAGCGCGCGACTTCTGCAACACATTTCGCAAAATTATGTAATTTTTCTGTTTATTATACGATGTCATGTACGTGAATGATAAGTGAGCCGGAATTAATTCATAATTAAGGAATTTTAATTTAGTTAAATTTTTACATTTTGTAATTGTTTTATGAATAGTTTGTGTTATTTATACCAAGATATTCACCGTGCACTGAAAGAGTTTCTCCGTAAAAATGACGGTGAAGCTTATCGTAAAAATTACGGGAAAGAACGTAATCATGGAACGGTTTGCCATTTTGAAAATTTTTACGCGGAGCTTGCGCGATTCGAAAAGTTCCGAATAATTTTTACAAGAAAAACTCATATTTTACAAAAAAAAATTCATATTCAGCTACGTAAATACGTCGGCGCTTATTTTAAACCGAACTACCAGTTGAATTTAATCTGAAAATCCAGGTTTGCTCAAAGTAACAAATATCGCGCATTACGCCGACGAAATGCAATTTTTTCCACCGCAGAAAAAATTTGAAATAAAACAGCTGCCATTCGAAAACCGGATTCATAATTTGAATAATGCAACTCCCGTCGCACGTGCACCGCGCCTCCCAGGGAAGCGAAAAAACGAGCTCGGTGGAATTAATAAACTCGTTTAAAAAACATTATTTTTAAATCCTCATTAAAAATGAAGCGCGGCCGACGAACCGGGTGCGCCCTCCGGAAAAAAGACTCCGATAATCGCCGCTGAAAATTCACTCGCTTATTAATAAAGCGACTATCGTCCTCCAGCAGCTATTTTCGCCGCGCTACGTTCGGCCGTCGATACGCGAGCCCCCGCAGCGACGAGGCCGTCTCTCGGCGCGCGGTTTATAATGCGGCACGTCGCGAGCCATCATCGTCACCGACGCACGCGACCCTGTTCCCCTGAAAGCTGATTCTCCGCGCCGAGACGAAGAGAAAAAAGAAGCCGCGAACTAATGACGCGGACGGAAAAAAGTGAGAGATGCCCGATAAGGCGCGCGCGGAGGGATGGAAGCCTCCGTATAATGGACGAAAATATTTCAAATATTATTCCACCGAGGGGAGAAGTTTTCGTAATGCTGTGGATGATTGTAAAGATGGATCGGATCATCAGGGTGTTGATGGAAATGCCATGGCGCGGGGATCTTAGCGGGAAACTCAATAATGGTTCCAATTAAGAGTTTTACTTTGAGGCAAAGATAGTTTGTTAAAAAGCTCGGATCTTTATGCATCACGAATTTTAAAAGTTACAGGAGATAAAACGAGGCTAAGAAGTTCATTATGAAAAGGTTGGAACGCTTCGATTACCAAATGTCCGAGGCACGTTTCGAATGGTACGTGCTATCCTTCTTATCGCGGCATTAATGCACCTTCTAAAATCCGAATTCTCAGCCGTAATTTTGCAGGCCGCGCGCGGCGTGCAGTGGAAGATACGTAACAGCCCGTATAACTGTAGTTTCAATCAGCGAGTTTAGGAAAAGGCGAGGGAAGCAGGAGGTGTGATTAGAGGAATCGCGAAACGCGTGGAACGCTTGGCCCCGCGGGGCAAGGAAGGGGACGAGGCGGTGGCGAAGGAGACCTGGGAGAGGAGAAGAAAAACACGGGGGAGCGGAGAAAAATGGAAGCCGCGAGGGGGGATATAAGGAAGGCGCGAGCGAGGCGCGAGCGAGGCGCAGGCGAGGCGCGAGGAGCAAAAGGAAAGCGGAGGTAAACGAGCGAGCGCCGAGGAAAACAGTAGGAGGGGAGGAAGCGAGATGAGGCAAGGAGAGGTAATTACTTCGGCGACATTGACCCGTCGGCGACCCGGCAGCCGGGCTCCTCTCGCACGGCTTCGCAGACTGGTCTCGCCGAGTGCCTGTCTTTTTCTCTTTCTCTATCTCTCCCGGACTCGCCTCTTGTGTGTCGATCGCTGGCCCTCGCTTATTCTCCTGCCTCTTATTTTTATTGCGTTCCGCATATTGTTTCTCCGGTTATTCGCGTGCTTATTCACGGCCTAACTTTTTTCGACCCATCGCTTTGAATACTCGAGCGAATTTCTCCTGAACCCGCGGAACTTCCGCTTTGCTTCGATCAACTTCCAGTACTCTTCTTTTTTAATTACAGGCTGCAAGTACTTACGTTTTATTTATTGTCTCCCGGAGCAACATGGTAATTATGGAAATGCGGACTAGGCCGTGCAGTTTCTCGATAAATTATTGAGCTCGAAGTATATGCGCTTATTTGTCGTTTTCTGCAATCGTATGTACTTAAATATCGATTAATGAATTATCGTATTATAATATGCATTTTCATATTACACAGTATACATGTTTATTTTGCAGTACGTTATTACTTAAGTCATAATCAAACGTGTCCTGTAAATTTTAATTAATTATATTTCACTTTTTTCCATAAATTACTCCCATGCTTATTATAGTCAATTAAGATTTCCATTTACTTTTTCCTGGAATTTATAATTTGCCTTGAATTATTCCGCGTACCCAACTGCGAGGCCTGCAATTATCGCGTACACTGTTTCTGTCGAAAGGTTTCATCGCACCTTGGAGCAATAAATACAGCCGCTTCTTTCCTTCCTTCTTTATTTCCTGAAACCGCGGCCATGATCTCTGATTTTCTATCAATTCGCAGCTATCTCGTCCTATACGTCTCCGCTTATCCGTCTGCATTTCGAGTCGGCGGTTCACTCGAGTTCACGGGCTCGCCCGTCAGCAGCCGGAGCTTCTGCTCGCGGCGATCCGGGGAGAGGAGGATCTACGGATCGAGCCTCGGCTCGCCTCGCTCCCACTCGGCTCTCCGCACGATCTAATTAGGAGCGCGGCCGAGATGTACATCGATCCGATCCTCGCGCGCACACGTGCGGTGCCAAGCTTACGCACGCGGCCGGATTGCGGGGGTGGACACGGCTAGCGGTGTCTTCTCCCTTTTTTTACCAGACGTGAAAACAGAACCTAACGATGCGTGGATTAAGACCGCCGTGGCACTAATTAATGGACCTCCTCCAGTTGCAATTCCGGTCGTATAACTTTAACGACTTGATTTTCAGGCTGCATTGTGTTATTTCGCTTTAATTAAATTCCCCTGATAAAAGTTTGCCGGCCGATTGTGCTGGTTTACGTTTTTCTCTTGCTCGTTTAGTTTGGGGCGATGAATGTTCGCCAATATAAGAACTTACATATCATTGAAAATGCACAAAACTGAAAGGTTGACGATAAGGGCTACCATTCTCTTCATTTCTAATAGAAATTTCTATGAAAAAAAACGCGTATAAGTACAGTAAGGTCACTTTGTGGTAATTGCATATGTGTTTTACGATTTACGTCAGTAAATGATTCGCGTCACGTTTTCACCGCTACTGATGAATCACGTGGATAAAACGAAAAATAAGGTGTAATCAGTTTCATTTGTCGAAAAGTTACGCATTATAAGCTAAAAGATTTTTTTTAAAGATTATTTTTTCATTAGATTGACAGTCACGTTTGTAAGCGTGATCAAGCAGTACTCATTGAAATTTTCGAATAAATTACAGAATAGACATAACCAGTACTAAAAAAGTAATAAAACCTCGAGCACATTTACATTGAGCCCAACGTTACGCAAATCACCATCGAGGCATTGAAAATAGAGGCACCTCTGAAAAGTCGACGTCACAAAAAGCACGTTAATACGAGCGTTAATATCCATATCGGCCGTAAACCAGGAAAAGCCGCATGAGATTAGTATTGAATTTTTCACGACTCTTAATCCCCTCTCCCAAGGAACTTCCGCGTCGGTTTCCACGAGCACCGCTGTGAGAAAAAAGCCGCAGGAACAAACGAAACGCGGTCGTGCGAAAGACAGAAAAAAAGAAAATAAAGCAGGAATTGTCGTTAGGCGATCGTAAAAAAAGTGTATTTCACATAGGAATCGGCTAGAGCGTTATCGCACATTCGTCGGCTGGCTTATGATCGGGCCGCTCGCTCGCGTGAAAAAGGGGCATCGTCTCGTTCACCTCGGCGTAGGTAGCCCCGGTGCTCGCGGCAATACCGTTAAACCGTTCGCTCGGCTGTGCGCGTCTCTTAACTCGGGACGCTTGGCGCCTACGCCTACCTAAAATAAGCCCGCCGCGCACTGCGGCTGCGTTGCGGATTTTCGTGCGCCGACAGCCACGTCGCGCGGTATCTTATCGCTCGGCGATAATTAACAAGACGTCGCGCTTTCCGCTAAACTCTCCCGGGCTCCGGAGTTAATATAATAATACCAACGCGGAGTCATATCGACGGCTGTTGTTCTTCAATGCTAATTAACTCGCGGGTTTGTTCCTTCGCAGAACTCTGCTTTTTGCGGCTGCTTAAGTTACTATGCCAGTAGCTCGAGCAGCGAATTTCTGCGGAATCTATGCCGGCTTATGTATGCAAATAATCTCGTGCAGCATCTATCCGAGGATTTCGAGTGGCTTATTAGAAGAAAATAATCTACCGATACAAATTGTCTTATGAATATTGTGAATTCCTCCCCCTTTCGTTAAAAAGCTAGGATTCATATGGAATTGAATGCTGCGCAGTATTTACAAAGTCAATCTTCTTTTTCTAAAGCAAAACTCGTTCCTGTTTGGATGTTCCATTAATGCGAACATAGCCATCAATGTAGCAACATTTTCCTTGTGCGAGAAAAAAAGTAGTGCGAGGGAAAAGCTACCTGTAACGATACATTATTGAGAGGGGATTTTTCCGGGCTAAAAATCAGTGTCGTTAGTGGTGGTTGTAAGTAACTATGTACGGTTATTATCTCTGAATCTCATCTGAGGCATCAAAACATACTCCCTCGTACGACTACCGTTACATCTCACGGAGGAGAAAGAGCGAGCGCGCAGAAAGACAGGCTCGCGAGCTCTTCCTCCCTCCCTCGGTGCAGACTCCGCGCGCCGGAGAAAAGAGCGGCTCGCTGAAAATCGTGAGCGGGAGCCGGCCGCGCACGAATAATAAGGCTGCGTCCAGAACCGCGCGCCAGCATGAGCACATATCTATAGCGCCCTCTGTCTACAGATATACAGCCCGTGGTCGCGAGCGCGCGGTTCTGGACGCAGCCTAAGAGGAAAAATATTGCCTCGGCATAATCGCGGAATAGTAACGGCGTGAAATTAGATGCCGGCCGATCCAGTGGCGCGTAATATTGCGAGCGGCAGTTTAACCGTCGGCTTGGCGACAATGGCGACGACGCGCGAACGGAAAAGCCGCCGAGAGCTTGTACCGTTAGCCGGCCCGCGAGAGGGGGGCTTTGATCTTGATTTGATTAGCCAGCAGCGATCAGAATCGGTTAATGCAATCCCTTCGGTGGCTCGCGGGCCCGATTTTATGCGATCGCCTCGGCTGTCTCTTTAAACGCGCGAGCTCCAGCGATGACAGCGATCTACACCGGGTGTCGCCCGCATGCGCCACGGCGACGCGCGCGAAATACGACTCTGCCGATACTATTAATTCTTCCTTCTTACTTTATTTTCGGGAGACTTTATTCACACCATCGCGTCCACTCGTAAAGGACGCTCCGAGCGCTCCGAGCGGGTTATGACGCTGCGTCGCTGCGTCGCTGTCGGACATAAATTCCGATACTCGGATGCGAGTTTAAGGTTTAATTCAATTCGCGACGGGTGCCGGCCACGGCTGCGCCCTCCGAGAATAAAAATGGCGCACGCGTAAATAATGCACTGTATTCGCGTCGTTAAGCGTTTGCACACCAACAACTTTACGACTTCGATCTTAATCTCGCCTCGTATGAGATTTCGCTAGGCTACGTGGAAAAAGGTCGTCGCTGTTCCGGCAGCCCGGCACTGCATGCTTAAATGCTGCTTTTTCTCTTTTTAGAAAGCACATTCGCTGGTGTTATGTGTACTAAGTAAAATTTCGTCCTCGCCACAAAAAAATCCAACTATAAACTCACTGCTCCCGTATAGCAATTACAGCCTTTAGATTTAGATACAAGTTAATAGTGTAAGGTTTCTCTTAATAACATGTCTTTTACATACTGTTTGAGTACCCGGCGCTAATTACAATGTTTACCGGGTCATCGGTCACTTTTCAAAACATCCACAGATAAATCTTTATCAACGGTAATTTGTTCCTTTTTTTACATCAATTTTTTCTCGTGAATCGATTGCTCAAATGTACGTTACGAAACTGCGGATAAAAAGAAAAATGCCTTTGTAATGTCAATTACAGCAAAATCTAATCTATCGACAAAAAAGTAATTTCGCAAGCGAACGCATCGTGGCTAATTTGCGCTCGGCGCAGCGTTAACGCTGAATTTTTAGCCTTGTAGTATATAGGATCGCCGGAGGCGTCTCGCGAGAAAATCTTTTATCGGCGCTGGCGCACAGTTTTAAACGAGTTTAGGAGGAGGAACAGCCGACGCGCCTAAGCAAATCTCCGAAGGATCTTGAACGGCTCGCCGGAGAAATGACTGTGGCGCATACGCCTCTCTCTCCCTCTACCTCTCTCTCCCTCTCAGACTCCATCCTATCTCCCGTCCTCCCGGATCGTCGGCGCGAGTGTGGGCGTAAGCCAGGAAGCGGTTCGATTCTCTCCCTCTCTCTCGTGGCGCTCCCTGACGTCACGAGACTCTCTCCTACCCTCTAGTCGGTTTCCACGAAAATTATATAACTATTACGCAGAAGTGCCTGAGAACGACGTAGCGCGAGCTGACCGAACTGTCTAATCCAGAGGCCCATAAACATGCAACGTGTATAGGTATACACCTCGAAGGATAGCTACTACAATACGCGCGGGTGTGTATTAAGTATTCCAAGCAGATCCAGCTCTCGCGTTTCTGCAAACTCCCCTGGAGAGTGAATCCTTTTAATGGCCATCAGGGAAGAGCGAGAAGACGCAGACGGTGTACCGTAAGGACGACGCGCGAGCGCCTCGTCATCGAAGGTCAACGAGAGCCGCCGGATTGTAAGGGCAGGCGCGAAAAAAAGAGGAGAGAACGGGATTACCGTCGCGGGGAAATTAAAGAAAGAGGCGCCGCGCGGGGAAAACGTGACCCGATGCATCGGGCGCGGATAGCTCGAAATCTCCATGAGAGTGGAGGTGACCGCGCGGGGGGAGCCGCTCCTTTATGGAGGCGCGTAGGCCGAAAGCGCGTCGGCGAGTGTGTCTCGGAATTTCTCGAAAGGGGGGCTCAGCGCTGCGGAGCTGAAATTTACGAAGTTGCACGAATGTGTCCGCGAATAACTCAACGTTTTTAGGGTTGTTTTTTACGAGCGAGCCGCTACGTGACGTTTTTACCGAGTGCTCGGCTACGCCGGCGCGTACTGCGCAATCAACGCTACAAGGTATATCGGAAGAACGGGCGTCCCGTAGGGAATACACCTTTTGACCGATCTAAAGTGCCTTCGAGTCGTCTTTCACCTATACCTTCAAAACCATTCATGCATACATCTATGAGATTCCTTGTTAATGCCGATGTAATTGGCCGTGTTAGTGCAGTAATATTTAATGAATAAATAAACTAAGAAAATTAAAAGATGTTGCATGTGATTTCTGGTTTGCTCGTGTATACACGCACGATCAAATATTAAATGATTCCAAGTAAGAAAATGTTATTTATTTGTGCTGATCCTATTCATTTAGACAAGCCGCTTGCTTTTTTTATCTGCATGGGTTATTCTTATTTTATGCAGTCGCAAAGGTGATGTCGAGATCATATCAGCTCTTTCAAGATTTTTGATTTAGTAATTAACAAGCAATCTTATTAGAATAACAGGTTCGTCTAATAATAATATGTGCAATTTATATTCAGTCACTACTTAACATAGCATTTTCATAGTTGCATCGATAAATTCAAATCACATTATTGTGGAACAACATTATAAAGAAATAAAAACATTTGTTGATCTACTTTTGGATGGATAATCCTCCGGCTTTTCCAAGCCGCCATTATACTGCATAAATAATGAATAATTCATGCGCTAATTATTCCTGTCAGTACTAATTAGATAAGATTATTATTAATCGAAAGCAGGTTTGAAGCGGGGCATTTTTATTTACGCTGAAAAAATGTGGCAAAAAAGGTGAAGACAGTGTCGCTTAATTTGACGTCGAAAATAATTATAAGAATTTAGTAATGAATTGACTAACAGAGACGCAACGCCCGGTGAATAGCGATCGCGCAGAATGTTGCATTAAAAAAGTGCAGAATCTATTACTCGCGGTTGAAGTACCCCTCGCGGACTTTGTACGTCGTTAGGCGCGCGAGTACATCGGCGCGCATCTCGCAGAAAAGGCATCGGCGTGTTTCCTCGGCTGAGCCGCGGGGCCCCCGGGAGCAAGAACAACAAGCCGAACGCATCACCTGCTCCTCGCAACACCTGCATCTCCCACGCACACAGCTGCGCGTATGCAACGCTCGAGGGTGAGGCTCCGCGCGAAATCTCGGCTCGCAACCTCCCGTGGCTTGGGTGTGCGTGCGCAGCCTGCGTCCGTCTGCCAACCTGTACTCTTTTTCTTTCCCCCCCGGCCCCTTTCCGTCAACTTTATTTTGATATACTGTGTCGTCGCTAAAGAGATGTATTGTTATGACGTCGCCCTTGCGAAGCCCCTTCACCTCCACCTACAGCCGGAGATATGGACTTTTTCCGATACTTGCACCTAATTTATTGCCTCCTTCTTTCCCTCTAGTACATTCATCTTTTCAGCCTGCATATAACCTGATATGTTTGTTAGCGAAGAAAGGGGATTTCATCATACTCTTTTCATCCAACATTTATTAAAACGCAATTATTTATTAAAACATAAATCTTTTTAAAACATTTTACGTTTCTTAACGATTTTTACCGTAGGTATACTTACTAATGGTCGCGGCATTGAATGCAGTCATTAATTTCGAGGAAACTCGAAGAAAATCTGATAATCGAAAATTAGCATTTCAAATAAAAATATTTCAATATACTCACAATCATACCGGACAGGCTGTGCACGCGTGAAAGATGGCGTGAAATGAAACAATGCAAAATTTACATTGCTACTGTGTTTAATGTACACGATGCACTGCTTATGCATGAGCTATTCATATCGAATAGACGCGAATGCATTCGTTCCTCTGGAAATGGGCAAAAACGCGTTTAATAAAAAAGCGAATACGCTTTGATGAATATTTTATAAAAAAAGCAAAGCGAACCCACTCGAAATTCCGAATGCCGATAGCGCTCAATATTTCAAGTGACATTTGAATTTAAAAAGCATCGGGGCATAACGTTCGATGTAAATTTTTTATCGTATCACGAATCGATACATTTTGCGAACGAATCGTCCTTATCTCGTTCGAAGGCGCCTCGCGTAACGAAAAGGGACGGGCGCAGCGAATAGCCCAGAAAAGTAGAGAAGCAAGGCGAATCGAGCGCGCGTATCTCTTGATTTTTCCGGAGCCGGGCTCGCAGCAAGTCGCGGGAATGAGCGGCGAGTCGTCCGGTAGCCGGGCCGGCGACATCGATCAACATCGGCAGCCCCGGAGACGAGCGGGGACTCGGGGGCCAGCGAGGAAAGTGAAACGAGAGATGAGAGCGGCGTACTCTAAACCGAAATTTACATACGCGCCGTCGCGCCGTCGGCTCTTGAATTCCCGGGGCGCGCGCACCTATAATTCAATGCCGCGCGCGGGGATGGGGATTCCACGAGAGCCCCGGCTCCTGCCTCTCTGTTATTCTTCCTTTTCGACGAGTCATTTGGGCTTGCCGACGAGAAATGAAGAGAGAGAGGGAACCGCCGGCTGGGAACATGTTTTTCTGCCCGACACGATCCTTTTTCGAGATTAAATTGTACACTGAAAATGAAGCAGAGCGTCTGGGGAAACTTGACTATCGATTTGTGGAGCCACGTGAAATTCCTTCTGTATTATGAGATTCATAAAAGGGACGATGAGTTATACAAATTGTATACGAGAGTGTACTTTAATTGAGCTGCATTGTGACTCTTCTCAGGAATATACCTGTGCCTATAGCAGGTTCCACATCAGATTTCATTTTCTCATTCAATGAATATGTCTGTGAACCAATAGCACAAATAATTATATGTAAAATAATTATTTACAAAACATATGATAGAACTATATTTAAATTAATTATGCCTTATCAGATTAAAGTAAATAAATCTATTGCGTTCGACGTTCAAATGAAACTAATAAAAAAGAAGATTTACCGAAAGCCACTCTTTGAAATTTCAATTTCAACCATGAATGCCACGCGTCCTTATCTCCCTCTTTTGCACATACAAATGTAAAGGAGCGAGCGAGAAAAGGAGGAGGGTCGAAGGAACATGAATCGGGCTCGATACGGCGCCGATGAAAAATGTCAGATCAGTCGTTATTTACGCGTTTTCCTCGCGGAGCGTAAAAAATCTTGGGCAGGAGGGCGTATCGGGGCTGAGCCTCGCCCGCGCAGAAACGCGGCCCCTCGTTCTTTCGGGGAATTCCCGTACCACCTCCGCAACGATCGAACCCACCACGTAGAGAGACGACTATGACCCCCAGCGCTTCCAGACTACTTACCGAACCCCCACCCTCGCCCCCATCCGCGTGCATGCAATTTCCAGCGACGACGCCCGGGGCTTCATTACCGACGAGCGTCTATTTTCCTTAAGCTCGCAGCTCTCGAATTAGGGAGCCGCGATAAGTATTATGCGCGTCTATTTGAATGTCGAGACGCGCGGCACTTTCTTTTCCCGATGAAAAAATGAAAAAAATCATAAAAGAGCCAGAGAGCGGGAAAAATTGTATAACGGAGTTTTCGCGCTTTTTTAAAGAGACGCTGGCATCGGGCGCCGACGTTAAAGTGAGCTTTCGCGTGCCGCTTTACAATTTTCGCGATTTCGATCTAAATTTCGCATGATTTATGACGCGCGCTCGAAATGAAAAGTACTTTGGGGTCAAGTGGTGAAATTTGCTTAGTCGTTAAGACGCGAAAAAGGTACGGGAGGGAGGGGGTCGAGATTTAAAAGGACGTTTGAGCAAACTAGTTATTTGAGGATTAAATTATGCGTTCAAGTTTAGCGGGAGCTTTGATCACTTTATAATGAAATTTCACCAAATTCGGCACTAGTTTTATTGCGAGGTACAATAAAGACTCGCGATAATTAAGCTTCCCGTAAGTTGATTAAAAGTTGAATTAATTAATACCTTGCTCGGTTACCTCATTAATTACCGCGAAAAGCCAGCTGTAGCCGATTATTAAAACTAAGTCGTAGAAAAAGTGAAAAAGTTTAAAAATGACTTCGAAAACTCCCGTTTTAAACTCGCCGTTTAAGGCGCAAACCCGCGGAAAAAGACTAACAGCGGAATTATGACTCCCTTCTCAGAATTTCCTTAAACCGCAGCAATTAAGAAAAAAGACCGGTGCACGATCTAAACGTCTTCAATAAAATGTCGAAATCTCTAATTAACGAAAGCTGCGCTGCAGTGCATAAGTCGCACAGCAGGGAGCTGAAGTACAGCACGCGAAAGAAAATCTCGCACATTAGACAAAGAGCGAGATCCGGTAGCCTCGGGAGAAGTCGAAAGACGGAGAGAAAGAGAGACTCGAGAGAACGGAGCGCGCAATGTGTATATTATGCAAAACGTAAGGAGGCGCTCGCTCGAGCGTAATAACGCTCTCGCTCTCGCTCCGTCACGTAGGGGCCATTAAAGGAGGGAAGATCGTTTTCTTGATACTCGCGGCGCGAGTCGGGGGTGCCCGAGCATCGGCTCCTCTCGATGCGTCACCTCGAGGAGTCGGCGATCCCTCACCGGCCGGGATTCCCGCGAATTCGGGCGGCCCGGCTCTTTTGCGGCTCCGTCGGTGGGGGGCGCAGCGCGAAATCCGCGGATTTACAGCGCGATCCCGCTCGGTAGATAAACGCCCCTCCTCCGAGATCCACCGGAATTACTTATCTCGCGTCCGTGCGCGCATAAAGGCAGTTATCGAAAAAAAGCGGGACGGGAGATTTTTATTGGGGTCGGATTAGGAGTTCGCGCGCGCTGTCTAAACAGTAGATACAGCCTGAATTCCGCGGCTCCGTGGATGTATGTGCGCACGGACCATTTGAGAGTGAGGCGGAAAAGCCGAGCCAAGGAAAGAAAGCCGAGGGTTCAAGAGTTATTTGCTGTTTCGGAAATATTGCTGGAGCGAGGCGGTAACTGCCTTTTGTTACACATACTGAGCGTTTATCGTTTTTACGCGTGCTCGTGCAATTTGATGAA
The DNA here is from genome assembly GCA_035586675.1 of Eurytoma californica. Classification (NCBI taxonomy): domain Eukaryota; kingdom Metazoa; phylum Arthropoda; class Insecta; order Hymenoptera; family Eurytomidae; genus Eurytoma; species Eurytoma californica. The sequence continues at coordinate 1,025,030 of JAXIUT010000037.1, forward strand.
CCGTGATGGACCTTCTCTGAACCGCCTGCTTCTTTTGAATTTTCGATTGTCATTTGACGAATAAATTTTAGTAATTGCTGATAACGGACGGAATGGGCTGCATAAATCTAGAATTAATGTCTTTTCACACACTTATTTCCTATTTTATTCCCTTTGTTAATAAAATAATGATAGTAGACTAGATTTTAATGTGAAATGTATACAAGTTATTGTAACACGTGGTTTAAAAAGAATCTTAAATTTTATGTTATTTTATTTTACGTGCTTCAGAAAATATTATTCATATCAAACTTATTTAAAAAGCAATAAATTATTTGTAATGCACATTCGATGCAAATCCGACATTTTAATGAAGCTTTATAATAATGAAACTAACAGCAGAATAAAATGATCTAGTTTGATCTAGATACCGGTAATAAACGAGCATTCAGGCTAATAAGTTGGATAATGGACACGTAGATAATCTACATAATTTTCTGCTGTGGAGAAATAACGCTCGGCGTTAGTTAACGAAAATTAGTCCACTTTTTTCTAACATCGAAATCGAAATTTGCAAATTTGTTTTTTCATATTTATATATAGCTTCAGCGTCATTCCAAGAAAAGTGTTATCGTTATCGTACTTATTAAAAATGAAAAATGCCCACGTGCACTTCCTTTCTTATCTTGAGACTCCGTAAATAAATAGAGACTAGCTGACGAAACAAATTGATTCGAGTGAGCGAAAGAAGAAGTTATTCAAGGCGGGGCTAAGTGGGGGAAAATTGCACATACAGAGAAGAAAGCTCATACACGCGCGAACAGGGCGCGTAAGTGCATAAACCCCTCTTGACGCGCGACGGCGATGATGCTGCACAGTACTTTAGTAGTTTTGTAGTTCCGGGGAGGGGGGTAGATGAGAGCGCGGGAGGGGGAGAGTCTGGAACGGCTATCAAAAGCTCGCGCGAGTGTCCCATAACCGTATGCTCGTCCGATTATCTTTGGGCTCGGCGGCGCATACGTGTACACAGCGTACACGCTCGGTGCTGAGTGCACAGATGCGGCTTTATGCGGCTGATAGCGCGCCCGCCGCTGCGGCAGCCCCGGCGGAGATCAAAATACGCGTCTAATGGGCAGAAGAGGAGACATTATAATTAGCGCGCGGGCTATCCTATAACTCCGCGGCGCAAGGCTCGCCCGCTCTCGTCGTATGATTACACGGGATCGTTTTAATTACGACGCTAATTGAGGTTTCTCGCGCGGAAAAAATACGCACCGGAGGGCCTCTCATTTTCCGCCGTTTGTTAGAGCGCGCCGAGCGCGAGAGGCACGAATTCATCCTCTTTTAAAGAAGACGAAATTTTCATTCGTTTAATTGGATGCTTCTTCCTCCTGTATTAAGTTTCAATTATTTTCTTTCGAAAATTTGCGCGCGACTCCCTATTCAGGTCGCCAAGTCTTTTATTTCTGCGGCTGTTACAACGTACGTTTTCATTATTTCAAATTTTCGAGAGGAACCCAAACGCCACTGAATGTTTAATTAACGCGACAGTCACGCGGAAAGATCCGCTTTGGCAAAGAAAAAATTGATAATATAACCAAGTAAAATAACGATATCTTTTGCACTAATAGAATTAGAAGATCATTTTGTCCGCATCATCGATGATAAGTTCGATTTGAAAAATGCAAAACCGATAACTGACGTAAGTTTACCATGTATCAATTAACGCGCATTCAATTAGATTGTTGCTCTACTATATCAGGGGAAATGAAAGCGATTCGGTATACTTTTGAAAGTTGAAACTCCATAAAGTAATAAGCGAGAAACATATAGGTAATATGCAGGCGCGGCTGAAGAGTCGAGATTGGCCGAATATGCGGCTGCGGGTTCGTACACGCTGTGCTCGCAGCCAATGATAATGATAACGTTATCGTAACTGCGTGACGCTTTACATGCAATACTGCATGTAAACTTATAGTTTATCTCGAGCCTTTCTTATGCGGTGAGGAAATTTTAATAACTATAACTGTACAGTGCGATTAGAGTGTGACGTCAAATGTCTCCTCTTTTATTTACAGTTTCGCCCTTTGCAGTATCTGCGAGCATATGACCTCTCTGCGTAAGTGGAATGATAATTAAATTGCAAGTGTTAGCCAGGCTATATCAAGCGAAATAATTGATGACGAAACACAATTTTAAGTTATAATTATGACCACCGTAATAAAAATTCGAATAATGATAGTTCTACTGTTATTATTTTTATTTAGAAATTTGATTTCTTTTTTCTTTTATTATATTGATTATAAGAAACGAAATTTTTGATGAAAACCAATAAAGTATGAAATATACAGCTATAGACAGAAGCGTTGAGAAAATATATTTATCACTCATCAAGAAATGTTTCTTTAAAAGGGATTTATTAGACGTAACGATAGGTTTGCACCTTAAAAGTGCAGGCTAACTAGCGTCACGTAACACCGGCATCAATCAAAAAGAGATCGTAAAAGCGTGCCTTTTGCCGTGACATTTGCGACTCATTGGCAGTGACTTTATTAGACGTTCCAGTGTAGTTTTGCGTCTTGAAGGGCCCGATTTAAAAAGGTGCATTCTTTCGAGGCAACAATAAATCAGCGAGTTAGTTAAAGGTAAGAGTCTGGGAGTCGCCGGTGGGGAGTGAAGTCATGCGCCGTAATTAAGACGTAACGGAAAAGGCGGCGGAAAACTGTACATATCGTGGCCTTAGGGGAGCTCGATAGCCGGGAGCCGCGCGCGCGTGTCCCCGACCGAGCGAAAAAGATAAGGTTATCCGGGAGGTGAAGAAAAATCCGTCATAACTGTTAACAATGTTTGCAGCAAGATAATATAACCTTTCTATTAATAAATCATGTGATTTCTGTACATAGACTCGCGCGATTTTCGCCGCAATTGAGTTATCGTAATACAAACGAGAATTGCTCAGCGATAACTCGATCCTTTTACACAAACAAATAGGGAATTTTTATTTTTGCCCATCAGTTTTTACTGCATTTTTCTACTCTGTGCTCTTTGACTATTTCATGAGTTGACCGAGCTTATCTCGCATTTGTCGGCAGTTGCGCGAAGAAGGATGCAATGCCGTCATTCGATTAAATTTATTTACTAAAACAGCATTTTTACATCTATCCGAAATAATTTGAGGCTTTTGAAAAAGCACTAGACAAAATTGGCTGGTGCGCAATCCGAGTAGAACACAGTCGCTGGGAGCCGATGGCACAGCCCCGATAGAAAGCTCACTTAGAAAACGGTAGCCCGTCACGTATGCAAGGAACGTCAATTATTCCCGATGAATGATTTTTTCGCCATCCTATCGTCAGGGAGGCAGCTTGGACTTGGGCACAACTCTTTCGAAAGAGTTCCGCAAAGCGTCTCCCGGCGCTGTCGGTAGCGGGCAGCGCGCGAGCGAGCGCCGCGGGGCCCGCGGGTCGAGGGAGAGAGAGGCGAACACGGCACAAATGTCACGACTGAAAGCCATTACCGTCCGACTTATCTCTTGGACCCGTGCTCGGGTCACGTTCCCAAGTTACAACGAAAAGCGCTGTTTGCCGTGGGCTCTCCTATAGATCAGCTCTCGCCCTGCGCGCGCAGCCTCTCAAAGATATCGTCATTAGATGCCGTGTCCGACGCGAGCGCGAGGATTCCCGGCTTCCTCCTTCGCGAGGAGTCCAAGGCTCCTGCAAACGTGTTCCAAAGCCGCGTGCCGTACGTTTATCAACACCTCCGAGCTTCTATACACGGCCCATGAGCCCGCACTCTTTTACCAAACTAAATTCATTTTTATGGAATGTATCATCAGAGTCAAATAGATCGATTTAAAGAGTCACCAATATAGCCCTAATTGAATAGTCGTCATTTCATCATTATTACCCCATAAAAGCTTACATTGTCGACCTAAACTTGTTATAAAAGCTGTTAAGATTGCAAATCTTTATTAAAGATTCAGTACAGCATGTTTAAAGCCTCGTGCACTACTGCAAAGTAACAATTTAAACAAAAACATAAACACATTATGAATAAAATTGCAAAAAAAAAGCAAACAGTTCAATTTATTAAAGATTTTGACAAAATGAAAGGTAATGAAATATTTGTAACCTACATCTGAGCAGATTTTAAAACAAGGTTCATTTTACGATTTCCTTTGCCATAAAATTAATTGTTTCTTGAAAATTTATGAATTATGGAAGTTTTGCATGCCGTAAACAGGCAAAGTCATATAAACGGTATGGCGTAGACGTTTAGCGGAGCGGCGATCCCGGCGATGGAAACTAATTAAAGTTCGCGAAGGCTGCAGCAACCCGCGCCGAAGGTCAACATTTTATAGCTGAATTTTAGTGCGGCGCGCTTTATATCCGCTGGCGGAAGGATTGCAAAGGAGCGCCTCGCGGGTCCGAAAAAGCGAGCTCGCGAAATGCGTCACCCGTTCCGGCCAATAAACTAGAAAATACGCAAAAACACCGAGTCTTCTTCGCCGAATCGAAAAATGAAAGGACGGCTTATTATGTATTCATTTTAACTTTTTTTCTCAAGGGGATCAGATGAACTGGCGCCGCGCTTTAAAGCGGGCAAAATAATTCATGTTCGTTTAGCGTGTAATGCTGAGCTTCCGAGAATTCTGAAACAACGCGAACATAAAAGTTGATTTTTTCGGAAGTTAAATTAACGCGGCTCCCCGTTGCGTCCAAAATTAAATTACGCAACGATAATTGAGTTTCATTAAAACTACAACAAGTTCATTGACGTTTAATAATCATATTTTTGGCAAAAACATTGTGTTACATTTTTATGTGATATTAAAAACAGATGTTTAAGAAAGTAATGGTAAGTTTGAGAAACAGCATCGCGGAAACGCATAACTAAAAAAGGAAAGCTTGCAATCTCGAAGGGAGAAAGCCCGCGAGCGCTTAGATAAAATAGAAATCGGAGCGTCGTGAGTGTCGAGCGTCGCGCGCGCGAGTCGCATTGATAATCGTAGCGTGCCGGTGCATTATGCACGCGCTCCGCTCTCTCTCTCTCTTTTCTCTCCCTCCTGCGACGGTAAACCTGTTATTTCTGCGCCTCGCCACTCGCTCGCGCAAAATATGAAGAGACGCTTGTAAAGCAACGTGATAACTTCCAATTTAGCGCTGCGGCTGAGCTTTTCGAGGACGCGGCGACTCTCCTCCGCGGGCCACTCGTTATCGCCGCGGATAATCGCAGCGCCGTCAGATTATCCGCGAGTCGCGCACACTGGGCTGATTCTTGACTGCCTGCCTCGAGATTCCATCTTTATCTCCCTCGCTTCATGCTGGTTGAGGCGGCATGCGTACCTGACCAAGCCGACTATATACGCACTGTGCTCACTCCCTATGCATTTCACTTTTCTTTTTTTCCTAGGGACTGCTTGCTCTTCCTTAACGTCGACGGTATAATGCTTATAACTATAGGTTACATTCTTAAAGAAATTTCATAATCTTGGTATGGAGATTTATTGAGGAAAAATACAAACTTGTCAATTTTAGAATACGGTAAGATTATATGCATTGGAGACTAAAAATAGTTTATGCCGTTGACAAGATATTAATATCTACAAGTATAAATTTAATGTTAATAATGCGATCATGTAATTGTGCATCAATAAAATTAAAATATCTATCCCAAAAAAGATAATCCTAAGAGTAATATAGATTACAAGTGCTACTAAAGAAGCTTCAAATAGATATAGATTCGTTCTAATGTTGTATAAGTAAGTAAGTTTCTTCGCGTACAGCGATATAACAGTACGTTGGGCGCCTATACTTATATTCGTTTGCAAAGAAAAGCACTTAGAATATGGCAAGTGTTATACCTTGAGATGTGAGGTTCTGGGTGCAATACATATTACATGTCCATAGAGACGAGGCGAGAAAGTTGCCATCTGTCGCTGCAGAGGTCGATACCTGCAAATGTTTAATTTCCCACTCGGCACAAACTCAAGTTTCGAACCATTTCTATCTATATCTATTTTTACATACCGTCGACTTTGTTGGACGCTCTGAAAATTCGAACGATCGATGTTTCTTGTAATGGCGAATTGCAACCAATTTTTCGCAATAAATGAAAAATTTGAGACACCTATAACGCATTAGGAGGAGAAAGTTTAATTTTTTAAGATAATCGTGCTATATACGCTTAAAGGAAATTAGCTGTAATTGAAAATTGCAATAAAAGCTGTGGGATAATGTAACAATTTCGCGGAGAAAAGAAATCGCGCAATGGGAACTGATGGAAAGAAAAAATAAAAGGATGCATGTCGAAACATTAACGCAATTTAAACAATTGCGCTTTTTTCAGCGGGCGTAGAAATAAAGGAATAATTTTCTAATTACTCGCACTCGGCAATTTTCTCTAATGCTCGATACTTTTTTTTCTAAACACACCGTTTAGCGTCACCCCAGCGGGACGATAATCGTCGTTACAATCGAACAATTCCTTACAAATATTCCCAGTGCGGCGGGTTTTTATCGGCGCTCGATTTAAGAATAAAAGGCAAATCCTGCTTGGAAAAACAATCGCTTAATCACCTTCGCAGCCAGGGTCATTTCCTCGTTCTCATTCTCATCGGATTCTTGAATCAGGCCACTTTAGCAGCGAAGTTTCCTCGCTGATTTCGTAGGCGAGGGATCGAACGGCGGCTAATCACCACGACGACGGTGCGATGCGGGGCTTGCGCTAGCCGGCTATAGGTACACGCCTACGTTAGCCGCCTTCTTGCGCGCGTACGGCTAAGCCATTTCTTTCGAGGCGCATCGTCATTGGTCGCTAATGGTTATAATTACGCGAAACTGGCGTTACTATGACCTCTTCACCGAGCGCTTTCCACAAGTCGCGGCCGGAGGTTCTCATCGCTCAGCCGCCTAATAATTAATAATAATAATTCTCGCGGCTGCGTTTTCACCCTAATGACGCCCGGCGGCTGAGCGCGCGTAATCCGTTTTCCTTCGGCGGGAGGGGGCGCGTTTAGCGGCCTGCTGCCCGAGGTGCCGAGCCTTTTCACGGCTGCCTTGTCCGGGAGCCCGCGGAATTAACTTCGTTCTTAATAACGACCACCCTCCCCGAAAGAAGTGGCATTATGTGCCGAGCCAGGAGCGTCCTTCCTACTTTTTTTTACGGCCGCGTGCGAGACTTCGCTCTTGCGAATTATGTTTTTTAAGCGAGCGCCTTTTTCGTGGCTGAGATTGTTCGCGCGATAAAAGCGTAACGGAATTCGTTGACGATTAAGAGAATTTTAGAACCTTTCGAAATTTTCCCAACGATTTGCGCGTAAATCATTTTTACAAAAATGTAAAAACTCTTGACCCGAATTAGGAATTGCTAAAGTGCGTTTTTAACGTTTTTCCAAGTTTTAAACATTGTTATTTTCGTGCGCAGTTAATGAGAAAGTTTTGTTAAGGTTTTGCACGAAAAAAGATAAGAATACTTTTTTTTTCAACGTAATCGTACATAACTTTAACTTGCGTTCGATAGTGCGCTTAAGATTTATTGGGATCTCGGACTGACGGCTCAGTGTGCAAGTAGTTTGAGAAACGAGCTGATATCAATATAAAATGAAAGTTCCAATCCATGTACATTCTTCTGTTTCCTTACAAGCGCCTGTACCGTAATCTCATTAACTATTAACTTGTCAAATAAGGCATTAAATATTCCGTAATTCGCGGCGTAGCTCCTCGCGGGCTCGAGTGCGCGGAAAACTGCGTGAAATTAACCTCATTAACTGCGAAACCCTCGTAATTTGAACAGCTTTTTTCCGAGTAATCAGCAGCTACACGCATCGCTGCTTTAGAGGGGAAGACACGCCGACGTGGCCTCGGGTCCTCCGCGTAAGCACGGGGCTTTTAATGTGATTTCCCTTCGGCTTCATCGCTGCAGCTCCTTTTACACGACGAAAAAGAGCTGAAAGGGGGAAAACCTCGAGGAGAGAAGAGAATAAGGAAACGAACGGTGGGATAGACCTACTCTCGGACCCGCTAGAAACGTACAATCCTTGCACGTCGTGTATTCCTTGAGTGTTCTTTTCCACTCGTTTGTTCATATTTTGTTCGAGCATTTATCACACCTAATGCATGCGTATAAATAATTGGGTTACTTTAGCTTACGCAAAGGTGAATAAAGTTAATAGCCCACGTAGCGAGTTTTACAAAATGTTCAAATCCAGGGAGAGCAAGAGCTTAATTAAAAATAATTTAAAATCATCGTTATTTCTCCAGAAAGTTATCGCACGTCCATCGGCAATAATTAAGTGAAAAACTCGTCCGAACTGCCACTCTCTCGTCTCCCATCCCAGAAATAAAAAAAGAGAGGAGAAATAAACGTAGCGCATCAAGGGGAGAGAGCCTGGGTCTCGCCTATAATTACTAAATAAGCACGTGTCCGCGTAGAAAAGGACGAGGTGCGCCGTTCGAAGTGTGTGTATGCACACGCCGAGCGTGGTCAGGAGAAAAGACGCGGCGGGCACTTCCCTGAGAAAAGCGCGCGGCGTTTCCGCGGGACTCGCCCCGGCTAATGCGAGGCCCCTTATCACACGTACGTAATGAAAGCATTACCGGCTTATGTAAACGCGCCGGTGTCCGCTTTTTAAACTGCGCCCGGGTGCATCTTGCGCACGCGCCACTCTGAAATTCGCAATTAGCCGCGCGACCGGTAGCCACTTCTTCCGCGGTGAACGATCGCTGCCTCCTTTCGCAACTGCTCCGTGGCGAATTTTTCCGTCGCGAGCGCGGACCCGATAAATCTGGGAGTGCAAGGCGATGCCGAACGGGAGACTCGACGGGAGACTCGACGGGAGACTCCACGGGAGACTCCACGCAGAAGTGCGCGGGATACCCAACGCCGGCTTGAGTCAGCGCGAGTACCACATGTCAATTCGTCTCGGGTTTCCGTGGCAATATCCCGACGACACACAATGCCGCATCGCCGCCGATGAAGATGTCGCAATGATGCGCGCGAGAGGCTCAAGTGCACCGGGTCTTCGTTTACTTTGACCTCGTTTCGCTTTCATTTAACTATTGCGCTTACTTAGCACGCCCAGGCTATTTTTTCTTTTCAACAAAATAATATTCTTTATTGCGGAGATGTTTTATTTATTTCAAATACACAAAATAAAAAGTAAATTCAAACATTTATGTAGGTTACATAAATGTTGCTAAGGTAAAAAGCAATTTATAAGAGTGCAACACACTGCAATGATAACAATTGATTTAAGAAACTGGACTACTTATGCAAATGAAGCAAGAAAGACCCCCGTCTAGAGTAGACTAATGCACTCGGAAAGTCGGGTGCACACAATGGGCTGCGGACGCGGATTTTCCCTTTCTCTCGATTAAAGTCACGGGCGTGCGCGTACGTGCGTGAAAACGAAGCTCGCTCGGCGGCGGTCGGCGGCGCGAGATAACACCGGGAGCGGCCCGCCTTGGAATAAAGAAGTTGCCCGATACGCCTAAACATTTTCCTCTCGCTGCATTAGCGAATCCGCGTACCGAAAATGCGCCCGAGTTTGAATTAAGTGCCAGACGCAGCTAATGGCGCGCGCTGTGGCGGCTGGCCCAGCTTGAATAACACCCGCGCCGCAATTTCCGGATTATCGTGGAAAACTTACTAGACATTAGTTGCCTAGCCTAATAACGTAACTTCGTACACAGCTTTTAGGAAAAACTTCAACATTTTTTTATACTTTGATGTTATTACAGTAAATCACCCTCATACGCTCATACGGTAAAGCGAAAAATATATCTAACTTTAATATAGCATATCAAATTATATTTTCATATTTTTTCATGTATTATGTAAGTACAGATGGTAATTTACTTTATTTATCATTGAATGATTTATGATATTTCTCAGCTGGATTTATACTTTATAACATAATAAGATAACTTAGGTTTGAAGTTTTCGAACACTAGTAAATTATAGACTACTCGACTAACTGAGACTGTACCTCCGACTTAAGGACGTTCTCCGATTATTAAAAAATAATTCCGTTTCTCTGAAATTTTAAAATTGAGTTCCTTTCAAAATTC